>MCJB01019689.1:0-33693 GCA_002018475.1 Nicotiana obtusifolia | reverse complement strand
AAAAAAAAACAAAAAACAAAAAACAAAAAATAAAAGAAAGAAATTGCAAGAAAGGGGGGAGGCGGTTGCTTGAGCTAACCTCTTACTTGCCTTTTTCATTGTTGGCTGAGGCTGGTATGAGTTGTGGGTTCTTGCGCATGAAGGGGTTTGTGAAAATCAAATAATTGATGGCTGGCTGTTGAGATCTGTATTAGAGTCTTGGATACAACCCTTTTCTCACTTTCTGCTTTTATGTTATTTTAGTTTCTTTGTATCTTGAAAATTATTTAATGTTGAAAACTTGACGGGTAGCATGGCTCTTGTTCCGGTGACCCATTGTTCAAATTTTTGCTCTATCAACTTTTGATGGTAGGATAGGGGACTATCATAGAGGCTACATATTTATGAAACTCTTACATTGAGTGTAACTTTTATCCACAATTTAGACTTAACTATCTAACCGTAACATGCTTGGTCATTACTCAGTAACTTTTGCAAAAATGCCATTGTTTAGAAATACCTCCCTTTTGAAAACAATATCAAGCAGAGAAGGTAAACGAGATTAGAAAAGTTGAAAATTCCAAGAGTCAAAAGGAACTAAAGATCTGGTGAAGCATCCATATTTTGTTTGCAAGATGTTCTCTGAAGAAAGCCATAAACATTCATAACTAAGAACTAAGGTAGTCATTGCAGCAGACATGCTTCGATTTAAGAGGAAATAAGCCCCAACACCAGAAAATCGAAGTCATAGAGTATGAATATCCGAAGCAACTTATATGGATGTCATATGCCATATGAATGTGAAGCTAATATTATTGATGTATAAAGTAAGTGACTGTTAAAGTTGGCCTTCCCTGTATTTAGTAGCTGCATCATGTTGCTGTTTTTGTCACAGATCTTGAGAAGGTTAAGTTGTGAGGAATTAGGTCGTACTCCTTTCTGAAGTTTGCTACCACTTTACCTGGTTACAGGATAAAGTTCCCAGTTGCTTTCTTAAAAGAAGTTTTATCAGACCTGGAACTTCAGACATTATTTCTTTTAGTGCTTCCAGCCTTAGTTGTACTTCTGCTGCAACCCCCTCCTGCTGACAATGGAAAACATATGGAAGAGTTCTTGTTGTCTTGACTAAATTTTGTCATAATGCATCACATCTTGGTAATGCTGATTATGAGCTGTATTCATTCAATTGATGACCAATTGTGCTTCAGTAGGATCTAACCCAAGTGAAATGGCTGTTTTTTTTTTTTCCTTGCTACCTTAATCTTTACCTGATTATGTCTGAGCATGTTCTGGTTTTATCTGCAGGAGGAAATGTTTATTGGCCTGCTACTGAGGGCTATGAAAAATGATGTAAATGTGAAGCGAGTTGCTGCATTCTCAAAGCGATTGTTGCAGGTTTGTTCAAGGTGTAAATTTGTTATTATGTGAAATCTTGCAATGTCAGCAATATGAAAGAGCCAGTACACTAGGTGTATTTAATTTGAGGCAGATGTTTGTCAAGTATTCTCCTGCAAGTATATCAAGTGTAGGCTTCCATGTGGTTTTATATAAATTTGTGCAATAGACTATCAAATAGCTAATCCGAATTCACTGAAGAACCACACTGATTCAAACATAGTTTAGGGAAAAAGAAGCTACTCAAAGCTGTATATTATATTCTTTCTTATTTTTTCCCCATCAAGGAGCTGTACTCTTTTGGTCCTGTGCTTGAATTTCCATTTTATTTGATTTGAAAAACCCACATACTAGTTTTGCCCTCTTGAGAATTTGTTTTTGTTCTTACACCTTGCTATCTGGTATTAACAGGTTGCAATTCAGCAGCAGCCTCAATATGCATGTGGGTGTCTGTTTCTTCTGTCCGAGGTCCTTAAGTCAAGACCAACTCTCTGGTAGGGTTGTAGGAATAGTATGTTGCCATTGACGAAGTTTACGACATGGCTAAAGGATCTTTCTTGCAACATGAAATGTCTTACCTTTTTCATGCAGGAACATGATGCTTCAGAGTGAGTCTGCCGATGAAGATCTTGAGCATTTTAAAGATATTACAGAAGAAGATGAAAATCGACCCAATCCACCAAATCAAACAGATAATGCAAGTGAAGTTGGTCTAGAATCTAACCACTTGCAAATTCGCAATCATTCCCTGCAGGATGATGGTAGTTCTACTTCCGAGTCTGAGGATGATTCACTCCAAGCTAATGTGTCGCCTGCTAGAGGTGGTTTAGATGAACCAAAGGATTCTAGATTTCTGTCCGGATTTAGCAAACTTCTACCTGAAGGTTCAAATGAAAAGCATTTATTGCCCGGAGGATATGATCCACGGCACAGAGAACCTTCATTCAGGTACTGTTATTGCCCTCTTTCTGGCCTTAGATATTTATTTAGCCTGAGAAATGTCACGAGCAAAGACCAAAGACTCTATCTTGCTTATCGTGCTGCGTTCATTTTAATTGGCTATGATTCCTTTTTGGCTTCTGGCTTCCCAAAGGTAGATAACTTTTTTACATAAAAAAGACACTGTCATAAAAATATAAGTTCTGTTACTTCCTCTTTTTCCTTTTATACGACAGTGTTTGTTTGGAAACATACCAAAAGTACCCTTTGTGTCTTTTGGTCTACAACATGCTATGTCATTCCTGTAAGAGATTCTCATTTAGATACACAAGCTGGCCAAGAAACCACTGTTGTCGAAAAATATAGGACATCATTTAGGGTAAAAAGATATACTAAAATTAAAGAGTTTCTAGATGTAGAAAGGTGGGAATGGACAAAAAACGAAAGAGTGTCATATTAAATATAATGGAGGGAGTATGTGTAGAATACACCTTAGAAATGCGAAGTCAGTGGTAGTTGGTATATTTGACCTTGTGTAAATGGGGATATCCTAATTATTGCACTCTTGCTGCCAGCACGCGAACCTCTCTACTGAAAGTAATAGAATATTTTATCAATTTCTTCTCTGAGTATACAGAAAATGTAATTTTTCTTTGTTGACTTGTACAAATAAGCAGCAATGCAGATCGTGTTAGCTGGTGGGAGCTGATGGTACTGGCATCGCATGCACACCCATCAGTTGCTACCATGGCTAGAACCCTTCTTTCAGGAGCAACCATTGTGTATAATGGTAACCCCCTGAATGATCTTTCGCTGAATGCCTTCCTCGACAAGTTCATGGAGAAGAAACCAAAACAAAGCACTTGGCATGGTGCCTCCCAGATTGAACCGGCTAAGAAGGTTAGTTGTTATAGATAACAATGGATATTTACCAAATCAAAATATACCACTTTGATTCCGGCTTTAATTGATTTACTCCGTCATTGCTTGCACGTAAGTTTGACGTGATTATTTAATATTTCTTGTTTCATCACATTTATCTTATTTATCTTGCAGCTTGACTTGCAAGGGCAGTTGATTGGGTCAGAAATTCTCTCCTTGGCTGAAACAGATGTACCCCCTGAGGATCTTGTCTTCCACAAATTCTACGTGAATAAGATGAAGTCTTCGAAGAAACCTAAGAAGAAAAAGAAGAAGACACCAGAGGATGAGGCTGCTGAGGAGTTTTTGACTGCGGATGATAGCGATGTCGAAGATGAGATTGATGAAGAGGCTGCTGATGAGAGTGAAAATGAGGAAATCGACAGCATGTTAGAATCCGGTGGGACTCCCTTGGAAGCCAACGGTGAATACGATTACAGTGATTTGGACGAGGTTGCTAATGAAGATGATGACGAGTTGCTTGGAGATAACAGCGATGATGAGATGAATACACTTCTGGAACATGATGGAGCTGACATTAATTCCGGCAGTGATGACGACAATGATGCAGAAAAGGCAAATGAAGTTGATGAAGAGGATGTTGTACACCAAAGGAAAAAGAAAAGGAAGTCAGACAAGCGTGCCGGAAAATCTCCATTTGCTAGCCTTGAAGACTATGTACATTTGCTTAACAAGGAGAGCGCAGAAAAGCCCACGAAATCAAGAAAGAAGAGAAAGAGTTCAAATTAAGCATGTCCCTCGTTTACATGAAAGAGTTGCTGATTTTGATACCCTATCCTCACAGATTCTCCTGAGATAGGTGAAGGAATTCTCTATATACCATATTTTTTCCTCAATTTTTCAGTGCCTAATGTATTGTGTTGTAATCTTAAAATGCTTAGCTGATAACTTCAACCAATTTAGATCTTGTCGAATTTACTATTCCAACCAATTTAATTCCAATACACATTAGAAACAACAGATTATTTTGTAAGTTTATTTACAGTAGACAACTAACTGATCACAGTTTATTTATTGTTCTATATTGACAAGGTTGTGATGGGCTGAAATGCCGTGAATAGTTAGGGATTGATATTACTCGACCACACCTTATAGTTGAAGGTATGTAAATTTCACACAAATATATTCCTCTGAACGTGAATTGGAGGTAGGAATGCCAAGGAAAGCATTGTAAATATCTCCTCATGCCCGATTGATGAATGAGATCTCTATACAAATAGCTGTTTAGATTCACTATTTACTTTTCTAGTCGTTGTATATATAAATTATATACTGATTATACATAGTTATATATGAATTTTATGGGACAATTATATTCCTATATAGTATTTCAAAACTTATTACCCTCCCTACTCAATTTTTAATTTAATTACATAGATATATACAATTTACCTATTATATCATTTTAGGAATTTAATGAGTAATAATTAACTCCTAAAATCTCTCTAACGTACATGTTCCACTACGCCACGTTTCTATCTCCAAACCTGTACTCTCTCCCTCCATAAATGTTCCCTTCAAGTTTTCTTCAAACTTTTTTTATATTCTTTCTCAATCTTTCTGAATTCTCTCTTTAAATCCAATGTTTCCTTCTCTTACAATGAAGAAGAAAGGAGTTTTGAAGAATAGCCCTAAAAATCTAATGTTGGTGATATTCCTACTTTTGATTTGGGTGTTTTGTCATAGGAATCACCCAAAAAAGTAGTGAAATTAGCCCATGCAAAACTAGAGACAAAGTCCAAGCTTTCTCCTTGTGAAGCTAGGGTGGAAGCTCGAGCAAAACTCAAGCATGACAGGGATGCTGGTGAAGCTTCGACATCTGCTAAATCACTGAAGCAGAAGGGAAAAGAAATTGCTCTTGATGATGATTTTGTCGAAGGAGAAGTTATTCCAAAACCTGCAAAAAAAATTAAAGTTTCCCCTACTGTCAAACCTTCAAAAAAGAAGAAGGTTCAAAAATCACTTAAGCCTATACCACAACAGTCATTGGAGAAGGTAAAATTTTAGTAGTTACAATTTTGGGTTTTTTTTAAAATTACAAAACCTGTTCACAGTCTCATCACTATGCATACATTTTGTTTTTTTTTTTTTTTTTGTAGACATTTTGTCTTATGTATGTTTGTTGTTGGTTATCAAATTTTTTACATTTTCCTCGAAATTGTGGATTTCTTGTAAGTTATTCGAAAATATTTTGTTGTGGGATTTACTACCTTATTTAGAAGGTTTTGTTGGTTATTAGTTGCTCTATTTGTAGATGTTAGCTTTATTTTCTGTAAACAAATTGTATATGTTATGTCTTGTTGTTACTTTCTAATTTCCTGCTCTAAACATAATTTGTAGCTTCAATGTAATCAGTTGTTATATATGTTTACTAATTTTATAACTTATTTGTATGCAAGGTATTTATGTCTTTCTGATTGTAGATAAATTGTAGTAGAATTATATTTATTTTATTTTTGATATTCGAACAAGTCTTTTTTTAACTTACTGTTCACTTTGTGCAGAATCGAACATAATTTGCACCACAAGATGTTGATTATATCATCACTAGGTTCCAGACATTATTCGACCATGTTGTTCCTTTCCAAATCAAGGTGTTATTGTCTGATAATGGATTAAAAATATTTAAGAAGACATGTTTTGGGCATTTTCTTTCCATGCACAAAATATGTATCCAAAATCAGGCAATTCATCTTCTCATGAAGTATGAATTGAACGCATCTGGATCTGAGTTTTTTACAGCAAAGATAAAGGATGAGAGGCTGAACTTTGGGTTGAGGGAGTTTGCCCTCATCACTGGCCTTATATGTGTCACAGAAGTAACGGACTTTGGTTACACACCTAAGTATGACAGTAAAATAATGAGGAGCTATTTTCCCAACAAGGAAAAAGCTGAGAAGTCATACTTCAACCAAATTGTAACAAGCCGTAGTTGGGTGAATGATGAGGATGCAGTTAAGTTGTGTATTCTCTATCTGATAGAATTCTTCCTTTGTCCTTTAGAGAAAGATAATTGTTTGATAGACCATTTTAGGTTCTACTTGGTGGACTTGGGGCAGTATGCGAATTTCACATGGGGTATCGAATCTTGTACATAATTGCTTCAGTCCGTTAGGCACAAGCTCGACCCTTTTGTGCATTTTTATCTCATTCGAGGTTTTGCACTCGCTATGCAAATATGGTTGTATGAGTGTTGCTCTACAGTTAATTATGATATAGCTACGAGGGTTGGTAATCGATTCCCCCGCATACTTAACTGGACAGCTAGTAAGGACAAGATATAGATATCTTTTTTGGAAGATAGAATGATCAAACCATCATGGATCAAGGTAAATATTTTTCACTTATCGACAGAAAATTAAATACAAATTATCTACACATTTTATAGATATTATGACTAGGTCCGTCACAATTTTTTTTCTTTCAATTCTCCAACATGCTTGAAGCCCCTGAAAAGCTTTCAAGAATGAATTTTTCAAACAAAGTTGAATACATCCTTAAAGAAGCTGAAATAAAGCCGAGCATCCGACAGATGCTCCATCTCCATCTCCATCTCCATCTCCATCTGGACATAAGCAGGCAATGGGAATAGATGAAAAAAAAGATATTGTGAAACAATCAAAAAAATTAAGAAAAGATGTTGATAAGGTAATCAATTAAGATAATCCTAACTGTTTTCTTTAATTTATGGTATGCAAATTATTTCTTTAACTCTTTCTATTTTTATACGTAGGTCGGTTCAGACCTCGGAGCCTTCAAGAAAGAGGTATACCTAATTCTTGATTTTTAGTCTTTTATATATATATATATATATATATATATATATATATGTATGTATGTATGTATGTATGTATGTAAGCCTCTAATTGTTAGATACATTATAACAATTTTTCGTTCTTTAGGTTTTTGAGGAACTAGGTAGCATTCGCGTGCTACTCAATGTTTCCATCAAGTTTGTGTTACAGGCAATTTATGCTAAGGTTTCATTCGAATTATATTCGTTTGGCACTATAATTTTTACAATGTTTATGTTTATAATAGTATTCATAAAGTAAATAGCCTCACAAATTCCCAATGCAGTTTACTGGTAGTTCTACGAAAAATTATGAGCATTACAAAGAAAAGAGCAAACAACAGAATGCGGACAATAGTGCTAAACCAGTGTTGGCCAGCAGCAGTAAAACAGGTTTTTTAACAATTATTACACAATTTGATGACAACTAATCTACATTATATTTACATTATATCTACAATATATCTACATATAGCCTAAATTACCAACAATTACAAATAAATAATCTACATTATATTTTCAACTGTTCTCTTAGATACAGGGCACATGTCTGACATTCGAAATAAGGAGAATTTTCTTGTAGGTGTTGACTTATCTTCCCAATTTACAGGGGCATTGGGGGAAGAAACTGGGCGTATGTTCTGTTATGATGATACTTTCAAATTCCACAATTGTCGGAGATGTTTGCATATCAATCAACTTCATTGTTCCTGATACTTCTCCAATTGTGTTATAATTGCTTGACAATTGTACCATGTTAGTATTACGATAATCAGAAGAACCTGCACTCAATTAAAAGTAAAACAATTCAGACCTCTGTATATTCGTGTGTTCAGAATTTAAAATAATGCTTGTAGAGACAAAATAGTTGAACTACATTTGTTATGTAGTAGAATTATAGATAATATGCAGAAAAATTGTAAGCAATTGAAATTGAACAAACATCAACACTGGAAAAATAGAGCAAACCTACAATTGTGCTCGCACTCGACATACTGCATTTCAAATCGAAATCACACACTGTTATACACAGTGGACATATTTCTAAGTTGTTATTTTTCTTTTTCGTCTCCATGTACACTCGAACTCCCATATCGCTCCGAATTCCCATTGGAGGACACCGTTCATTGGCAACGTATTTGATTTCGATGAATTTTGCGGAGGTATCAATCATTAGATGCTCTGCAATTGCGGAATTCAATTGATTACAATTTGAATTGTTATTTACTATAATTCCGTCAACATCAAAATCTTTGTATCTCCCAACGCTATCCCACCACCCATTAAGCTGAAGCATAATCGCTAATTTTGACATTAGGTTTATAATTGAATTGTTCAAAACCATTGTTTATGAAAAACTAGAAAAAAAAAACAGAGAATAGAAGGATGCGATGATAACCACCGAAAATCTGCATAATAGAAGGATTCTACGAATATGTTGCCTTCATAATTGGTGCGAGGATTGCGTCAGTAAAATCTCTAAGAGATCCTAAAAATCTCGCGCCTAAATATGGAAGACTATCACAGAAAGGATTATAGGTTATGGAAATGTACAGATTTTATAGATAAACTGTGTTTAGGTCGGGTAAATTTAATAAATATATACAAATTTTGTAATAAATTTTGAAATATTGTATAGGAACGAAAAAATCTCTTTTTTTATTACTAGCCTTAGCTTTTGCATCTATGCCTGATTTGGGTCAGAATTGAAGCTATACTCACTTAGCAAAAAACTTTCCCAAGCCAACCCACTTTATGACTAACTTCAGACTTATCAGGTCTGAAGTAAAAAAAAAAAAAAATTAGTCTGAAACGCAATAAATATTTTCATGCACTTAAGATCAAAGAGGTCTAAAGTGAAAAAATGCATTTCAGATACACTTAAAGCCAGTTAGGTCTGAAGTGCAACCAATGGTTTCGTGCACTTAAGGCCAAAAAGTCTGAAGTGAAAAATTGCAACTAATGATTTCATGCACTTAAGACCAATAAGTTTGAAGCGAAAATTTGCACTTCACATGCACTTAAGGCCAAATAGGTCTGAAGTGCAACCAGTGTATTCATGCATTTGAGGCCAAATAGGCCTGAAGTGGAAATTTCCCTAAAAGAGAAATTTGTTCTTCGAATTTTAACAATCCAATATACGATTTAACACCTAAATCTACTCCAAATGAGCGCAAATTTGAAACATAACCTCCAAATATTATCAAGAACAAACCACAATCATCAATTTGTCAAAACAACAATAAATCTAACGAGCCCATTTGGCAATTAAGAAAAAGAAGAAGAAGAAACCCTAAGCAATAACAAAAAAATAAAGCGCCACAACAGCTCACCACTGTAAAACATTATAAACTACCTTAAAATATGTTCACAAACACCATAACAAATCATTGTCACTCGAAGAAGAAGAAGAAGAAAGAGGAGAAAAAACTTGAAATTGTTCAAATTTTAGGTACTAGTTAAAAAAAATTAAAAAGTGGGTACATGTTAAATGAGGGTGTCCCGTACAATTTTTACATTCAATTTGGCTACAATGTGAAATACATGCGTTCTTTTACAGTCTCTCGATCTCGTATCTAATTGGAATATAGGAAAAATGATATTGTATAGCTGCTGTAAAAATAATAGCCAAAAATTAATACTATATATATATATATATATACACACACACTTTTTTGGCTAGCAGATACAAATAAGTTATGGTTTCATTTGACGTGTCTGCATGAAATTTATTGATAAGTTAAAAAGTTTGTTTATATATGGAGTCATCAATGTAATACTCAATCGCCCTAGCATCAAAAGAAAAGAATTAAATCATTAAATCAAATAGGCACGAGGTTCAATTTACAATGTTAGCTAAGTCCTGTGAAAAAAATCACATTGACCAAGCTAGGATCAGGGACGGATTTATCCCAAATTATGATGCACGTGAACTCGTTATTTTATTAAACTAGATATTTTATATATTTATTTTTCCGAATTGAAATAATATTATCTGTTAGCCCTTGTGTTCCAATGAAATCTGGCTTTAATTGCTGAAAACTAAATAGCAAGGACTACAAGTTTTTTAGAGTACTCGTGACCGAATTCTCATAATGAAGAGGTGTCATATTTGATAACCTTGTATTTGCGGGAAATGACATGCTTGTATTGATGTATATATAATTATATATCATACTACGGCTAATGATTAAGATTCTATGTATGACATGATGCATAATGCATTTTCTTACGATTATATGATAAAAATATATTGGGATTATAGTAAATACGATTCAAACACGTATATATCTTTTCATGTAAAATTATCTTCATACGTTATTCGGTAAATATACTGCAAGTTGATGCATATTAGAGTAAATATTTACCTTATACAATATCTGCACATGAAAATATTAAATTAATTGAAGTTCATTTAATTATATTCACATAGTAATTGAAATAAGGTGATAAGAAAATCTAACGCATCTTCCATTGCACTAGTGAAAAATATTAAAGTAATTACTATATATCAACTTAGCATCAACATTATGATCTAATATTGCAGATCATCTCATCCATATACTCCTACTGTAGTAACACAAGTTGCTATTAGCCAATCATTACAATATGCTACCAACAATCGTATCTTCATAGAGATATCAAAAACAAATTCAAAAGATAAAGATATTCAAAACTTGTTTGCTATTTGTGATAGTGGCTATGGATTCTTGATAACTGAGCTTCAAAACGCTACTCAATCATTAGCCAAAAAAGATTTTAATGCCTTAGAAAATTTCACTTTCCAAGTGTCCTAAATTTGTGAACGTCTGTCAGAGTGCATTTGGTGGCAAGATCACACCTGAATTATTAGATAGGAGTAGGAAACAACTAGATCTTATACTAATGGAAAATATTGCTGAAGGTCTTATTCAGAAATAAATCTTTTAAGTGATTATTATTAATTTTTGTATCTTTTCTGAAAGTTATAACATATTTAAATGCAGAAACTAATCTTGCAATAAATCGTTCCTATTTTTCAAGTGACTACATCATATCTAAGCTCGTCATTATGATAAGTATGACCTGAACTTGCATATGTTTTTTCTGTAAGCTAATTGCGTAATTAATTTTAAATTAGCTAACGCATTCTAAATGTTTGATTATAAACTTAAGATGAAAATATGATAAAAGTAATGTTTTGGGAGGAAGCTCAAAAGATCCGAATTGATATATATCATACTATATTATAAGTGTGAAGACCATATGTCAAAGTTAAAAGACTAAAATGGTCATGTAAAGTTGAATGACCATTTTGTCCTTCAACTAAATATTACTTTGAAAATATTTTTATACAAACATGTAAATACATATTCTAGTAAAAATAATAAACAAAAAAAATTTAATTGGGTAATTAATAACTTCTAAATTCTTCAAGCACATGAAATTAAATTTGAACCCCCGTTTATGCAATATTAACAAAAACAGTTTGTTTTTCTCCCACTTCCCAAATTTATGTTTATTAATATGCATTAATGTATTATAATTCAAGGCAAAAGACTTTGCCAATTATGTCTTATAATTTAGACAAAAGACATCGCCGACTATCTTTTTCTCTTCCGATCCTTATGACTAATCCTTGTGCTTCATCTTGCAAGGTTTTTTTTTGGGATTATATGTAAAATATTATTAATTCTTTGTGGATTATAATTCAAATATTTTGCAATGTCATTGATTTATTCCGATGATTTCGGGTATATTAAGTTTTTCAAGGGTGATATTTTGATTGAATTTTGCTTCATTGCGGGAACATCAAATATAGAATACTTCGCAAAAATATTCTCTGCATAATTATATGTAGCATGAATCTATCAATAAATTTTGAATTGTTTAATTAGGATGTTTACCTTCAAACACTGTAATTTCAAAAGGTAATCGTCCTATAACTTGATGCGTTTTTGCAAGCTCTTGATGGTAGTGCTTGTACACTTATTAATTAGTACACTTATCATCCTCTCCTGACTCAGCTAGAATGAACAACTTGTCATTTTCAGGAATTTATATTTGATTGTTTTATTGCTAATACCTATGTTATTTTTAAAATTTTATGTGATTGTTTTATAACTAATATCTATGTCATTTTTAAAATTTTGTATTCACTAATAAGGGGTATACGCACAGCGCACATGACTAGAAACTAGTATATATATGCAAATTATTTCGAAGAGATTAAATTTGGCTGGTACTGCTATTTTTCAGGCAGTGTTCATGGCAGAAATTTCTGCTACACAGGATCGACTTTGGAAGCTTATATCTCGTAATCTGTAAGGAATTTGGAGATAATCCAAAAATGAAAGTTGTAGCCCTTCGAATCTAGTTTCCAGAAATATAAACCACTCATCATTCGGACATTGTATAAGAAAGTTATGCTTATTTCCGTATCAGCAATAGTTGCTATTTTTTTCTGATGCACACCTTTAACGACCAGATTTGGCCCTTTTAGCGACGGGTATTAAACTTTTAGCGACCAGATTTGGCTACTTGAGAAAATCAGTCAAAGAAAAATAGAGTTGGAAATAAATAAAAGAAAAGAAAAGAAAGGAAAATGGATGGAGTAACCTAACTCAGCTCAGCCCGGGAAAGAAATGGGTCGTACCCGATTCGCTTTAGCAGCGCGGCAACAGTTACAAATTTGAAATCCTTATTTCCCTCCACATATTAAATTGAATTACAGATCCCGTCTTCCCTAAGCACTTGCAAAGATGACTACCAAAACTCAAATTCACCCTCTGAAACCCACAAGACAACCACCAAAAATTCCCAGTAAGCAATGGTCCCTCAAGGATTTCGAGATCGGGAAACCCCTCGGCAAAGGCAAATTCGGCCGTGTATACCTCGCCCGAGAAGTTAAGGTAATTCGAATTTATATTTATATTTTCTATTTAACTAGTTTATACACATGTGCATTATATTAATCGTTAGAAAGGAGAAGCGGATTTTGGTAAACTTGAATTTTGTATAGCAGAGTGGGTTTATAGTGGCATTGAAGGTGATATTCAAGGAGCAAATAGAGAAATACAGGTTGCATCACCAACTTAGAAGGGAAATGGAGATTCAAACAAGTCTTCGCCACCCGAATGTACTGAGGCTATATGGCTGGTTCCATGACGAGGAGCGGATTTACTTGATTTTGGAGTACGCTCACCGCGGTGAGCTCTACAGGGAGCTAAGGAAGACTGGTCGCCTGCCTGAGAAACAGGCTGCCACGGTATGTCTTATCCTATTCATAGAATTTGGACAAAAAGCCACACATTTTGTTTGCTGTCTTATGGTTTATTTCTATACTTTATTTAATTTGGCATAAGCATATATTCATAATCTTTAGTGTTAGAGAACACCAGATTACTGAATATTGGAATTAGGCGATATATAGTAGTTGAGAATATGTTTTAGATATTAGCACTTTATTGTAGGTCCTATGCTTTCTAGGAGTAGTTTAGCATTTCAGAGAATTATACGTTTACAAAATATGCAGAACTTCTAATACCTTTTATTTGTGCTACATAATATTGGTAAGAGATGAGTTTAAAACTTTAACTGGAATAGCGTTGCTGGCGAGGATTCATATAGTTGACCTTAACTTGTTTGGGACTGAGGCATATTCGTTGTTGCTATTGTTGTGGAACGAGATGGGTCCAAATGGTTGGAAATGGAAAGCGGGGATTCATATTGCTGCCCTAACTAGCTTGGGATCGAGGCGTAGTTTCATTGTTTAATTGTGAGCTATTAGTTGTTTCAATAAGGACTGATTCACTCTCCTCCTAACCCAAACAAAGAGGATAGAGATTCAGTGCTTTCCTTGTCTATTTTATGCCATGTAAGGTATGACCATATGAACTTCTAGTAGTTCCTTGAAAGATGGCACAGTTTTAGGTTGACTTTCGTATCAATTTATGTTTTTTCTTTTCCGTGCCTTGCTCATGTTATTTCCTCTGAGGTTAATGTTGAACAGTGAATTAACATTAATTTTTCACACTTGTCGTTTTGTGACTCCACATCATAATCAAAAAAAAAAAAAAGACTCCACATCTATTTGAAAATCGTTTTATATAATAGTCCAACACATAATTACATTTCTGTAAATGTTATTGTTAGTTGTCGACTTCTTTCTAGTTTCTTTAGGTTAGATCTATGACTTTTGATACTTTGATTGGTTTTCATGTAGTATATTGCAAGTCTCACACAAGCACTGGCATATTGTCATGAGAAGCATGTCATCCACAGGGACATAAAGCCAGAAAACCTGTTACTTGATCATGAGGTAATATCTTGATAACTAACGGTCTTCCTTTGCCACGGGTGCCAAGTTTTGTTAACATTTCCTAGAGCAAGAAAAAGAAAATGCTATACGCGGCTAATTTGAAAATTATATTTGTGTTTTTACTGGAGAAAACAGTTTGAACAGTCGACCTTTCATTTGGCAACAGTGAAATACAAATCAATTTTTGAGGAGCAAAGTACAAATCTACTTTAGTTTCCTATATTTGTTTTGAGACAATAGTTGGATACAAGGAAGTTCTGTGTTCTCTCTTGTCGATCCTAAATACTTTGCTTACATCTCAGGTTAGTTGCCGAATTCTAAAGCTGGAGATTGGCATGTAGATAGCTTACTGCCATTTTGTTGAGTTGTTTCTTGCAACTGTGTTAACAATTAGACTCCCTGACTTTTTCCAATGGTTAAGACCTAAACACTTTGCTAGAGATGAACATACAATTACATCTTAGAATACCATTTGTAATGCTTTCTAGCTGAAGATTGGTTCTGTAGAAAAAGCATAGCCTTTATCATGTTTCTTGCAGCATTATACCATCGAATTACACGGATTTTTGGTTTGAATTAATTACAAGAGAAGTCTTTTTGAAAGCACTTATTTCAATATGTCATCGTCTATCTTCAGATGCTCTTCTTCTGTTCAGTCTCGTTTCCAATATGTCATCGCCTATATTTTTGTGGTTGCATTTTCACTTAATCGACGAGGCAGGAAATGCCGCTTTGTAGGATTTCGTGCCAAAAGCCATAATTTTCTTTTCTATGCTATCTGGCTACCATTATATATCGAATTCTTTTGATAGCACCTCATATAGCTGCACAACTAGGCTCAAGTAAAATAGTGACCTCTGATTCTTTATTACGTACGGTTTTTGGCTATAGTTGTGAATGTGTGACCTTCAGTTCTACGTTGATTCAACATTCTGACAATCTGGAGCTTGGAACACCTTCTAAGTTTACTACATCTGTCTCATTTTGTTTGGCGTATTTTAGCCCATTCAAAGGGAAAAAAAGAAAAAGAACATGTCTACTATAACTTTGAATAGTCAACTAAGATAATGACAGTCAGGACCAAGAAAGTATTCTCTAGGTGTATTCTAATAAGACTATACATAACGGAGCGCTTGGGATGGTCTAGCTAACATATTGAAAAGTTGTTTTATGGGCGTCCCAACTAAAACTGGATTCAGTTGTCCAACTGCAGCTAAAACCAATATAGCAAGAGAAAAATATTAATGAGATTATCACATGAAATGTAGGGCCACTTGAAGATTGCAGACTTTGGGTGGTCGGTACAATCAAGAAGCAAGAGACATACAATGTGCGGAACTCTGGATTATCTAGCACCAGAAATGGTGGAGAACAAAGCTCATGATTATGCAGTTGACAATTGGACGCTGGGGATCCTTTGCTATGAATTTTTATATGGTGTACCTCCATTTGAGGCCGAGAAACAGACCGACACATTCAAAAGGTAAGGATTGCTCTGCTTTGTCATCTTGTAATTGTTACTGAAAAATCAAGATTATACTAACATAGAGTAATATAGAATTATGAAGGTAGATCTCAGCTTCCCTTCAACACCTGATGTGTCTGCTGAAGCTAAGAATCTTATTAGCCAGGTAAATTGATTAGTACTTGTCTATGCTTTATTCCTGTAAGAAGAAAGAATGGCATGCAGTAGCTGCACTCCTTTCTGATGGCTTACCTTTACCCTTTGCAGCTTCTTGTGAAGGAGTCTTCAAAAAGGCTCTCTCTTCAAAAAATCATGGAGCACCCTTGGATAACTAAGAATGTCGATCTAGCAGGAACCTGCTCAAAGTGACATTTTCACATACCACTCAAGATGATCATCACGTAATAGGAAAAGAGTTGAAACTCCAGAATACTAATAACATTGTAGGATCTTCTACATTCACTAGACTGGGCTTCTGTCATCGTGTAATTGTTACTTGAAAATCAAGATGTACTAAAGAGTAATATAGGATTATGAAGGTAGACCTCTGTTTCCCTTCAACTGTTGATATGTATTCTGAAGCTAAGAATCTCCTTAGCCAGGTAAATTGGTTATTACTTGTCTATGCTTTAGTTCTGTGAGAAGAAACAATGGCATGTAATAATAGTTGCACTCATTTCTGATGGTTTACCTTTGCACTTTGCAGCTTCTGGTGAAGGACTCTTCAAAAAGGCTCTCTTTTCAAAAGATCATGGAGCACCCTTGGATAACTAAGAATGCCGATCTAGCGGGAACCAGCTCAAGGTGAAATTTCACATGCCACTCAAGATAGGCAAGATCTGAGGGTGCTCCATGATCTTTTGAAGAGAGAGCCTCTTTGAAGAGTCCTTCACGAGAAGCTGCGAAGTGCAAAGGTAAACCATCAGAAAGGAGTGCAACTATTTCATGCCTTTGTTTCTTCTCCCAAAACTAATCATTTAGTTTGTGGCTAAGGAGATTCTTAGGTAGACACATCAGGTGCTGCGTACTCCTATATTAAGAAGGAATTGATCCTTGGTCAATTTGTAACGAATCAGATAAAGAATTTTTTTAGTTTTTACCATGTACAAAAAGCTTTTTATTTTGTGGAATGAACCATTTCCTTGAGATAATTGCTATTCATGCGGTTCTTGACTTAGTGAGACGTGGAAACAAATTTGCACTTAGTTTTATATATATAACTCTGTGTGTGTCTGTGTTGCGAACTAACTAAGTGCTAATTCGTTTTTGGGTTCAGCTCAATGGGACCTCGAAGAAACTCACAAGTTTAGACTGAGTTAAGCGGGAACGGGGCATACGTGCTTGAATGAAAATATCGTATATAAGTAGCATACAAAATACTGGAGATCGAAAGCAGGTTCAGGACATTAATGCCAACGACTTATATCAGGTTTAGCCATAAAAGGACTAGGAATTCAAATTCTGATTCGAAAAAAAAAAATCGAAAAAAATAGAACTGGACATATTTCACTAATGAGTTAAAAGTAGTTTTCTCGCTTCAGCTTTCATGGCAAGTCTTCAAACATTTAAGGGTCGTTTGGTAGACTGTATTAAGTAAGGTAATTTCTGTATAAAAATTTAATCCGTCCAATCCAATGTTTGGTTGCTCAATTCAATTTATGTATACCTAATACATGAATTACTTATAGCTCATAGGAGGGCTTAGCTAATACCAAGGAAACCAAGGGATTACTTATACCAGGTTTAACTATACCTGGATAAGATCCTAAAATTACTAAACTCTACCTTATGTTTTCTTAAAATATTCATCCGCATATTTTCATTATAAGCTTCAATACACTTCTTGATTGTTTTGTTGCTGATTATAAAATAATAAATTCAAGAATATCCAAACACGAACCATTAGTGTATTCCTGGATGTTGAATAACTAAGCTACTTTGATAAATTTATTTGCTTTCACATAAATAAACTATGATAAAGAAGAAAAGTAGTAACGACTGAGTTTAAAGCCTTTATCCTGAATTTTAGATCGAAGAAATACTATTTCAAAATACTCCCTTAGTAGATTTACGAACATATATATTTTTGTATAGATTGACCTAGATTCATTTCACAATGTTTTTGTGTATATGATTGTCTATCGATGTTATAAGATATACAATCATTACATCATCATAGGTCTAGCTCATCACAATTATCTATGTATACTTGATTGTCAATTCTCGATGATCAAGAACGTACATATCTCATATTGGGAGGTAAAGTCTATGACCCCTCCACCTTTGTAATTATGATTATATATATGAAAATTAATACTAGGCACACTGCCCAGTAAATTTGAGTTAAAAAAAAATAAAATCGAAGAACCCCTAACTTTTTTCTAAAAGAAATAGAGAGGAGAAGCCAAACAATTACCCCTGCGCTTTTCCGAAATTACTATTTAAGCCACTATAGCACGCAGTTCGCGTTGCGCAAGCTTTCGAAATTAAACCTTTATAAACTCGCGTCCCTGCACACCCGCCAATTTCCTTCATTTCTCACAAAGCATTTCGAGAAACTTCAGCTCAATTCTCCAAATCTCTCTCTCTCTCTCTCTCTCTCTCCATCAACTCTTAGTTCTCTCTACAGAAATCAGGCAAACAATGGTGAGCATAGAAGAGATATCATCTCGGAAAATGCTTTCTCAGTTCAACTATGCTTTGATTCATTTGTTAATTCAAACACTGTCACTCTAATTTTCTATCAAATTTTACAGGTTGTGGCTCAGAAAGTGAAGGAATCAGAAATTACGGAGCAGGACTCGCTCCTCCTAGTAAATTACCTCTTAACTTCGTCCTTTTGAAGTTTTTGTTCTCATCTGCTAATTAATTATGGTCGCGACTGTATATTTGAATTTTGAATCCGTTCCTAAATATTTGGAATAAAAGTCAGTTCTCTGTGACCTAATTTTACTTTGAGCTATATTATATTTAAACAGGTATTAATGAAGAGTAACTAGCTACAAGAGCAGTAGAACACGCAAGCATAAAGTCTAGTGTAGCTATTCAATTGCAACTGATCGGAATCATGTTAGTTTGAGCGTTGATTACATCTTCAGCTTTGGTTACTTTAGAATGTTTTTAGATCTCTTTGTTAGCGAACTTCTGGTGCTAAAGTTCATTGAACCTGATCTAAATAACTAGTCAGATTTGAGAAGTTAACTTCATTTAGTATCAAAACTTTGTATTATACTCTGAAGTTGGATCGGCCTGCCTTAATCTATGTTATTTATGCTATATTGACCGTTTCCCGATATTTTGGTTATGTGATTGCTAACTTCTCTAGCTTAAATATTCCGGTGAATGTCAACACTAACATTTTTCGGTTACGAACACACAAACAGTTTACGTAATACTGTGATCCTTTTACTGCTAAACTTGTCTGGGTAAAATCATAGAGAAGTCTAGGCTGTAAATTCAAAGTTAACAAGTTCTGCCATGAATTTAACTTATGAGTTTATCAGCTGTTACAATTGTCATAATCTGTATTGTGTTTGTCTCTCTGGTAAATTTGCCAGTTTGAATTGTCACTTGATCTATTGGTCAGTTAATCGAACTTTACATTCCTGATCCTTCATGGATTTGGGTTGTCACTTTTTGTCGGGTGCCATTTACATACTCATCTATGCCTTCTTGGTTTTAAAAAACAGACAAGGAACCTGCTGCGCATTGCTTTATTCAACATTACTTACGTCAGAGGCCTTTTTCCTGAGAATTATTTTAGTGATAAATCTGTTCCAGCTTTAGGTAACTTTTTTCTGCTAAACTTGTGATGTTAACAGTCTCTTTCAGTTCTCTGAGCTAATTCAGTGACTGCTTCTATCATAAACAGAGATGAAAATTAAGAAGCTCATGCCCATGGATGCTGAATCACGTCGACTGATTGATTGGATGGAAAAAGGCATGTGGTCTTTGGCTAGTCTGCCATACTTTGCGTTAAATTTTATATTCTGTCCTTTCAGTTCTTTTACATTTCTTTGTTGCTTGTAGGTGTTTATGATGCATTGCAGAAGAAGTATCTTAAAACACTCTTGTTCTGTGTGTGCGAAACAATAGATGGACCAATGATCGAGGAATATGCATGTATGACAACAAGATCAGCTGGTTGCGTTTGGACTTTAATTATATTGTCATATTATTGAACTGATTAACACAGGCTAAGTAGTTCAGCATCTCAGAATAGTATGGCTTGAAGTAATGAAAAAGCTAAATCATAACTTTTCTATGTTAATTTTATATCATTTTTGAAACTATAATCTTGGAGCTTGAGGATAACTTATGCTTCTCGTCCTCTACTTGCAGTTTCTTTCTGTTACTCAAACTCTGACAGCCAAGAAGTGTCAATGAATATCAATCGCATTGGAACGAAGAAAGGAGGAACATTCAAGTGTAACTCAACCACTGAAATAACACCCAATCAGATGAGGTAGTTATATTGATATCATGAAATTCTTGTGTATTGTTTCACCTCATGCTAGTGCTTTTGGATAGCTAGAACCAGTGAGTTAAGAAGTAGCATTATTTCAGGAGTTCTGCTTGTAAGATGGTCCGTACCTTGATTCAGCTGATGAGAACTTTGGATAAGATGCCAGAAGAGGTAAAGATTTATGGTATTCTTAAAGACAGGCTTCATTAGTCATTGATCATTCGTGTTTCATTTATTTTGAAAAATTTATCTTGTTTCTAAAATCAAATTTTCCTTTTTTTCAGCGAACTATACTGATGAAGCTCCTTTATTATGACGATGTAACTGTATGCCCTTCCCTCAACTTTTTGTCCTTTCCTAACTTCCTCTACACGTACCATTTTAACATACTCTCAAATGTCACTTGGCTTGTTAATTTATTGGTCAAATGAAGGTTGGTAACAGAATTGCTTGTTGTGCAGCCTGCTGATTATGAGCCTCCTTTCTTTAAAAGCTGCACTGTAGAGGAGGCTATTAATCCATGGGCTAAAAGTCCTTTAAAAATGGAGGTTGGCGATGTCAACAGCAAGCACTTTGTATTAGCTCTGAAGGTATGGGGCAGTTATTGCAGGAAGAAGGATACAACTGTTTTCAGTTTAATGTTAAGTCAGTTCAGATTATGTAGTTTTTGCACAGGTTAAGAGCGTGCTTGATCCCTGTGAGGATGAGAATGACGATGATCAAGATAATAGTGTGAGCTTGGGAGCTGATTCATTTCCGGGAGATGACAGTGAATCTGATAGTGAGGTAGAACGTTATTTCTCTCCTCAATTGTATGTAAAGCTTGACTGCACTTACAATCCTCTTAAATTTGTTTGCCGGACTAAAATCTTTGAAATGATGATATATTTCAGTTCAGTCACTCTGATGACCAATACATAGTTGCGCCAATTGGTAATATACATGTCTATACTTGACGGATTTGTTTATACATTTCCCTATCTCAGTATTTCTGAATCACATTATGTTTAACTAAGAAATGATCTCTTCACAGAGAACCAAGATGCTCAGGATAATGGTAATATGGCCGATGAAGGTACTGTTAATGCTGCCAACTTCCTGCAATCCTGCTGGACATAGTTCCAAGTACCTCTTATGTGCTATTTGATTTTTCAGATGATACTCAGGATCCAGCAGAAGATGAACAACAAATTGGTAGGTTAAAGGACTGGATCAACTCATACCACCTTGACAGAGTTGAAGTGACTGATGTTCTCTCTCATTTCCCAGACATCTCAGTGGTAAAAACTCGGGTGCTGGTGGTCATGTAAAGTGCCTGTTTCTCCCATAAGTGGTCAGTTTACCTAATATTCTGTTCTGGTTGCAGGTCTTGGTTGAAGGTAATGGAAGGACCTCTAATGAGGACACGCTAAACCTATGCTTTGTAACGGAGACTCTTGATCAAATAATCTTTGTCCAGTTCCTGAAGTTTTGACCCAAATAACCCATAAAGAAAAAGCTAAGATGAATAGAGCATTTTTTTTCTATCAAATTTAAGTGGTTTTACTGTTTATTTTGCTTTTCATTTTGATTTCAGAAATTGTTGAAAAGCTTGTTAAGGAAGGCATACTTTCAAGTGTTGGCACAAACTGTTACATTATTAACAAGAAAACGGTTTGTTAACTTTTCCTTGACTGGTTAATAGTTTATATATGTATTTTCTCCATTAATATATCCTTTTTGGTATACCATTATTTCAACTAATACTCAATTGTAGAAATTCAACTATGAGTTCGACATTGTGAAAGAAGAAATTGACGGCCAACAATACCCCAAAAGCAGTCAATTGCAGCATCGCAACGATGAAGATTACATGTACATGAAGGTGAGACTTTTCATATTTGCCATTGCCCTGATGATATCTAAGTGTGCGCGCTGTATCCTTCTCCAAATGTGTTTGAAGCTGCTTTTATCAGTACTTTCTCATCTATTCACTGTGTATCTATCTATATATAGACACATGGATTTTGAAAGTCTTCACCTACATTTTGCCCCTTTTCTTTCTTCTTTCTGGAACTGGCCCATTCAAAAGTCATTTTTTGCAGAGTCCTGTCATAGAGTTTGCATTTTCCTCATTCCTACATGTTGTGCATCTACCTTATCAAAGTTAAATGCTGCTCTAGACATGCAATCCCCACCATAACCCAAATAGATGAATGTTTCTATTTCTTTATAAATGGACACTTCCCAATATTATCATCAAATGAAAAAAATATAAGTGATTGTAGTTATCAAATATGAAATGAAGGTTATTGATGTTCTTAGACACTCCGTGTCCAGAAAGGTAGTCTTGCTATAGAAAGTAGAAGTACTTTGGACTTCAATTTGATGGAGATCAAATGGCTCAATGTGGTTCACCTGATCATTTAACAAGTGCAATATAATAACTGATTAATGAAGGTCTTTACCACTTGGGATAGATATCCTGGTCCACTTGGAATAGATATCCTGGAGCTAATCTAGTTTTCTGTTCTAGGTGCTAGAGGATTTGAGAGGACACCATGGTAGGGGAAGGTAATGGTCCTGTTAGAGGGGGATCCATGTTTTTATGTCAATGGATGCTGATTTAGTATAGATTTATATATTTTAAGAATTTTAATTAAGTCACAAGATTTGGGATCTTAACAAAACTTTGAGCAGCAGAGAGGGGATATATGAGATCCTGCCTGAAGGATTTGGAAAGATTGGATATCCGAATAACATCAATAGAATGAGGACAGAAGGTTTAGTATTCTCATTTAGTTAACTGAAGTTCTCAAAGTTATAAGAGGAGTGCATATAACAGTTTTCCATTTCACTAATTGAAAAGTTTCTGTTATGAGCTGTGTTGAATTTTGATGCTTAATTCCTGGAAAGCAAGTTTGAAATGATACTGTCTTGTTCAGGCTTTGTATCATGCTCTTCCGATGAACTATGTAACCATTAGCAATCTGCGAAGCAAACTAGGAGGAGAGGCAAATCAAACTACTGTGAAGAAGCTAATAGATAAAATGACACAAGATGGCTTTGTTGAGGCTAGGAGCAACCGCAGACTAGGTACTCACTGACAAACTGCACTTTTGGCTTTGAAAGGAGGAGAAAGATAGAAATAGCAGTTACCACCATTTGCTGGATTGCTTTTGTTATTGCAGGCAAGCGTGTGATCCACTCTAACTTGACTGAGAAAAAGCTGGTTGAGGTTAAGAAGGTCTTACAGAAAGATGCCACGGTAAAAGTCATGAGTTTATATGGATTCAATAGATTATGCACTGCAAAAGTTTTAATTCATTTTTTAACTATGTTCATTGGTCAGGATGTGGACATGAACAAATCAGGTAACAACTCCAACTATTCAGAACTTGCCCTAGTGCTTACTCAATTTACTTTATGCTTGTAATCAAGATTAATATCACGAAAGCTAAGACAGCTTTGGTACTCGCAGAAAACAATCCTACAGATTTATCCACTTGCGGTGCTCTCCACTCTATTGGATCAGATCTCACTCGCACAAGAGGCAAATCAGATGCATTCCAGAATGGCTCTGCCTTGAGCGATCAGACTGTCTCAAAGAGAAGGGACCATGAAAACACACCATCAAGCAGAGCTGAGGTTATTCACTCGTAATTGTCATTAATCTGAAAAGTTGGTTAGAAGATTCTGTAGGAATAATTAATAACATATGACGTTTTGCAGCCCATAGCTTCTAATGAGAGTTTTGTACCTGGAAATGTGAATGGAAAATCATATGAAAGGACCAACAAATATAATGAGTTTGAGACAGTTATCTGTAGCAGATTGAGTCAGGATAAGCGTAAAAGGAAAGCAAGCATGGTACGTACCATTTTTCCAGAGGAACTTGGTTATCTTTCGCAATCCTGAAAATCAATCCTGTCACATTTTTGCTGTCTACAGGTGGAAGAGCCTATTCTTCAGTATGTGAGGCGCCAAAAATCTCAAATTGCATGAAATGAACATCTGGATGCTCAATTAGTGACATTTCTTGGTAGTTTCCTTTGGTGAAAGTCTTCTCGTAATCCGAGCAGTTATGTGTTGGTTTAATCTTCAAACTTTCGTTTGTTAGCTAGCAAATGTACCAGTGCACATGACACAATAGTCAATAAAATTTAATATTTCGCTTATAGAAACTGAAATATATGTTATGCATCCAATTTAAATTTGCATGACAGCATGAGTGCGAGAGATGGCGGAAGCGAGGGAGATTCTGTTTGCATCCAATGACTTAAAGTAGATTATTTTAATCTGTGAAAGATGTGAAGAAGATTAATTGTCAGCCAACAGCTATCTTCACTATTGACCAGTCTTTTGACCAGTCTTCTAGCATCTTTTACGTCTTTTTTTTTTTTTTGATGCTTTTTGTTCGCCGCTTCCAAATCTTTCACTCAGTTTGGTCCATTAGCACTTTGAGATCAGTAGCAGCACCCACATAGTGTTCAATTAAGTGAGGCCAAAACAGAGAACTTTCATATTGATCACATGTCTATCAAAAATATTCTTATTTCGCGAGACACTGCTTCATTGATTGCAGACAATTCTGAAAAGAAGTAAAGGAAAAAGATTGGAGATACTAAATCAGATGTTGGGAATAGAAGCTGAATTGTGCCCTACTCCGAATATCTCTCATTACCTAGAGTCTGCACTTCGAATATAGTTTTTGCATGGTAAAGTAAATAATATGCTTTTCTCTCTATTCACAGGATAACGTGTTTAGTTGGTTTCATTTTTTTACTTAGAATGCAAATCCAGCTAGTTCTTCCCCTATCCCTTTTTCGGAGTTATCTTAAATTCAAGAACTATTTGTCAGCTATTAACACTTTTACATGACAAGTGTTGCACGTCTGATCGACTTTGGTGATATACCGCCAATTATCCATTAGAAACGGTTGTTCATATATACTCTGTATGAATCAAAAGCCTAGATCTGCAAATGCCAGCATATCCGAAACAAATTAGAAGACAAACTCACCAAACCAATATATGTTGGCGATACGCTTCTATTTCTAATTTAGCAGACGAGTTCAGGATCAACTTCAAATCAAAAGTTTGACAAGATACCTTAGCCTAGTTAAGGAAAATGCAAAGGTCTCCACAAATACTACAGAGATACATTTCATTACATGACAAAGCTGAATCTCGACAAATATACATTGATAATAACTAATATTCATGAAATTGCAACTTCAACAGTCTTAGGCTTAGGTGGTGGAGGAAGTTTCTCAGCTACCACAGCCAACATCCCATTCTCACATTTAGCAGTAATAGCTGAAACATTGCAGTTTTCAGGCAACTTGAACTTCCTCATCAATTTCTGAGGTGGCCTCCTCTCCAACCTCACATACTTGCACCCATCTTCCTCACTCTCCTCACGCTTCCTCTTCCCATTGCTTCGTATCACCAGTATGTTTTCATCTTCCACAGTCACCTGTGACACATTTCAATCAGTAACAACGTTCACTAACAAAATTAAATTTGGAGAGTAAAAATTATGCAAATTTTGAACAACTTATAGTACTAATAATTTAAGTTAAATAAAATAACTTTCACAAGTTTATTCTAAAAGGTAAACAAAAAGGGAAGATATTGACTCATGTATTCCGATGCCTAGCGTCCCCTGATAACCTAGGATTAGTGGTGATAGGACTGATGTGGTATCTCGAAAACTGGGATTTGATGGTATCTGTAGAGCGGATCCCATGGGCTTCTCGGGTGGTGGTTGAAGATGATGTGAGGCAAGTAAACGTCTACGAAAAAGCTATCGTAAAGTTTCGTTCTTCGTTCCGTCGTCGATCAATCTATCACTCAATCACAGGCCGTTCTGTCATTGTCTGATTTAGACAGGACAGAAGCAAACATCAAGCGAGTAAGTCATAACCCGTTTAACCTGCCTGATTCTGACCTAAACCCTAAACCCCACCTGCCCATTTGCCACCTCCTATGAAATTAGGAGCTAGAAAAACTGTTTAAATCAAAATTGAAGATTGAATCTGTAATACCAACCTGAATTTCAGACTTGGATAACCCAGGAACGTCCATGTAGAAAATGTACTCCTTTGGGGAATCAAGTATGTCCACTGGTATGCTACTCACACCCCTGTTCTCACTTGTCTCGTGTGAGCGGGACGGAAACACTACCCTTTCAATGGATTCTGGAAAGTGGAGAAATTGGTTCACTGCATCCACAACTGTGCTCATTTTCACACAGAGATCTCTACAATACACATTAATCATAGCAAAAACACAAACAAAACACAGTCAGTACTTAATTTAAACACCATATGATAACAACTCCAAAATATGATTAATCATAATTTAATGACGCGAAACGCGAAAAAAATAACCCCTAAATTACATAGGTTTGGAGAGCCATCTTACCAGGACTCACAATTCGTTGCGAATTTCAAAATTGCTGTAGCTCTTCAAAGAAGCACCAGATTTTTTGCCTTTAGAAGAAAAACTTTCCGACTATTAGCTGAAAAAAGGTTAGGCAAGTTCTTACTTAAATTAAGCGAATGCTGGATCTCAGAAACTTCTAATATGTTCCTATTTTTTCGGTTCTCGACACGAAGGATCTAGAAGAGACTGGAACATCGGACACCTGTTACGTTTGCGCATGGCCCTGATCTTCTATTGTCGTCCAAACGACATTGTTCTTTCTTTTCAATATTTCACCATTTTTTTCTTTTTCTTTTTTCGTCGGTGTGAGGTGGAGGAAATGTAAATCACTCCATAGATGTGGCTTTTATCCCTCTGCCGCACTAGAAATAGAGTATTATCACTTTTATTCCGTGTCAAAAAAAAATATAAAATTTGTATAATTTTTATATATAATATATTTAATATATTTATATATATATATATATATATATATATATATATAAAATATAAATTTTATGTATTTTTTCGATTATTATTTTTACAGCGATTATACATTATCTTTTTCCAATATATTTGAAAAAATGACATTGTACGGTCGCTCTTAAATAATAGTAAAAAAATATATAATTTTTGTATATATACACATTCTATATATTAAATAAAAAAATTATCTAAATTTTATATATTTTTTCGATTACTAAAAATAAATAATTTTTGGTACGAATTAGAAGTGATAATATTCCAATATATTTTAATGTACATCTTTTATAGAGTGACATCACGAAAAGCTAATATTTTAAAGGGACAGAACTAGATGCGCCATATTTTTGACTAGTTGCAGTAGTATTAGCTAAATAAATTGAGGTGAAATCATTGGAGGGTAAAAGTATCTTTTTTTGGCTCAATTATGACCGACCGCTTTATAATACTCTTTAGTCTTCTCTAGTAAACGGCCCAAATTAACATTCTAGTTCTAGTGACTAAGAAAATAGTAATTCAATTGGTAGATAATAATTCACATCTTTAATGTTATGCGTTTTGTACAGTAATAATTCTCATTTTTTTTTTGACAAATTATAAGATTTTATTCATAATAAAAGCAAACCGCAAAGGAAAAGTACAAATAAGGGGATAAAAGCTCAATTAGTGTCGCCTATATGCCTTGGCTATATAATTACTCCTCTGCGCCTCACATTGCCTGTATAGCAGCCTCATGTAGAGGAGTCATGGTGTAGCTGCTGGCAAAGTTCACGAGGGCATATAAACTAATAGCCATTCGGGTGTATTCAAAGGCATAGGACCTAAGCAAACACATACCGAGCTAAACATTGGTTGCTTTTGGAGAAATGAATTTCTAGTGATATCGTGTATGAGAAGAGAAGGGAGTAGACAGTTGCTATGTAATTGAACTCGAATAATGCAATTGCTTTAAGATAAATATGTGCATTGAACTTTTTCTGAAGGATCTTGAAAATTATCCACGACAAAAAGCCATCCAAAATTTTTCCAATATTACACCAATATGTAAACGTATACTAAAATCCATATCAGCAAGGAATACCCCGTGAAAGAACGAAATTACAATATACAAAGTTCTTTTCCAATCTAGTGCAGATATAGCTGAATACAGAGAGATTGAATCAATTTGTGTAAAATACTACTGAGATTATGTAACTTCTCACCGTACATCAAGCTGCCGATTAGTCCGGTCCTTTAATTTTTCGAGTAATTCGCTTGCTTCCACCAGTACAAGTATCGGCTTTCAACATACGTTCTTCAAAAGCTTTAGTCTCGTAAGGAATCCTGAGAATACCTTGATTGCAAAATCCATATTCCTCAGCTGATATAGACAGCAGCTCCAAAAATTCTGCATCGGATAGTGCAGTGGTGTGTACCATAAATCGCTTTGATTCATTAACATTCTCTCCAACAGCAACAGGTACATAACCTTTTGGTGTCATAACTGCAGCTCCTCCGCCTCCTAATTTTAGCCGTTTTCCGGCCATTCCGATGCATATTAGCTTACTCAATTTGCTTGCTTTAACTCCCATTCGACAACTGCCGGCTGAAATCTTTTTGGAGATGAAAAAACGCAAAGTTTTTCTTGAGTTGTTCTAATTTCAAGGTACTTCGTACCAGGCCGTGCAAGGGTCAGCACTTTGTGCTCTTCATTATATTAGGTAAACGATTAATGACGTTTTAGCTGCAAAGATAACGACATTAATGACTTTATTAAAAGAAATTTCCTCGGATAAATTATCACATTATTTTAGTAGCAATTAGATAGTTATCATGGAATCAAGCGGAAATACCGTAAACACAAAGTTGATGTATTAGTCCAAGCCTCGTGTACCCTGCTAGACTTGGCCATGTTTAGATACCAATTGACAAACACTTTAATTTTGTATGGTAATTTGTTTGTATCATATGTTTGTATCAAACTAATAAATATATGACATATTTTGTGTGTATATTTTTTTCACTAAACCATGACTGATTATCATTTTATTTTTTAATATGGAGGCGCATGGTTCACGTGAACTCATGCTCCTCTTCTTATATTATGTATAACAATGTAATATCTCTTAAAATCTACTCTTGAGGGCACCCAAGCTTTAGGGGTTCAAATCTCACGTTTGTTGTATTACGCGGTGCCTTCCTGAGATTCTTTGGAAGGGCAACGTAAGGCTAAGCAATCAATGTCAGTACGATTGTTGTCCGCCAACTGAAGTCCCCTCCGTACGCTAGAATAGATTGTCAGTGCCGTACAGGAAAACCAATATCGTAAGCAACGAGAGAATTGAAAGCAGTAATTGATGATGAATGTTGATTGCATTGATGATGATGAAAGCTATTACAAAGCTAATGCGGTGTCGAGGGGGAGAAACACCAGTACAGAGAAATGATTGCTTGCTTGAATGTTTGAATGCTTGATCCCCCTTAATAATGCTTAAAAAAAATAAACCTAAGTTACAAGAATTGACCTATGAAAGCTATAAATGCATACTGAAGATAAAATGAAGTAAACCTACTCTATATTTACAATGAAAGGACTTAGATTCTACAAGGTAGAAACAAGTCCAATGGCAGCAACTTTGTCTTGAGCATCAGGGTCTGCGCGCGTTGCTGTCGGCGCGCGCGGCACTATTTGTGTCTGCCTGTGGCTGGGCGCTGGCGCTTGAATCATAATGGGTGCGCGCGGCATTGGTTGTGCACGCGGCATTGGCTGTGCGCGCGGCATTGTCTATGCGCGCGGTGCTGTTGGCACTTGCAAGCCGTTGGCAAGGAGTTTCGGTGGGGCGACAGCGGCACATGCGCGCTTGTCACTTGGCGCTGCCGAGACCACGGGGCCGACCGTGGCGCTAGACTTTGGGAGGCTTGCCAGGACGCCACGGGACGCGTCCAAGGGGTCATGGGGCGAGGCTGGAAAGCAGCCCATGACAGTAGGCATGTCTAGTATCCCCTTTTCTATTTTAATTAAGTAGTTTTTTACCTTTTTCATCTTTTTTACTTTAGTTTATTGATACAAAATCCCCAAATTTAACAATTCTTGTTCTCCTTTTGTCATCACAAAATTTTATATAATTAATCAAATATATGTATTAAAACTAATAGCAGCGGAGGGGACCTCAGTTGGCGGACGGCAATCGTACTGACATCGATTGCTTAGTCTTACGTTGCCCTTCCAAAGAACCTTAGGAAGGCGCTGCGTAATAGTTGGTATCAGAGCCAGGTTCATCATCGAACGAGGGAACGTGTTGCCATTACACCATTTCTGACCATGGTTGCTCAAGGGGATCGGATCACTGTCCTCGAACAGACGGTTGACGTACTACGGCCCATCGTAGATACGGTGCCTGATTTAAGAACCAGCCTAGTTCAAAGGTTGGACGACCTGGACCACAGAATGCGGCAGGCTGAAAATGACATAGCAAACATCAGTCGGGACTCTGAAGATGATCGTCAAACAGCAGCCGTCGAGGCAGCTGGCATTCATGGCAAATTCGAGGACCTCCAACAGGAGCGTGCTCAGGATCTGGCCCAACGTGAACAAGAGGCAGACAGAATCACTGCCATGCAGCAAACCATAGACAACTTGACAGGCCAGCTCAATATTGTTAATGCTACCCTTCAAAGCTTGCTCAGAGGAGGCGACAACTATATCGGGGGCGCCATGAACATTGCCCCTGTGCCACAAAAGCTGAAAATTCCTGAGCCAAAGTCATACAACGGAGCCCGGGATGCTAAAGAAGTGGAAAATTTCATATTCGACATCGAACAATACTTCGATGCCGTCGGTCCACTGGACGAAGCAAAACAGGTAGCAACTGCTGCCATGTATCTTCAGGGCGATGCTAAACTATGGTGGCGAATGAAATATGAAGCCATCAGGGCCGGTGAAGACAACCTCCAGACATGGGCGGAACTAAAGGCAGCCATATGCCTGCAGTTCTTCCCCGAGAATGTGGAATACAATGCGCGGAGAAAATTGCGGGAACTCCGCCAAACCAGATCAGTGCGGGAATACGTGCGGGACTTCTCCGCACTCATGCTAAACATACGAGACATGGGGGACAAAGACAAACTCTTCGCCTTCATAGAAGGTTTGAAACCCCATGCCCGTGCAGAGCTGCAACGACTGAGGGTAGATACCCTGCCCAGGGCAATCCAAGCTGCAGAATGCCTTGTATCATTTGGAAACTCTGAGGGACAGGTCCCAGCCGCCTGTTCGAGGGGGGAATAAGCATTCAAACATTCAAGCAAGCAATCATTTCTCTGTAATGGTGTCTCTCCCCCTCGACACCGCATTAGCTTTGTAATAGCTTCCATCATCATCAATACAATCAACATTCATCATCAATTACTGCTTTCAATTCTCTCGTTGCTTACGATATTGGTTTTCCCGCACGGCACTGACAATCTAGTCTAGCGTGCGGAGGGGACCTCAGTTGGCGGACGGCAATTGTACTGACATCGATTGCTTAGCCTTATGTCGCCCTTCCAAAGAATCTCAGGAAGGCGCCGCGTAATAGAACTCATGCTCTTCTTCTTATATTATGTAATAACAATGTTATATCTTTTAAAATCTACTTTAATATACTTGTGGGCACCCAAGCTTTAGGGGTTCAAATCTCAGCGTTTGTAGGCATGTCTAGTATCCCCTTTTCTATTTTAATTAAGTAGTTCTTTTACTTTTTTTTATCTTTTTTATTTAGTTTATTGATACAAAATCCCCAAATCTAACAATCCTTGTTCTCCTTTTGTCATCACAAAATTTTATATAATTAATCAAATATATGTATTAAAACTAATAGCAGCGGAGGATATAGCATATAGTCAATGTGTTCAATAATCCCCATCATTTTTTATATGGACCAGAGGTATTTATGTTAAAAATAACTAAATGCAAGAAAAATTAATAACCTATTATTTCTAAATAGTTATGGATTCATGGTAAGAACCCAAAGGTTGAAGCTGTCAAATATAAATTCTAGATTCACCTCTTCGTAATAGTGCACTTATGTTCTTGAAATCCTGAATTCGCGTCTGCCTCATTAGATCATTTAACTGTACTAAATTGATATAATTTGGTGTAAACCCTTGGTGAAAAAATTTTTATGGTATGATTTTGAAAAATGTCTATGACGGTTCATCGATCCTTGTCCTTTATCTTGTTTATAATTCTTCTTTTAACCTATTTAACTACGTCATGTCTGCTTCTGATTAGTAATTTCAATCTTGTAGTAATTTTTATTACGATTAGCTGTTACATACGTATAACTTCTTGCACTTCTCGTTTTATCTTCTCGGAAAAAGACAACTCAACATCGATCCGGGACTGGCCGGTGATCAGTGACGGATCCAGGATTTTAAGGTCGTGGGTGCTCACTCAGTGGCCATATAAAAAAATTGGTTCATGCAAGAATTGACCCCTAACCACTTCATATTTGTACACTCTATTCTCACCTCTTAACCAAAGCACCCAGAAGACTTTTTGTTTAATGGGCGCTTGCTAGTTTTTTATACCAGTATTCCCTGTATTTTCTATAATTATACATAGTTTGTGTCGGGATTAATAGGTGCTTCAGCATCCGGCACGATTAACGTAAATCCACCCCTGCCGGCGATCATGACCTCCACCTAGTAGAGGAGGAAGAACAAATGGAGTATTTAAATGCTTCACTGTGGCTGATAAATATGTAAACTGCCATTAACAAAGGTACTTTATTCATATCTTGAGCTAGCTCTATTTTCATACATGCATGAAATTTCTGGAGGATGCTTTTGGGATCAAATTGGGTAAATTTGGGGGCAAAATATAATTATAAAAGAGAATATGAATCATATATGCATTAATAAAATATTGGATAATTAAGTTTGACATGTAGCTATTTCATTGACGTTTACAGGCTTATGATTTTCGAAACGACGTTAGGTGAGTTAGATTATTTGAATGGTATATTCAAATGTATATATCATAGTAGCCAAATTCGTGTGGTATATATATAATTTCAGATTTTGTATCTTTTACAATACTCCTTTAATGTAACACGTATTCATACCCGTTGCTGTTAGTGGCAATGTAACCTTATAAGTATATTACTATATCCTCAACGGATTATTACTACACTAGATATTGGAGAAGGAAAGCGTGACAGTGAAATGTGAAGGCTAAACCAAAGCATGTTAGTTTGCATTTGCTGATAAATGGACCTTGCGCCTAACTCAATCCCAAAAGCTAACTTATGAGATGAGGATTGCGTGGACAAGGGCCCAACATCGGCAACAATAATTGGGATGAGTCTGGCTCTGATACCATGATAAATGGACCTTGTGCCTAACTCAATCCCAAAAGTTAACTTATGAGATGAGGATTGTCCAAGATCATATAAGGAGACCAAAGACCTCAAATCTCACCGATGTGGAACAACTCAACAGTACAGCCATTACCTAACCACTGTATAGTTAACTTAAGTTAGTTGGAACCATAAGTTAGTGAGTCG
>MCJB01019678.1:40601-82820 GCA_002018475.1 Nicotiana obtusifolia | reverse complement strand
GATATGAACAATGTTCTTATCCTTTAAGTTCAAAAACATTCAGGGATTATGTAGGAACAGGATCAGTGTATGGAACACCAGATTCAGGGGGTGAATGTGGAGTGCCTTATGAAACTTATTTTCAAATGCCAACTGCAGCAAAGGATAAGCCATGGTACTCTATTGAACAAGGAAGTGTTCACTTCACAGTTATTTCAACAGAGCATAATTGGTCTCACAACTCAGAGCAAGTATAGTTCACCATCCAGTTTAGCTTTTTTATACTTGTTATTAATTCCTATTTATTTGCAGATTCTAATTCTTACCAAAAATATAAATTAATGATCTCTAACAGTATGAATGGATGAGGAAAGACATGGCTTCAGTTAATCGATCAAGAACTCCTTGGTTAATTTTTACTGGGTAAGTGAATATTCTTTCAGAGCTTATAACTTAAACTCATTTATATAATAGGAGTACTATTTAGTTCAAGATCAATATAGAGTTTTCCTATATTAGAGTACTCTTAAGATGTAACATGTTGGTAAATGGTAATTATGCTAGTATTTCTCCATCTCGATAAATTATACCCAATTTGACCTATTAAGGTTAAAACATTTGAATTGATTATCATACAGCTTAGAATCTTAATTGCTGAATACATGATGTTCAAATCTTGAATCTGCTTCTAATACTATTGTAATGATCATATGTTAATTTCTTCGTAGGCATCGACCCATGTATTCTTCAGTTAATGGGGTGTTTCTTAAAAGTGTTGATGATGATTTTGTCAAAGCTGTTGAGCCTCTACTACTGGCAAACAAGGTATGCATCTTACGTTATTAAATTGAACTTGTGCACACTCAACGTTCAAAAAGATTTACTCTATCAAGTTGCCCAAAAAGAAAGTTATAACCCTCCATAAAAGTTGAATTTCTAATAAAAATAAGGCAATAACTGTTAAAAAGTGAAAATGATTTTATAGTGTAAAATTTTATTACACTATCGATGTGTATAAGTTAAACTTTAAATGACTAGTTCAAATATCTTTCTTGTTGAGTATTTATTGATACTTGAAATATGTGTCAGGTTGATCTAGCATTATGGGGACATGTTCATAATTATGAGAGGAGTTGTGCAGTATATCAGAAGGAATGCAAAGCATTGCCTACTAAAGGTGCAAGTGGAATTGACACTTATGACAATACCAATTATACTGCACCAGTTCATGCAGTTATTGGAATGGCTGGCTTTAGCTTGGACAAGTTCCCTTCTGATGTAAGCCTAATCTTGCGCAAAATAATAGAATTTTATTTACTATAACACTAAAGTCACAAATTTGTCACATTAAAGTAATTGAATTTTTCCGGTACACACAGGTTGATAAGTGGAGTTTGATAAGAATAGCAAAATTTGGATACGTGCGAGTTCATGCAACCACCAAAGCATTGACAATTGAAGTAAGTGTTACAAACATGGACTTGTGCATTTTTTGTTACACAATACATGCACGTCTTAGAATTTTCTAAATTCCTCTTTTCCATTTTGCAGTATGTAAATGCAAATACTAGAAAGTTGGAAGACAGTTTTCAAATAACCAGAAGCTGAACAAACAAGAGATGGAAAGAGAATACAATACACTAGCTAGTGCAGTAAAATTATGTTACACAAAGTATTGGGAAAATTTATTCAAATTCATATATACTGTCATACATACACATTAACAGTTTAGCAACAATAATTGTCTCAATAATTTGATTTTTAGCTTATGCGCTAATTATTCTACTCCTTCTCGATCGAGATGTTTCTTTGTTGATATTCACTGGCTACAATATTTTAATTGGGCTCGAGCACTCCAATGTAAGTTGGGTGACACTAAATTTGCTGGGTCGAGAACTCCAATAATTTGTATTTTTACTAAAAGTACTTCATTACTTTATTCACAATATTAAGGTTTTAGGTTGAATGTTCAGATTTTTTCACATAGAAACATAACTAACATTTAGTAACATATGAGCTCATTTCTCATAAGTTTATATTAATGTTCAAGGGTAAATTTGGAATTTACTTTCACGTAGATGCTGAGTTATATAGTAATTATTCAAGACAAATACAACTCAACTAGTTATTATCACTCCTGTTGATTCTCATGTTTCTTGTATGATTGCTATTGGCAACCATGAAAAGATAATATTCATTTTTTAAGCTTACTCGCATCTTCTATTTAACATCTAGTAATTAATCGAGCAGACGCATATATATACCTAACTTGATGTTCTTTTCCAAAAGTTAAGAACAAATGCAGGTGTATTTGATGTGATAAAAACTATATTTAATTTGGAAATACTTATCAGAATATAATAAGTTATTTTTGTACTAGCACACTTAACTACGTGCTTATGGTTAAAAATAAAATTAAATAACTCTAGGTAGTGACTTTGTGACTTGCGTTGAATTTGGCAATCATCGAGTTGCGGATGTTTGATTGTCACAAAATATTTCTCAAACAAAATAAACTCTTTTACGTTTGGGCATAAGTCATTTTCCTTTAAAATTATCTCTAAATTTTAAAATAATGTTATTTGAACTTCATAGTTATCCTTATGACAATGTTTTAATTATATCCACACAAATATTATTGCAGGTTTAAGATAATAAATTTTAAAAAGATTATTTTATGTTGAAACTCTATTGTTTACCCTTAAAATCGGATAACAATTGAATTTATACGTGATTTTAAGGATATGTAATTTAACTTGATACAAATTAATAATAATTGAATTTTTGTAATTGAAATAGAATAAAATAAAGCAAATAATAATAATAATAATTCAAACCGTGACTTTGACCAATAATACATTTGAGAAGTGAGCCTTGATTGAGGATGGAAATTATGAAGATTGAGTATAAAAAACAAGAATTATCTAGATAGAGTATGGCGAATATAATGCGAGCAGTGTCGGAAAGAATAAATAAGAATTGTAGTCTTGCTTTCGGGGAAAAATGTGTTCTGCCTCTATAACTATCAGGAGTCCCCTTTATATAACGGTAGAATTTCCCTTTTGACACAATATTCAAATAATGTAATAAATTCTATTATTTATTTAGATTTTTTTAGTAACTGTTGCCAAGATTTTCTCGATAAGTAATAATTCTCAGCAGATATCACTCCATAAAAGTAACTAACACCAGGTACATTGAATTGTCCGTTACTTAGAATTAGTGATTCATCCTTGTGGATATTCGAGGTCGAGGTCGATAGACCGAGGGCGGATAATCAAGGTCGAGGTTGGACTCGAGGTCGATAGACCGAAGGCGGTTAATCGAGATCGAGGTTTTCAAGCGTCGACGCTCCAACTTCAGGAATGCTCTTTGAGTTCGATTTTGATGCTTAATATGCTAAGCCAATTTTAACCGTATACATTTATAGTAAATTAACTATATTATATAAATTAAAAAGGACAAAGTATAATATAAATAAAAGAGAAGCGGGTAAAGAAATAAAAATTCAATCTTTTCAAACCAATCAGGCAAAGAAAGAGACAAATTAAATAGTACGACGATAGACTAAGGGGAATCCTTAATCAAGGTAGGACATGCACAACTGTGATATGCAGCGGTGTCAGGTAACAAAAAAGTGAACAGATGAATAATTATTATAAATTAAAAAGGATAAAATATAATATAAATAAAAGAGAAGTAGGTAAAAAAATAAGAAATCAATCTTTTCAGACCAATCAGGCAAAGAAAACGACAAATTAAATCGTACGGGGATGACTTGGGGGAGTCCTTAATCAAAGCAAGACATGCACAGCTGTGACATGCAATGGTATAAGTAAAATTTTTTTGTAAGCGATATCACATTTTAATATAGATAAATAAAGAAGTGGATAAATAAATAACTATTATAAATTAAAAGAGATAAGGTATACTATAAATAAAAGAGACGTAGGTAAAAAAAATAAAAAATCAATCTTTTCACCCCAATCAGGCAAAGAAAGAGACAAATTAAATAGTATGAGGATGGCTAAGGGGAATCCTTAATCAAGCAGGACATGCACAACTGTGATATGCAGTTGTGTACGTAATTTTTTTTTTTAAGCGGTGTCACATTCTTAAATAGGTAAACATAGAAGTGAACAAATGAATAACTATTATAATGACATCATATTTATAAAAATACAAAATTCAGAACATTACTATAGTTTTCTACAACGAGTTTTTATTTTTTGAGATAGAATCAATGATAGTCTTGTTAGAAATAGTACTAAATATGTCTTTTTCTTAAGAATGAATTGATTATATTTATTGTCAACTTGACTAACAAATGCAATTTAGCTCAAGTGGATTTTGTTACTCCTTAATTTTGTTAGAGGTATCAATTTATATGAATTAATTTGGTCTTACTTATTGTCTATATATGTACATTTACTAAATCTTTCCGGTGAGGCGGTGTCACGTGACACCATTTCCATAAGGTGACTCTGACCCTACAGCTATGCACCATGTGGTTAAAATTTAACTGCCCATCTAACAGTTACCGTATTATTAATTTATTGTTGTAAAATAATAACAACAAGAAATTAAGTATAGTCCCACAAGTGGGTTTTTTATTGTTGTATAATAATAAATTAATACTAATATACTTTAGTGTAAATATGTGGTGGGCAGTTAAACTTTTACCTGGTGCATAGGTGTCCCCCTTAAATTAAGGTGAAAATATTTATTAATTAATTATGGTTTTATGATAGGATTATATATATATATGTCATATGTCAAGTGTTCATGAGTTGAGTAAGGATAAATTATAAGCACTCCGTAAAGCACGTGATGCCCCTTTAGCCCACCTGAACTTTTCAATATTACTCCAATCTTTTTGTTCTCAAACTGCTCATGTCTACTATATATATGTATATGCCAAGTTAATTGGAAGTAAAGGAAAATAGTTGGAAGAGATACATACAACATGTTTCAGCTCATAACTCTGATCAGCTTTTCATTTACTTTCCACTTTGCTAGTGCTACTAGTGGAGCAGGAGGAGGAGTTACAAATCTTTCCACCTGTTTAATCAACCACAATGTCCATAACTTCTCTATTTACCCCACAAAGAATGATCAAAGTAGTAGTAATTACTTTAACTTGCTCGATTTTTCCCTTCAGAATCTTCGATTTGCTGCATCTTACATGCCGAAACCAACGGTCATTATCCTACCAAACAGCAAAGAGGAGCTCGTGAGCACCATTCTTTGTTGCAGACAAGCTTCTTATGAAATCAGAGTAAGGTGCGGCGGACACAGTTACGAGGGAACTTCTTACGTTTCCTTTGACGGCTCCCCCTTCGTGATCGTTGACTTGATGAAATTAGATCAAGTTTCAGTAGATTTGGATTCTGAAACTGCTTGGGCTCAGGGCGGCGCAACAATTGGCCAAATTTATTACGCCATTGCCAAGGTAAGTGACGTTCATGCATTTTCAGCAGGTTCGGTACCAACAGTAGGATCTGGAGGTCATATTTCAGGTGGCGGCTTTGGACTTATATCTAGAAAATTCGGACTCGCTGCTGATAATGTCGTAGATGCTCTTCTTATTGATGCTGATGGGCGGTTATTAGACCGAAAAGCCATGGGAGAAGACGTGTTTTGGGCAATCAGAGGTGGGGGCGGAGGAAATTGGGGAATTATTTATGCCTGGAAAATTCGATTACTCAAAGTGCCCAAAACCGTAACAACTTTTATGATCTCTAGGCCTGGCTCCAAACAATACGTTGCCCCATTACTTCACAAATGGCAAATAGTTGCACCAAATTTGGCCGATGATTTTACTCTAGGAGTATTCATGAGACCTATAGATCTGCCGGCGGATATGAAATACGGAAATACTACTCCTATTGAAATATTTCCCCAATTCAATGCACTTTATTTGGGTCCAAAAACTGAAGCGGTTTCCATATTAAATGAGGCATTTCCAGAGCTGGACGCTAAGAATGATGACGCCAAAGAAATGACTTGGATTGAGTCAGCACTTTTCTTTTCCGAATTAGATAACGTATTCGGGAACTCCTCTGACGATATCTCCCGTTTGAAAGAACGCTACATGGACGTAAAAACTTACTTCAAAGCCAAATCAGATTATGTGAAGACCCCATTTTCAATGGACGGGATGATGACAGCTCTTGTTGAACACGAGAAAAACCCCAATGCATTCCTTATCTTCGATCCTTATGGCGGAGCCATGGACACGATTAGTGATCAAGCTATTGCTTTCCCTCATCGAAAGGGTAACCTTTTCGCGGTTCAATATTATGCACAGTGGAACGAAGAGGACGATGCCAAGAGCAACGAGTACATAGAGTGGATAAGAGGATTTTACAATAAAATGGCGCCTTTTGTTTCAAGCTCGCCAAGGGGAGCTTATATCAACTACTTGGATATGGATCTTGGAGTGAATATGGACGACGACTACTTACTGCGAAATGCTAGTAGTCGTTATTCTTCCTCTGTTGATGCTGTGGAGAGAGCTAGAGCATGGGGTGAAAAGTATTTCTTGAATAACTATGATTGGTTGGTTAAAGCTAAGACAAAAATTGATCCACTAAATGTTTTTCGACATGAACAGAGTATACCTCCTATGCTTGGTTCAACGCAAGAGCACAACTATAGTAGTGAATGAGATTTCAAATGTACTACTACCAGGGGCGGATGCACAAGGTGGAAGCGGTATCATCCAACGTGGCTTCGCCGAAAAAAATATTAAATATTTATACTAATATTCTATAAAAATGAAGCAATATATAATAATGACACCTCTTATTCTTAGCAAAGAGTACTTCTTAATTCTTAGTCCACTGGTCAAACTCATATTTGGGCTTGTAAAGGCCCTAGGTTCAAGGCTTGACCTAGACATTGAATTTCTTGAACATATTTAAGCGAGCATTTTTTGTCAAAAAATTTGAGGCTAAAGAGAATTGAACTTACGCTTCCCTTTGCAATAATAGAAATGAGGATGTTAAGTTGGATGTGTGAGCATACCAGGAAAAACAAGATCAAGAATGAAGTCATTAGGGATCACGTGGATGTGGCTTTGTTAAAAAATTTGAGGCTAAAGAGAAATGAACCTACACTTCCCTTTGCAATAATAGAAATGAGGATGTTAAGTTGGATGTGTGAGCATACTAGGAAAGACAAGATCAAGAATGAAGTCATTAGGGACCAGGTAGGTGTGGCTCATGTGGAACAAGTTACGGGAATCGAGACTGAGATGGTTCAGACATGTAAAGAGGAAAGGCTCCGATGTCCCCATCACGAGGTGTGAGAGGTTGACCGTGGCGGGTCAGAGGAGGGGTAGAGGGAGGCTTAAGAAATACTAGGGAGGGGTGATTAGGTAGGATATGACATTACTTCAACTTACCGAGGACACGACCCTCGACAAAAAAGTGTGGATGTCTAGAATTAAGGTTGTGGGTTGACAGGTAGTTGATGATAGGCTAGAAACTCGTGTTTTAGCTACAATTTACACTCTAATTACTGTATTTTATTTGTATTTGAGCTTAAATGATGGTGATTTGTACTTATTATATGTTTTATGCCTTGAAAGAATTAATTCCGAGTTAAAAAAGTTAATTTGGAGCTGAATCAAATAAATTGGAGCTTTGAAGTCTGAGTAAAAGCCCAAGGAATTAAACTGGGATCGCGTTCGGGAGTCGATGACCAAGACTGGATAACAAAAAATTAATAAAAAGGAACACTCTAAGAAAAAAGCACTACCACTCCGCATGGGGTGCGGCGCGACAATTCAATTGGGAAAAGCTTGGCAGAATCTGCTCTCTGAAGATGCCCACTAACGCGACGTATGGCATGTCGCGAGGCGCTCCACACTCGTGTATTTTCCTTAGAGTAATTTTCCAATTCGACTGGAAAATGGTACTTCCGTCCCGACCCGCTTCGACATGGTATAAATACACCAAAAATACGATATGAGGTGACTTTTGACCTACGAAAGATTTGAGAAGCAACTAAGGCAAGAAGACACAAGAATTCATCAAGATTTCAACAAATAATCGGTGTAATACGAGAGTTTGTATCGAATCATTAACATTAATGTTTTCAGTGTCTTTAAACCTTCTTGAGATGAATTTTTCCATTGCTATGGAGTAGTTTTTCTTTGGGTGTTGACAAACACAGTGTATTAATAATTCGATTAGGGGATTCGATTCTAGACAATTCCTTGACTAATTGATGGAGTTTGAATTATATTGTGAAGTTGTTCAGCATTTGGCTTAATCGAAGGAGAAGTTTTATATCAAATTTTTTTACATCTCATGCTCTAGTTTAAATTCGTGATTCAACTAAGTAATCGAAAGAGTCTCTTGAATTATTAATCGAACTAAAAAATATGGTAATATTTGTGAGAAGTTACCCTTTAGACCGAAAGCATCATTATGTTCATTGCAATTATTTATTGTGCTTCAATTGGATTATTTATAGAAATTAAAGTTTAATCGAAAGAGGTACCTTAACATCGAGTGTAATCTAATTATCCGGTGAATTCGTGAGAATCAACAGTATTATAAAGTGAACTAATTCAAGAATTGGATCCCGGATCAATTATCTTGCACCTGTCTAGTCATTTACCCTATTTCTCTCACTGATATTTTTGTGTTGCTCAACTCTTGTCCTCCGTGATCAATTTATAATTGCTTAAATTTTAGTAGCTAATTGTAGGTGATAATCATTCAAATTAAGTGTTAGTTTTTCTCGATAGTAATTAACTAAAGATTATTCAAACACTATTTGAATTCAATCTTTGTGGAGACGATAATTTACTATACTATCTTTGATAAGCGAATATTAATTATGTGTTGTGTTTTGCGCTCGTAAAATTTTAGGTCGAGAATTTCTCCTTGTCCTACTAGTAGTATTAGCACTAGTCTTGTATTTTTCTATTCCTAGTTCCTTGTTACTACATGGTGCGTCACTATTACTAGTAGTTGACACTAGTCTTGATTCTCGTATTCCCTGATTTTGGTTAATACATGTTTTGCGATTTGCTGCCAATGCCTTTTACCTTGTTGTTGCTATTGTCACGCCTTCTTTTTTCTGGGATTGTGGAAAGAAAGGAGTTTTTTCAATTAAGTGATATTATTTAAAATAAAATTGTGTTTTAATTAATTTTAAAGAGTCGCCACTTGAAATTATTTAATTATGGTATTCCAAATCACTGGTTTTATTTAATCCCTATTCAAGGAAGTTTTGACTCTGAATTACGGTCGGCGAAACACAAAAGACCGGGTAAGAAATTCTGTTAACCCAGGAGAAGATATGAAGCACTCCCGAGTTCCATGATTTTAGCACGGTTACTTAACAATTTATTTATACTTGGCTTGATTAGTCTGAAGATTTTACATGTTTTAAGAATTTTTATGTATTTTTATCTTTTACCGCTTTTAGATTACTTGGTTATTATAATTAAGGAATTATCTTTGAAATGAATCACATGTGTGTGTGTCCGTTTTGTTTGGTGTATCAAAGTCACATCACGCGTACATGTACACAACTAATAACACTTTATTATTTTTAAGATTGCTTCACCTAAAGTTGCGCAAACGCCTACCTTAGTTTTAATTTTAGGAATCGTAATTATGTCATGCAAACGTATACATAATCACGATGATTTGATTAATTAAGAGCACACCTAAATCATTCTAACGCATTTATGAGTTATTTCTAAGTTTGAGATTATTGTGAGACATGAGAATTATGGAAGTAAAATTGTGGAAAAAGATAGATTTAATCACAAGAAATTATTTACAACTTAAAAGTTCTTACTATTCTATCTATTTAAAAAATTAGACCCAGCTTTATTAACGTTGGCCCAATGGTCCTTAATATTGAAACATTATTTTAAAGCCCAAATTTCCAAAGTAAAGTCAAACCCAATTCTCACTCCTTCTTAAAAGCCTCCTACTGTCCACTATTAGGCTGAATATATATGGTGTCCCTTAATCATGTCCATTTTTTTCATTTGGGCACTTAAATTAAACTTTGTTTCTATTGAACACCTGAACTTACTTAAAAATATATTAATTAGACACAAGTTCCTGACATGTCAAAGTGAGTGGAATTCACCTCCTTTGAGAGCGTGAAGTGCCATATTTTCTTTTATTTAAGATTTTCTGTTTCTCTTTCTCATTCCACCATCTCCAATCTGCTGCCATCCCTTCGCTACCATAACACTAACTTCAACACCATCTTCCCCACCTCCACTATTATAGTCACTGTTCCCGTTATTTTTGAGCCACCAAAAAGGCCACGATCCACCAACAATGGAAACTACCGTCCAACTCCACCATCACCATTTTTATTCATCATGTATCAGGAAGTAAAAAACATAGAAGCAAAAAATGAAAAGGAAAAAAGCAGGAAAATTTACATGGATTCAATTTCAACAATATTTTTGTTTACCCGTAAAACAGTACAGTTGAATTTATACGTGATTTCTAGACAAGTGAACTAATTTGATCCGGAAATAATATAATAATTGGAGAAATACATAATGCTTAGCCTTAGAATGTAGATGAATTAGCAAAGATGACGATTCCATAAACATGGTTCCCGAACATAGCAATAATGAGATCTAAAAGCAAGAAAGTGAAATTATAGCTTTGTATAGAATATAGTATATGATCTTGCCAGAACATTCGTGTCCCTTACAATGGTAACTGAGCTCATTATTTATAGCAATGCCTAAGGAAAAAGGTCTTAAGATCATGTCCTCCTTTAATGCGAATTATGAGGGTCATTGATGAAGGTGTAACGTTGATTATAAATGCCAAATTCTCTATAATGGACCGTCGCTCTTAATGCTGTAGAGTATTCCTTAGTAAATGCTACTGGGCGCAGAGCATTTAATACGCTTTTTGAACGTTATCCGTTCAAGTGACAAGCGTAGTGGCTGCGTTCGGTCCTCAACCATCCCATCTTGGATTCCACATTTTTTTCTTTTAGTCAGCCACGTGTCATATCATATTTTACCCTATACAATTTCACATTCATATCATATGAACGTATCTGTACCGGTGACAAGCACAGTTGTTGCGTTCGGTCCTCAACCATCTCATCTTGGATTCCACGTGTCTTTCCTTTTAGTCAGCCACATGTCATATCATATTTTACCCTATACATATAGTCCTCCTACTTTCCGATGACATAACTTTGTGTTACCGTGAAGTTGGTAGAAATATTTTTTTGGCGGGAATTACTATAACTCCCTCTGAAGGTCTCTAACAGTTGATTAGACGCACGTCTCTCCATATTTAATGTCCCAAACATGCATCATCTCATAATTCAACACAACTTTTGCCGATTATCGAGGTAATCATGGCCATGAATTTAGCCGCCAGAATTTTACTTATACGCAACTTTCTTTTCCTTGACGTTTCACAATTGCTTGAGTTTCTGATTTGCATCCTTGTTTTCCATCATTTTCCTAATTTTCTTCAAACAAAACTCTTTAACTTATTCTTTTCCAATGGCTTCTTCTTCCAAACGTGGTGGTTCTTCAAAGAAAAAGAACAAAACCGAGGACTTAGTTCCTCCAACAGTGAATTCCATCATCCCAAGGAGGCTTAGTACTTCGAAGGATTTTGAAGAGAAATTCCCTACTGCTAACCCTCGTACATGGGCTGTAAGTACCCTTCTTCCATTCGTCCTTTTAGTATTCCTGCTGTAAAGGAGGACTGCCGCTGTAATGAGTTGGAAATTATTACTCCTGATCTATCGGAGTGAATGACCCTTCCCAAGGAAGGTTTTACATACTTTTTCACGTATCCCTTTACTTTGGGTGCATTTTCTTTGAGCGGAGAGCTTGATTCCATAATTGCAGAGTTTTGCCTTTGATACCAGGTATATTTGGCACAATTAAGTCCTTCAGTGTGGAGGACTATCGCCTGCCTCCGACGCTTGTGCCAAGAAACTAGAGATGAGCTAACCTTAGCTCATGTGATGAATCTTTATTCTCCCAAAATCATCCGCGGGGAAATGATAAACCTTTGCAAATGTGGCCACCATGCTTTGTTCTCTAGCATGGATGATGACAATGACCGTGGGTGGATGGAACGGTTCGTTGCAGTGGCCACCAGCGACATCATTCCGACAACAGCTTCATCCTTTCCGGTTGCTTGGAACCGCACTTGTAAGTTCTTTGTATAATATTCCTCTTATTAGATATTCTTCTATGGCGCTTGTGCCAAGATATTCTTCATTCTTGCAAAGGTTTATCACCTCCGACGCTTGTGCCAAGAAACTAGAGATGAGCTAACCTTAGCTCATGTGATGAATCTCTATTCTCCCAAAATCTTCCGCGGGGAAATGATAAACTTTTGCAAGTGTGGCCACCATGCTTTGTTATCTAGCATGGATGATGACAATGACCGTGGGTGGATGGAACGGTTCGTTGCAGTGGCCACCAGCGACATTATTCCGACAACGGCTTCATCCTTTCCGGTTGCTTGGAACCGCACTTGTAAGTTCTTTGTATAATATTCCTCTTATTAGATATTCTTCTATGGCCTTATCATCTCTTCACTCTTCGCATGTTTTAGCAATTCGATGGCTCCCACCGGTGGTGGAAGGTTTGAACCCGTGGGTTTAGAAGATTTTGGACATCACAACGCCTGAAATTCGTTCGTGGAAAGAACTAGCCCTTAAATACGGGTGGAAGGCCAAAATTCATGGTAACTCTAATTTACCTTATTTCTATTTTTGCATATGAAGAACTTGGTTGAACCCTTTTGACTTTGTTCACGGAATTAGGTCTACATGCGGGCTCTGTTACTGTCCTCGAGGAGGACGTTCGGGCTGATCCCGGTGATGCAGCGAGGCTGCTTCAGGAAGCACTTACTCGAACAAGTATCTCCGGGCCTATTTCGGGTGCAAATATTTCTTTATGGACTCCCCGGCCGGAGGATAAACAAATAAAGAGAAGACGTTCCTCTGCGACCGGGAAAAAGATTAAATCGGCAAAGATTGGTGCCCCCGAGTTGTAACATACCGCACCTTTTGAGAAATAATGAGCCTAGACCCAAAAAAAAGTCGAGGTAAAAAACCGAGGGCTCAATCAAGGTAAAAACCGAGGGTACAAAATCGAGGGTGAAATCGAAGTCAAAACCTCCTCTCGAAGCTCAAAATCAAGGATCCTCCGAGGTCTCAAACCGAGGGTCCAATCGAGGTCGATTCCGAGGTCTCAAACCGAGGACGAAATCGAGGTCGAATCCGAGACCTCAGACCGAGGATGGAATCGAGGTCAATTCCGCGACCAATATCGAGGTCCAAAATCGAGGCCAAAATCGAGCCCAAAATCGAGGTCATTTTCGAGGTATTATCGACACCAACTTCAGACCGAGGCAGAACCGAGACCCTGTAAGTTGATAACCTTTTAGTAAAGATTGGATAAGCTTGTAAATAACGTTAGCCACGTATGTTTACTGAATAAGTATTAACCTTTATGGAATAAGTGTTTTACCTTTATCAAGTGGATACAATAATCTGTTGAGAGACTTCCTAAGTACTACGTGGCATGTGACAAGGTTTTACTCAATTTGAGGATTAGTGGAGTCTTGGTAAAGGGAAAATCATTTATATATATATATATATATGTCCAATTACTGTGAGTTCTTTTGCACTAAGAAAGGGACTTTGGCAATAGTCAGTCACGGTAGATATTCCGCCGACCTTAGCTTCTATAAAACAAAGTGTTTAGGAAAGAGTGATAAGACACTGTATCATTGGGGAAAAGAGGAAATCATTAGAGAAACATATGTTCACTTCAATAATTATAGGGGAAGGAACTCCATCTTGAATGTTCTCTGTTCCAGAGCACTGAAGGGCACGAAGCTCTCTTCTAAATACAACTTCTCCATAGTTTCATCCATCCAATTAAGGTAAGTTTAATTTTTAAGGCATGCTATTGTTGGAAAACGCACGGAAGGAGTTCAAGTCATAGTAATTATATAAATAGGTTATGTGATCTTTCCTTATGATATGGAAATTGGTGGTGGTGCGGAAGCTCGTGTAGAGCTCGATTATTGTTAAAAGGAGGTCGGGTGTCGAGTACACCATTGAATAAACCCTTGGGAGCTTGCCGCTCTTTGATTGCTTGATTGGTATAGCTGTAGTTTTAGTTGATGTTATGGTTGTTGGATGTTATGACTTATGGGAAATCTTATAAATAGGGGAGGTGCTGTCCGTTTCATCGTAGACTGAGGAATCGTAACCTTTTCCATAAATTGAAGTTGGCCAGCATATATAAGGTATGTGAGACTGTCCCTTTCCTTCTTTTGCACGACTCTGATTATACATACGCATTGAACGAGCCTCTAAAGATGCTCTACTCTTAGGGGCTAGTAGCACTTATATTGTTTCCCCTTTTATGGGAGGATTGAGGTTGATGTTATTTCTTTGACCTTACGTTACTTCAAAAGGTTTAGAATGTGATTCCAATGAGTCCAGCATGCAATATCTATTTTACCGCGCTGCGCTATAGTCGTCCGGGTAGGCACCTATTGTGCAACTATATATATGTATATGTTTTACTCTATTGAGTCGCGCTATAGTCGGCAGCTATTTTACTTTACCGTGCCACGCTATAATCGGCCGGGCAGGCACCTATTGATGATGGTTTTTAAAAGGATATATATATATATATCTGTATGTATGTATGTATGTATATGTATGTATATACATCGGGCATTTCATGATTAGTCGCCCTCATAGGCACTCAGATATTACAGGGTGTATATTCTCTGCCCCTATACACATTATTGTTACATTATGCTTTTCTGTCTTACATACTCAGTACTTTACCTAACGTCTTTTTTTGTGGATGCTGCATATCATACTGCAGGTCTTGATAGACAGGTAGACGAAGCTCCCCCACCACAGTAGGCAGCCGGTGCAGCGGCTGTTAGCGAGGTCCCTTCTCTGGACTTGTCGTGGTCTTGGTATGCATATTTTTGTTATAGGCATTATGGGTATTGTCGGGGCCCCTGTTCCGGCAAAGTTTGCAGTACTTATGTTCTTTAGAGGCTCAAAGATAGGTGTCGACTCATGTATAGTTGGGATTGCCTTGTCGGCCAAATTTATTTTTGTTATATAGTCTTTCATGACAACCTTGTCGGTTATGGTATATATGTTTATGGCATTACCCGTCATTTTTGGTTGATTAAAATTCTTGTGTACCGTTTATACTGATCTCGTTGGCCCTTACGGATAATAAGAAAGGTTAGATAAGATGCATGTCGACACTCGGCAGGTAGGGTCCGGGTGCCAGTCGCAGCCCTCCGGCTTGGGTCGTGACATCGTCCTTTTAAAAGTTGAAGTACTTGAGGTGCATAATGTTCCAGTCGTTTGGTAGTCACTTTTCTCCCATTGTTTCTAGTATGAATGACCATTTGCTTTCTACTGCCATGATTTTGTAGGGGCCGTCCCAGTTTGTTCCCAGTTTTCCTTCTCGTGGGTCTTTACTTGCTTGTGTTTTGGCTTTAAGCACGCAGTCCCCGACTCTAAGTGGCCTGATCTTTGCCCTCTTATTATAGTAGCGTTCTGCTTGTTGCTTTTGGGCGACCATTCTTACGTAAGCCATATCTTTTCATTCCTCAACCTCGTCGAGTTCTTTCCTTCTACTGACATCGTTCTAGGATCCGCTCTCACGGAAGTATCTTAGACTGTGCTACCCGACCTCGATTGATATTACTGCATCAGTCCCATAGACTAACGAGTATAGCATTTCCCCAGTGCTTGCTTTTCGCGTTGTTCAGTAGGCCTAGAGTACTTCTGGTAATACCTTCGACCATAGTCCCTTGGCGTCTTCGAGTTTCTTTTTCATTATGTTCAGTATTGACTTGTTGGAGGAGTCCGCTTGCCCGTTACCTGCGGGATGGTAAGGCGTTGATAGTATTCTTTTGATGTGCCATTTTTCAAAAAATTAGGCGACCTTCTTTCCTGTAAATTGAGGTTCATTGTCGCAGCTAATTTCTTTGGGGAGACCGAAACAGCATATGATGTTCTTCCATATGAAGGCGATTACTTCCTGTTCGCGTATCTGGGCGAATGCTCCTGCTTCCACCCATTTAGAGAAATAATCAGTTAAAACCAAGAGGAATCATAAGTTACCTCGTCCGACCGGGAGGGGGCCCACGATATCCATTCCCCATTTGATGAACGACAAAGGGGAAGTCACTAAGTGTAGGTGTTCGCCTGCTTGGTGGATCATCGGGGCGTACTTTTGGCATTGCTCGCATTTTTTCATGAAAGTTGCAGCTTCTTTTTTCATGGTGGGCCAGTAATCCTGCTCGTATGAGGCATCTGACTAACGCTCGATTGCCATAGTGAGTTCCGCAGTGGCCTTCGTGCACTTCTTCAAGGACGTGCCGCTTCTGATTTGCGCTCAAACATTTCGCTATGGGGGCGCCATATGTCCTTTTGTATAGGTCGTTGTGAACGATGCTATACCTTGCTGCTTACATCCGTAGTTTTTTGGCCTCTTTTTTATCATTGGGGAATATGCCGTCCTGCAAATATGTAGCAATACGGTTGCACCAGTCCCAATTTAGGTTTATGGTTCTTACCTCGATTTTGTCTATCGACGAATTGAGGAGGTGGACCACACTTTGATCTCCGGTTGTGATGTTTTTGGCGGCTCCTGCTAATTTCGCGAGGCCGTCCGCCTCGATATTCTATGCTTGGGGAATCTGGTTGAGCTGACATTCGTCGAACTCGGGTAGTAGTTTACAGATTTTGGTCTGGTATTTTTGTAACCTTTGCTCCTTGATTTGGGAAGTCCCTGTGACTTGGTTGACCACGAGCTGGGAATCGCAGTACAGCCTTAGCCGCTTCGCCCCGCATTTGAGTGCTAGTCTTAGTCCTGCAATTACGGCCTCATACTCGGCCTTGTTGTTTGTCATGTCCGGGCACCTTATGGATTGGTGAATCACTTCACCTGTTGGGACTTCGAGTACGAGTCTCAACCCGGACCCCGACGTGTTAGATGCGTCGTCGGTGTATAGGACCCAGATGTCATGTGTTTGAGAAGAAGCGTGGAGGGCTTCCTTTTCGACTTCGGGCAGTATGTGCGCACTGAACTCCGCGACAAAGTCGGCAAGGACCTGAGACTCGCGGTTGATATGTGATATCGTGCTCGCTTAGTTCAATGGCCCATTTGGCTAATCTGCCCGAAAGTCCGGGTTTGTGTAAAATGCTTCTTAAGGGGAAAGTCATGACGACCGAGATGGGATGGCATTGGAAATACAGTCGTATTTTTCAGAAATTACATTTACCAACCAACGTTGGTCGGTAAAATCTTCCCCTGCAATAACCGACCAACTTTGGTCGGTAAATTTAACTATAAATTTTATAAAATATTTTAAATAATTATATAATTATTAAAATTTAAAAAAGTGGTTCCACATTACAGACCAATGTTGGTCGGTAATCAAAAAGGTGCTTTGACTAAGCAAGTCTGACCATTGCCGTCAAATGTTTGACCAATATACCAACCAACGTTGGTCGATATCACTTGATCGATTTTTTCCGAATTTCTAGTAGTGAACGACATTGTATTCTTCTCCTCATGAATTGTGATTCGGATGTTGAAATCTCATAAGATAGTAGTCCATTTGATTTTGAGATTCATCTTTTACGAGAAAGCAGGGGCAATAGGAAAAGATACTTAGTTGAAATTCTATAAACAAAAATTTGAAGTTGTGTTAAAAAATAGTTTTTGAAAGTTAAAGTTGTATTTAAACATGCATGAGTGGAAGAAAAAATTTCACACATAAACTTACCCAAATCAGATTTTGGAACTAAAAAGTTTTTCTTTATTTTTTTTAAAATTTGATCAAATTTCATGAAAAAATAATATTTTGAAAAAGATATTTCGAAAAAAAAGGTAAAAAATCTATGTCCAAAAAGGGAGCTTAATATATGGTAAAAGTAACATCAACAATAAAAAAAGTAAAGAAATTATTAACCACATGACATCACTATATCTTTTTTGGTAAATCATCCGATGTCCAAAACCAGTAGTTTGATTAATCCAAATTTACATTATGTAGAATTTACTAAAGCGGAAGCATTCTCTTTCAAAGAGTTTCTTCAATTCTATCACACATTGGGTTGGTACAATATTATACACTAAAATGTTCTTGTTGTAAGGGTATTCTTACATTTATTGTCGTCAATCTTATACGAAATCTGTCTCGTCTATCGTACATCCTTGTACTTAGTATCTAGAGTTATTATCCTTAACTAGATTTAACCCTTTATTACACAAATTTAATAGTTTAACCGAAAATTATACTTTTTTTGGTCAAATAATTTGGCAATGTCTCTGGGGATTTTCTAGCTTAACTTTTTAGTTTCTTATAGATCTACAACCGACACTGGTTGACGTTGTAAAAAAAAAAAAAAACCTTTTTCGCTCCGCTTGCATAGATCTGACATTGCAGGTAACAGAGAAGAAAGAGTAAGAATTATGAGTGGCCTCCCAACCAACCTTATGGACATTATCCACAAGAGATCAGAAGCAATGGACGAGGACATAACGCGCAGTGCCTCTCCAAGGCGAGGTGGATCACCCCCTCCCCACTGCAACATCACAAAATCCCTTGGGAAGACAGCCTTCACATCCATGGGAGAGGACGCGCCACCAATGATAAAGAAGCTCCTTGAGGCCTGGTTAACTGATACACTGACTAGCGTCCTCCATAAGCCCGTTCAGGACGCGGCCGCAGCGAATGCGAGAATCTGTGCTACGCCACCAGTGGACGAGCAATATGATCAACTCCCCCCCCCCACCCGCAACGACAGGTATCACTCACAATGTTGTTAATAGTACGGGCAAAAACGCTCTCACAGCCATTCTGAAAAGTGAGAACAAGGTACTTCGGGACCAAATGAGAGAGCATCAGGAAAGGGTCGATAAAATACCGGGTGCTCCTAAGTTATTGCAGTATGCCGGTCGGTTCATCGAGAAGCCGTACAGTGACAGTGCTGCCCCACATGCCATACCGAAGACTTTTAAAATGCCGACCTACTTGAAAATATACGATGGCACGACGATCCTGAGGATCATGTGACCCATTACATCACCGCGATGAAAGGCAATGACCTCACAAAAGAACAAGTATACTCCATTCTACTAAAGAAATTAGGTGAAACCCTCACGGGAGCAGCCCGTTCCATCAGAACCTTCGAAGAAATGACCGATAAATTCGTGACGGCCCACGCTGGAGCCAAAAAGGCCAAGGCAAGAGTGAATGATATCTTTGCTATCAAACAATCCCCAGGGGAAGGACTTAGGGATTTCCTCGCCCGTTTTAACCGAGTGAGAATGACTTTGCCCAATGTATCAGAAGGAATGGCGGTGGCCGATTTTCAAAATGGACTAAACAGAAATGGTTCGAGAGCGACAAGAAAATTGTTAAGTAGGCTTATGAAATACCCCCCCCCCCCCAAAAAAAAAGATAAAAACTTGGGACAAAATACATAATGCATACTGTGCCAAAATTCGAGAAAACGAAGACGACCTCAATGGGATGACTCATCAACTGATCCGAATACAAGTAGAATCTAGAAAATACCGGAGAAATGATATCAGAAGAGATCCGGCGACCTCACAGCCGAACCGGGAGCGACATCTCCCATATGTCAGAACTACCGCTATACCCTCACCTCGCCATGAAGAAGGCCCACCCTGGTCAAGAACAGAGACTCACAGGAATGAAAAAGGTATGCCCCCTTTATTATCCGCTCACAATTTTTGCGTGTCAACTACAGAGATTGTTTACGCCTGGAGAAGCTTGGATCAAAGGTAAAGTGGCCGTGAAAGATGAGGTCAGAACCGAATACTAGAAAATCAGACGCCCTCACTATGACGCTCTTGCTATTACTTTACGAATTTTAGATACCGATGTAAGATGGATTATGGTGGACGACAGGAGCGGCGCGTGTATTATCCGTCCCCGAGTACTCACACAAATGAAACTCGAGGACAAGATAGTACCATACTGCATCACAGTAACAGGCTTTAACAATGCAGTTGAACGTACATCTGGCGAGATCACACTCCCTGTCCTTGCGGGTGGCGTCATTCTGGAGACCACATTCCACATCATGGATCAGGACACAACATACAACGCCATAATAGGGCGAGCGTGGATACACACCATGAGAGCTATACCCTCCAGCTTGTACCAAGTCATCAAATTTCCAACTTCATTGGGGGGGTATTCAGCATACACGGGGAACAACGTATATCCCAAGATTGCTATTGCATCGCCCTAGACTGCACGGCCACTCAACAAATGAAAGACAAAGAGAAGGAAGCATAGCAATCAATAGGGTCGAGGTTGGTAAACAACGACATCAAAGACGTCATCAAAGACCCCGATGTGGCCGAGGCCGTAGGATCGACTATAGAGGACCTCGACCCCATTCAGCTAGATATCAACGAGCACAGCAAGAAAGCTTACATCGACTGCAACCTACAAAAGTCAAGTAAGTTTCGCAAATTCTTAATTGCTAGCGCAGAGCTGTTTGCTTTTAGCCATGTAGTTATGCCAGGTATCCCAAAAGAGATCGCCACACATAGATTGAACGTCGATCCACTATTCCCCGGTAAGACAGGTTCGATGTAAGTTCAATTCAGCAATCGATGATGCGGTGCGCGAAGAAGTGAAAAAATTGTTAGAAAATAACTCTGTCAAAGAGTTGAAGTACCCCCAATGGGTCGGCAACGTGGTCATGGTAAAAAAGAAAAATGGCAAGTGGCAGATGTGCGTAGATTTCACTAACCTGAACAAAGCTTGCCCCAAGGATTCGTTTCCACTACCTCATATCGACCAACTCATCGATGCGACAGCCAAACATGAGTTGCTAAATTTCTTGGACGCCTACTCGGGCTACAATCAAATCCTTATGGAGGAAGAGGACCAGGAAAAGACCACCTTCATCACCCACCAGGGGACATACTGCTACAGGGTCATGCCTTTTGGATTGAATAATGCAGGGGCAACTTACCAAAGGCTGGTGACGAAAATGTCGTAGAACAACTCGGAAAAACGATGGAGGTATACATTGACGACATGCTGGTCATGTTCGAAAAGAAAGAAGATCACATCGACCATTTAAGAGAAGAATTCGGCATATGGCATCAACCAGGCCGATGTTCTAAGGATGTTAGAAAGAAAAGTTTAAGTGATATGGAGTACAAGTCAGCTACTATTCATGTGTTGCTAAATTGTCCGAAGTTGTACCATTTCTTAAGTAAGTATTGATTTATTAGTTATCAAAATGTAAAATTTACTGTGTTACATATTGATGCAACTATAAAAATATTTGATGTGTCACAGTCACTTCGTGGGTCAATTTCGCCATGATGATGTATATACGAGTTTTGATACGTAGTTCAAATAGTTTGTAGGTTTATCCGATAATGTTCTTCTAAAGTTCCCGCTATATATATATATATATATATATATTCGGTTATGCTAACTTATGAATTTTTTTAACACAATGTAGGTAAATAATCCAAATATGGTGTAAATTAATTTCTGAAAAATATATCTTGGGGACCTGAGCTTAAGGTCACAATAATGTCTAAGTGCGTAGTGAATGGCTATCAGTTTCATACAGAGGATTTATCTAAAATTAAAAATAGTAACAACAGCAAGTTGTGGGTTCAAGGTGGTGATGGCAATCAAGTTGGAGATATTGATTATTATGGTGTGGTCAAAGAAATATTACAACTAGAAATACAGGTTGGCCATATAAGAAATTGATACTTTAGATGCAACTGGTTTTACCCAAATCCAACAAGAGGTACAAGAGTACACCACCAATACAACATAATTGAGGTTAATCATACGAGGGAGTATGATCGCTATGATCCTTTTATAATTGCACATAACGCTAGGCAAGTGTATTATGCTCCTTATCAGTTGCGGCGGAATAAGTCCGATTGGTGGGTTGTAGTCAAAACTAAGCCTGTAGGTAGGGTGGAAGTCAAGAATGTGTTAGATGTTGCATATCAAAACGATATCTACGGTGTTCACCAAATAGTGGACGATTAGTTAGAAAATGATTTAGAACATCCTGAATGCATATTGGAGGAAGTTGATATAAATGAAGTAACAATTATAGAAAATGAGGACGAAGAATCAACTGATGAAATTCAAACAAGTGAGGACGAGGAATTCTCGGACGAGGAACAATACATCGATGAGGATTAAAAAGTTGGTTTTTTAAAGAACACTCGTGTTATAACTAGTTTCTTATATGTTTCAATCTAAATATGTATTATATTATGCAGATGACAGGCATGGGTCAAGGTAACAATGACTCTACTAGTTATCGGGGTCGAGAAAAGGCTAGGAAGGGAAAGAGGAGGGTAGAATCTGGGGATAATAATACTCCCTCTTTTCCACCCTCTTCAGAGATGCCTATGTCTTATCCTCCACCACACGGCTGTACTAAGCAGCCACAGCATCACGAGTCCTACACCTTCATCCAGACACCAGGTCTTCCATTACAGGGCCATAGGACTATACGTCCGACATACAGTCCAGCTGCCTCACAGCCACGTGGATCGCAACCATCTACATCACAACCACGTGGATCGCATCCCTACATATCACAGCCACATGGATCGTAGCCATCCATATCACAGCCAATCGGGTCACAGCCATCAGTATCACAGCCACATGGATCGCATCCAGCTATGTCGCAGTCACAGGTATCGCAGCCATCTTCATCATCGACTTTATCCATGTCAGGACTTCGCTTGCGAGACCATATCTCTGAGCCCCCTACACCGTCTACACATGCCTCTGATACACATGCTGAGGATGATGATCCAGAGGCAATGCATTATGATCGCTATGGCAGGATCATCATAGTCCCTGAGGGTAACGGGTAAGAGTTATTTGTTATTTTTGAGTTTATTGTTTTATAATGTTTTTACTAATATATTCATGTGTTATTATTGTTAAATTGAAGGTTCAGGCCGGGTAAGCAAACTATGAAGATAATTACCAATACGATCAAAAAGCTTTATGATGACCCTTATGCGACTTGGACTGATTTCCCATACTCGCTGAAGGAGCAAATTTTCAATCAATTTAAGGTATAAATATACTTTTAAGCAGTTTAATAATTTATGTTTATGATGTTTCCATCTAATATTTAACTTTTAAAATGCAGAGCAAGTGTGTATGGAAAGACTGCTATAGCCGAAGTGACTGCAAATTTTCACCAAAAAGCCTGCAAGAGATTGTCGGATTGTTTCTCAGATGGTAGAAAGAAGAAAAAGAGGCCTGACTGGTGTCCGCAGCATTTATGGGATGATTTGTTAAGGCAATGGAAGACCGAGGATTTCTTACAGAAGAGTGAAAAAGGAAAGAAAGCTCGCTCATCTGAGAAGGGAGGTTCCTTGCATACTGGGGATGCTATCAGCATCGGGATAATAAGAAGAAGATTGGTAATTTCTTAAATTATTTTACTTTTCTAAGTATATAGATTCTATTTATTAACTAAATTAATTTGTTTTCAAGAAAATAAGTATGGGCGTCTAATGAGCCATGACAAGCTATTCAAGGAGATGCATTTTTTAAAGAAGAAGAAAGAGGGGGATGGAGATAGGTGGGTCTAGGAACGGGCACAGACTGCTTATGTAAGCTTTCAATTTTCTTTAAGTGTTATAATTTACTTTAATAAGAATTTTTAAATACTAATTTAATTTAAAATAATATAGGGTCGCTACTAAAGTAACGTGGAGGAATTCATTCGTAGTCAGCCAGCTGGTGAATCGGGCGAGCCAACCCAACCTTCGGACGAGGATGCTGAAAGAATAGGGTTGGAGGTTGTTTGTGGTCCAAAATGGGGGAAGGTATACGGGCTTCCTGAGAAAATTTTTTATCACTATAGGTGCGGAATGCAAGGAATAGGGACTTTGTCACAGGGCGAGGAACTAATAGGGAGAGCCTCTCGGCTATGCGGGAGACAATGACAAAGCTTACATCGGAGCTAGAAGCGGCCTAGGAAAGAAAAAGGCTTAGAAATTCTCAATTCCTTGGTATGCAAGCTCAGAACAAGCATTTTCTACCAAAATTGGCAGGTGGTGTAGCTACCAAAACAAGCATTTTCTACCAAAATTAATCCCAGAAAACCGACCAACCTTGGTCGGTATCTAATTAAGAAAAATTAAAATTGTAAATTACCGACCAACATTGGTCGGTTAATGCACATTTATTTTTCAGAAATTCAACATTACCGTCCAAAGTTGGTCGGTAAGTTGCATACCCTGTTTAGTTTACCGACCAACGTTAGTCGGTATTTTTAAATTTTAATTATTTATAAAAAACATATTTTCCAGTACCGACCAAAATTAGTCGGTAAGAAAAATTAATAAATTTAATACACCGGCCAAGTTTGGTCGGGGAAATTAAATTATTAAAATAACATTTCGACCAATGTTGGTCGGCAGATCAATTAAACTGTCAGATGGTCGTGTAGAGCATACTGGCCAATGTTGGTCGGTATACTCTACCAACCTTCAAAACACCAACCACGCGCTAATGGTCGCGTTTTGGATGGTTATTTGCCATTACCGACCTACTTTGATTGGTTTTTGTGGACTCATTTTCCCGAATTTCTAGTAGTGGTTAGGAAACGAAAGAAGAACATCACCTGAATTAAAGGTTAAAAAGTAATTATGTCAGTAGGGCCATCATAGGAATTACTTATAATAAGCAACTATTAACCAAAAATGAAAGCAAGAATAATACTCGTATAGCAAAACACTTTGCAATTTAACAATTTTGAACTGTTTTCGTTAGATAAACGGGGGTTGGGATGGGATAATAACAATCGAGGTTAAGAATCAACACTAATTTTGAAAGGAAAACCCTTGAAATGACAATGCATCGAATTGGTCGAATTGTAACCTCCAAGTTCTACTGACACTAGAAGTATTCTTAGGGACATTTGATAATGAAAATTTTTGCGAATATCTGGTAAATGATTATGTGGTCTAACTCTTACATTTCTTCATGCGGTGTTTGTTTTAAAATATTTTTAAAAAAATCTGGAATCATTTTCTAATTTTTTTGTGTAAAAAATTGATTTTGCAAAAGAATAATTTATTTGAAAAAATCTTCTTCAAATATCTGAAAATATTTTGTTCTTTTTGTCGTCTGACTCAACAGAGCGAACACTTTAAACTTACAAGGGATAAGAGACAGAGATACTCTCCCCTCTCTAAGAATACCTTCATGACACAACCACTACACCACCAATGATACTACCGGAACTACCAGACATAAATAACTAAATGGATGTGGAAGAAACAACATTATAATCCTGTAAGGAAATGCTATTTGACAAGCAGGCAGTAAGCCAAACGGAGTACTACTACGAGGACCCCCCCAAATCATCAAACATGATAAAGAAAAAAATATTGAAGGCTCAATCTCCCTCTCACAAGGAGACAAGAATCGCCTATATCGACCATGGCCCTTCTCAGTTATCATAAGGGTCTTTGGTTGTAGACTGCATCACCATTACCTTCGATCTAAACTAATTGACCTATGGAAACCATCCGAACAGTTAATCTTGATTGACCTAGGATGAGACTTTTTCATTGTCAATTTAGTCTAGAAGAAAATATGGCTAAGGCACTACATCTAGTGCCATGGTTCATGTCTGAAAATTTCCTATCAATATGTAAATGGGAACCAAAATTTGTCCCACAAGAAACTACTCTGTCTTCCACAGCCATATGGATTTGCCTACCCCAATTGCCAACAAAATTTTATGACAAAGAAATATTGGAAAAAGTTGGTAAAAAACTAGGCAAACTACACAAAATTGATTCATGCACCTCTTCCACGTTGAGAGGAAGATATGCACGCATCTGTATCCAACTACCCTTGAAAACCCAATGGAAACTTCAGTAATCATTGGCAACCATAAGCAAACAGTGACTTATGAAGGTGAAGGTACATTATGTACAACATGTGGAAGAATTGGCCACATAATAAAAAATTACAATTTCAAAATATTCCAACCACCACTATCACAAGAAGCCCCTGAATATTCAGGAATAAACACTAAGGAAGGAGAGGACGATAGATGGAAGACAGTCACCTTCTCTAGATGAAAGAAAATAAGTCAACAAACAGTGAAGGGAAGGAACAATAGAAACGAAAACAATCAGCATTATGCACAAAAATCACAAAAGATCCACGTAAAAATGTTCGATGCAAACTCGGGTAAGTTTCTGGAAACCAAAACTTTTCAGTATAATTCTAAGTCCAATATTACGTAGTCCAAAAATTACAATAGGTCCCTTTGCCCTATGAATAAACAAAATCCCATCTCCCACTCCCCAGTAGCCCAACACACGCGGCCCCAGCTCAAGTACAGCGCCAAACGCAAGGCGGGAATGGGACTTGAGGTAGCTGACGCGGAAAATCCAACCGGGCCATTAATGATGCCTACCGGGAGCCCCCTACCAAGAGCCCAACCTCATGCCCTGCTAAAGATGTGACCTTGGGCCACCACGCCATTACCAAATCAACAACTGGGGTCTATACCCAATTGGAACCACCCAGCCCAAGTAATTACACCTCCCCAAAGACCTACGCGTCCCCTACTCCCCTCCCAGCGGAGTACTTTAATGGGAAAAAGTCACCACACTCCATGAATACTCAAGTGCCTCACATGAGAACGCACGCAACCTCAGGTGACATGACACCTTCCCTTCAAACAGATACCACATTAATTCCGAATCCATTTCTCCATATGCATTAATCGATGACCAATGACACCATTATGAGCCAGCTCGTTAACTTACCCCCACCATTACCCAAAGACGTCAAACAAAAAAGCTCAAAAATAGAAAAAATCCACTGCCACCGAACCACTTACTAACATCATGGCTGGAAGTGGCGCTTCAAGGACAGGGACTAGCCTATAAATTCACCCTGGGAAATCAACCAGTAATCCTGATTGTCCAAAACCTTATGCATCTGGCGATGGTAACAGGGGAAGCCCTAAACAGGGCCTTGGCAGCCTTTGGCCCATGCCTGTGGCAAGCGATGACAAGCAATGGCAACATGCAACTCAATCTGGACCCGCCAATGCTCAACACCCCCATCTCCCAAGCGTTCTAGTCAATCCCCTTCTTCCCAGACCCGGGAATGGAGGACCCAGCAGCATCTCCAATGTTTGTGACTATCGAGTCCCAATCCCATCAAACTCCATCACCTTCTGCTCCAGTTGAGAAGAACCAGTCACCACAACTGGGAAACATCACAAGTGAAATCAACAAAGCCTTAGACCTTCTAAAAAGGAAAAGGCCACCAGAAATGGAAGGAACAACTTACGACCCCTTATGTACAGACTCTCTCCTATTGGACTCAGTCAGAGCAATCGAGTTCAGTGTGGAGAGCAGCGAAGTGCTTGTGTATCTGTGTCCCAAAGCCATGACCAAGTATGGTCTGATCCTGTCTCTCACCACACCCAGGGTGCGACCAAACCACTCCTAAATTTGACCACTGTCCTAAGATTGAAGAAAAGGAACCAAAAGAAACCAATGAGGTCTCCTCAGGGAATGGAGAAGCCTCATCGAAACCAGTCCTCCAACTGCCAATCACCCCTGATGAACTACATCATATGGAATGTTAGGGGTGGAAGTAGTGTGGAGTTCAGGAGACACTGCCTCGACATGGTTCAGCTTCACAAGCCAGCACTGCTGGTTCATTTAGAAACTAAGATGGCTGATCATAAGAAGCTGACGGAGGAGCTACATTTTGATATGCTTATCCAGTCTCCATCGGCTGGTTCGTTTGGTGGGATAGTCATGATGTGGAAGGAGGACTGCGCCATTGTTGATAGGGTATCCACTATCCCTCAGGACATCCATGCCATAGTAAAGGTACTCCCATCCCACACCTCTTGGTTATTTTCATCTATTTATGCTAGCAACATTTTAGCTGATAGGAAATTGTTATGGGAAAGTCTTGTTACTATCTCTAAAAGCAATATTGGGAACTGATTTGTAGGTGGAGACTTCAAGTCGTAGTAACCTATTTTGGAATTTCCTTAATGAATGCAAACTAGTTGACTTAGGTTACAAAGTCAGTAAATTCACCTAGACTAACAAAAGATATAAAAATAGGAGTAGTCTGATTTTAGAAAGGATAGATAGGTGCTTTACTAACGGCTGCTGGATTTCCTAATATCCTGAGGCTACTGTTAATCACCTTCCTAGGACCCACTCAGATCACTGCCCTATTAAAATAATGCTAATGGGGGGTTCTTTCAATAATTCAAACAAACCCTTCAGGTTTGAATCAATGTAGACTAGCCACCCCTCCTTCCCCAGTATCATCAATGAGGCCTTTACTAATAACTCTCCCCTAATCCAATCAACTGAAACTTTCAAAAGCCTTGTGACCCACTGGAACAGGCACTCATTTAGCAACATCTTTCACAAAAAGAGAAGGATCACAACTTACCAGTTTAGTAATTACCTGCTAAACCTAGAAAGTAACCTGATTAGAGAACTTGACTCCATCCTCAAGAATGAGGATGACTTTTGAAAACTCAAGTCAAGGTTCAATTGGCTAACTGATAGGTGATGCCAACACTAGATTCTTCCACACTTCCACCCTTAATAGGAGAAGAAGGAACATGATCATGTCCCTCAAAGAGGAGAGTGGAAACTAGCTCTATGACCAAGGGGGAATTAAGGCCTCTATAATGCACTTCTTCAGGAGACTATACATTTTCTCACACACACAAGCTCCCCTTTCCACTATCAGTCATATGGACATGAACCATATACTATCAGACTGTCAAAGAGACATGTTGGATAAGTCCCTTAAGGTTAGTGAAATCATAATAGCCATCTTCTTCTTTAATCCATTCAAAGCACCAAGCCCGGATGGGCTTCACCCCTTCTTTTACCAAAGGTAATGGAGCATTATGGGGAACTCAGTAGTTGACTTCTGCAAGCAATGTTTTGACACACTCTCCATGGATGAGACCATGAATCAAACTCTCATCTGTCTCATTCCAAAGTATCCCCAAGCCACCTTGCTCAAAAACTTCAGGCCAATAGGGCTTTGTAACACCATATACAAGACCATCACTAAGATCATTATCAATAGGATCAAGCCCCTTCCATCTGCTATAATTAGCCCTAGCCAGGTTAGTTTCCTATCCAATAGAAGGGCATCTGATAATTCCATCATTGTCCAAGAATACATCACTTATTTTGGAAAAATGAAAGGGAACCAGGCTCATATCATTCTCAAAATTGACTTAGAGAAAGCTTTTGACAGGTTGGACTAGTCCTTCATTAGGGACACACTGCATGCCTTCAACTTCTCTCCTAGGCTAAGTAAGTTAATAATTTCCTGCATTAGCTCATCAAACACCTCCATCCTAGTGAATGGGGGCAAAACAGATACCTTCAAACTCTCTAAAGGAATCCGACAAGCGGACCCTATCTACCCTTACCTGTTTATTCTGTGTATGGAGAGGCTCTGCATGTCAATTGATAAAGATGTCCAGGACAAACAATGGCTCTCTATCAGTATCAGTAGGTCTGGCCCAAAAATTTCTCATCTTTTCTTTGTTGATGACCTTACCCACTTTGCAAAAGCAAACATTAGAAACTGCACCACAATCTACTCTATCATGCAAGCATTCAATGAGGATTCTGCCCAAAAAATCAATCTGACCAATCTCAGGGTTCTCTTCTCCTCTAACACAAGGTAAGACACAATGAAATGCCTTAGAAATGCCCTGACAATCCAAGCTACATCATCCTTTGGGAAATACCTAGGAGTCCTTATGTTCCATAAGAGACCCACTAGTACTGACGTCCAGTTCATAATAGATAATATGTAATCCAAACTAGCTGGATGGAAAATGAATTGCTTAAATATGACTGGAAGGATCATCCTTACCAAGGCCTCTTACAGTAGTATCTCATGCCCTGTTATGCAATACATCAAATTGTCCGCCAAGATTACCAAACAAATTAATATAATTCAAATTAATTTTTATCTGGGGCACAACTCCAAACAAGAAAAAATTGCACCTAGTTAGCTGGGACAAAATCACCAGGCAGAAGTCCTATGAAGGGCTGGGTTTACAAAAAGCTGAGCTTAAAAATAAAGCATCCCATGCTAGGCGGGCTTGGAGGATTTACCATAACACCTCTAGCTTATTGGCTAGCGTTCTGATCTCTAAGCACTGTAACTGGAACCATACCCCTAAGAAGCCAAAATCTCCAATCTAGCAATGTATCCTCAAGGGCTGGGATACATGCAACATGGCCAGTAGATGGTTTGTCCACAAAGGAAATAGGGTGATCTTCATGAATGATGCATGGATCCCATAACAGCCAGTAATCAGGGACACGATTGAGGGCCCTCTACCCCCTAATGACATAGCTGCCAAAGTGGATACTGTCTACAATTCTGGGAACTAGGATCTCTCTTCCACCTCTATAGACATCCCTGAGAACATTACTAACCTGATCAAATCAACTTTCGTTCCTACTAACTCAGCCAAGGAAGACAGGCTCATATGGGCCTTGACTCTAAGTGGGTCTTTCACCACCAAATCAGCCTATACCTTCCTTGGCAGCAATAATCAGATTTTGTGGAAAGAAGAGGAAGGCAACTTCACTTGGATATGGAAGTTAAAAGTCCCTAACAAAATCAAAACTTTATTTGGCTACTTGCCCAAGATAGGCTGCCTACTGGAACCTTCGTGCATATAATTGGGGTTAATTGTAACCCTCAATGTTGTTTTTACTCAACAAGTCCAGAAATCAGTGACCACATCTTCTTTGAGTGCCCCAATGTAACCCACTTCTTGCATGAAATACTAGCCAAGGGACCTACTGAAAGTCAGCAACTAAATCCCATATTCTCAGCTCAACTATGACCATTAACATGGAATAATGTCACGTTCTTAGTCGTTAACTAAGTACACATGCGGCACTTGACAACTTGCTCACGATCTTTTCCAACTTACTCACGTTCTTGTTATTCCAAGTCAGCCTTACTACACTCAAGATCTCTGAGAGAATGATAAAAAGAACACAAGAGAATTGTTAAAGGAAGCTTTGGAGAACTTGTATTGTTTTCTTGGTGAATTACAAATGAATAGCCCCCTTTATATACTAGTCTCCTAGGGGCTAGTATGTACTATTAATTTTTACACAAGTTCTTAATATTTACAAGATAAGGGATTTCTCTAGAACTCTCTACAAACCTAGAAGATGCCAAGGTCTTTCCTAGCAAATCCATTGGAATATAGGGTCCTCCTAAGAAAATGTCCATACATCTCTAGAATCTTCTTACAAATGCCAACACTCCTCCTATGTAAGCTTCCACGTGGCATTAATATATTTCAAATGGCACCTACGTGGCATGATGATATGGCGGGTCATGACACTCTCCCCCACCCAATTTTGTGCCGCCCTCGTCACAAAGCATCGACATGTACGCGCACCTTGCCTTGGCGTCTCCGAAGATCTTTGTCCATTATCCATGATGCTCTATGGAGTGGTTCGCCTTCCCGTGTCATAAGGTACTGGTCACCTTTCTTCTTGGCCTGTTTGTACTTTGGACGACTAATAATGATGACCTCGATACTCTGCCCATCGGATGCCTTTCCTTGCTCTTGGCCTGAATCTCCCCATGACTCAACCAAGTCTAGCAGCTTCTAAACATCGGTTTCATGCTTCCACTCCCTATATGGCTGCCCTCCGTGGTCACAACCTTGCTAGAAAACTTAACCCCTCTTCTTGGTGCATCATCCAAGTCTGATAGCATTCCATCACTTTGTAACTCGCCATCCTCTTTAACTATGTCCGCCCAACTTTTCTTGCTGCCACCATGCTCATTTGTATGGTGCCAAGATAGGCTTTGGAATCCCCTACTTTCGGCTTAGATTCCAAGCGCATCCCCCCAATACAGGCGGTCCCTCCTGTGTCACCCTTTGTGTGCTTGAGCAAAGTTCCTGATCGTTGATACAAGCCTCCCCAAATCCGGTATTCACTTGCCCGGTGTGATCCTTTACAGAAGCAGCACCCTCTCTTAGGCACATACTCGCTACCGTTTTTCCAGCCCCTTGCTGTTTCACTTGGACCTCAGTCCGTTATGGGATGGCCCCTTGCCATTGCCCTTGTATACCTCGGCTATGGCTTTCCCGTTGTCCTTGTCATGATCTCCCCCACCCCTCTCGGCGTTGCCCTTCTTTGAACTTGGCAAGCTCCATCTTGAAGTCAATGAGCGACTCGGTTACCGCTATGGCCTCATCCACGTTGGCTACTTGCTGTCTTCTTAAATCCTGCTTTCCCAAATTTTGCAACCTATCCATGAAGTAAAAGAGTGAATCTTCCTCAAATAATGACGAGATTTGAAGCATTAAGGTAGTGAACTCGTGTACATACTCCCGAATTGTGGCCATCTGTCGGAGCTCACTTAGCTTCTGCCTAGCCTCATACACCATATTCATTGGGTAGAATTGCTTCTTCGACTCCTTATTAAACTACTCCCACGTCTCAATTTTGCATAGCCCCTTCTCTATGTCAACACACTTTCGACACCACCACAACGCGGCAATATCTGAGAGGTACAACACAGCAGTGTTGATATTGGCCTCGTCGTCTTTCACTTTGCCGTGCCTGAAGTAATTCTCCAAGTGCCAAAGGAAATTCTCTACTTCTTGTGCATCACGAACATCTTTGAACACTGATGGTTTGGGAGCCTCGATCTTGGCTTCCCTCGTTATAATAACATTACAATCTGCCTCAGTTACGCCAGTATTGACATGTTCCTTGAGTAATTCTATATTTGCCTTCATAGCATCGATAGTACTCAAGGCCTCCATGAGTCTGCATTCCAAGGCAGAGATGGTTTGCCTTAACTCCATATTAGTCTGTGTACGTCCGTCCAAGTCATTTCGGATACTCTCAATCTCCTCAAGAGTGTGTCTCTCAAGAACGCTAAGGGTACCTTCCACCTTCCCCGAGCGTTGGCCAAGGATCTTGACGTGTCCATCCCCGTATTCACCTTTATCACCTACTCTTTACCGAGCGAGACGTCCTCCGGCAGGACCTTCACTTCATCCTCGCTCGCCTTAGTGGCAGATGGTTCTTGGAATGTAAGCCCCTCGTTTGGCACAATCTCGGGCGGCACCTCTTGGCTCTTGTTGGTGGCATTCCTCTTTTTGTTACAGCTCTTCTTGGCAGCAGCATCCTCGATGATGTTGGCTTGGGTGTTGGCAGCATTTATTTCTCCGTCGATCGTCATTCCCTTAGTTGCAACCTTTGCTCTGATACCACGTTGTCACGTCCTTAGTCGTTAACTAAGTACACGTGCGACACTTGACAACTTGCTCACGATCTTGCCCAACTTACTCACGTTCTTGCTATGCCAAGTCATCCTTACTACACTGAAGATTGCTAAGAGAATGATAGAAAGAACACAAAAGAATTATTAAAGCAAGCTTTGTATTAGAGAGAACTACTATTGTTTTCTTGGTGAATTACAAATGAATGGCCCCCTTTATACACTAGTTTCCTAGGGGCTAGTATGTAAATATTAAGTTTTACACAAGTCCTTAATATTTACAAGATAAGGGCTTTCTCTAGAACTCTCTACAAACCTAGAAGATTCCAAGGACTTTCCTAGCAAATCCATAGAGATTTAGGGTCTTCCTAAGGAAATGTCCATACATCTCTACAATCTTATCACAAATGCTAGCATTCCTCCTATGTAAGCTTCCACATGGCATTAATATATGTCAAATGGCATCTACGTGGCTTAATAATGTGGCGGGTCATGATACTACGCAGAAGAAGCTTCCTTCAACAGCATCATCCCATAGGAGGACATCATTCCTTTTTGTTTTTGGCACATCTGGCTAGCGAGAAACCATAACCTTTTCAATAATAAAAGAGATAACATCAGTACTAATAACACCATCTCCAAAGCAACAGACTGCTATATGTTGGCACAAAATGGTGCTATTAGGAGGCCATTCCATACCAGAGTTAAATGGGAACCCCAAGGAGGGTCCATTATAAACTCAATACGGATTGGGCTGCCAAGGGCAACCAAGGCACTGGGGTAATTGGTGGAGTATTCAGGAATCATAGTGGGGATTGGATTATGGGTATATGAAAAATATACCACATACCACCAACACCATGGCATAACTAAAATTACTGCTAAAGGGCGTACAACTAGCAGAACAAAATGGTTGGATTCCACTAGACATAAATACAGATTCGGCTTAAGTAATAAAAATGTTACTCACAGACAACACAACTTACGATCCTATGATTTGTGAATGCAAAGGATGGACAAGGTGATGATGAGGCACATCTTCAGGGAACAGAAAAGAGTGGCCGAGGCACTGGCAAAGGAGGCAACAAATTAAAGTTTTTTGGGTAGAACTACCAAGCTAGTAGTTTCTCCGATGTTTGCAAATGATGTATTTGGACAGACATCCTAGGAATAGAAGTAGTTAGGAAATTTTTGGCATGTAATATTGATACAATTGAACAAAATATGACTGTTTTAGAAGAATTGTAGTACTCCAATTTAGACAGTAATCTGCAATGTAATTCCTAGTTTTATTATATAGAAAGAACATGAAATGATGTACTCCACGAAGCTTTAATTTGTTCCAAAGATTTTAGCTCCTTCCAATGATAACCATTTATTATATGCAAAATTTGATCTTTTTCCTTATGATACTTAGAAACAAAAGCCAATTTAAATACGAGTGTAAGAAACTTTTTATAGTAATTGCTTTAGGTGACAAGGTACTACGATCAATATTTTCACTTACACATTTGTACTGCATGTGCAGTATATACTTGAATAGTCCACCTTATAGAAATGAGTATAACAGTTAACAGGCATGCTTTCGAATTAAAAATTAGTAAATTAAATTTGTTAAAAACATGTTTTTAACAAAACGGTCCTTTGTGACTTGGAGTATAAAATTAGGGAGATTACTGAATCAGGTTGTGTTGTCTAAATTTTCTTCCTTAATTTGCACGTCAGAAAGCTGTTCCAAGACGGAATGTATCTTGCAGACTTTTTATGTACTATTCGAACTTTGCAATTAGGGAACAAAAAAATACTCCACCCACTTGATTAACGATACATAGAGTATACAAAAATACATCCCCAATTAACAATGTCAAAGTATACGAGAAATACATTATTCGTACTGCCCAGATAAGTCTTTCTCTACACTTGAAAACAATGTAAACCAAACTTACTTTAAATTAAATCCAATATGAATAGAAGTGGTGTCTAACTACTCTAATTTGTCGTTAGTTGTACTAACCAGAAAAAAAAAAAGCAACTCCAAATTGACAACGAACGAATATTTAGTACGGGCTTCGCATGACCACGGGTATAACATATACAACAACAATATATTCAATAATATTTTATATTGTGAGATTTGAAAAAAATAGTGTATACGTAAATTTTATCTTTATCTTGTGAGAATAGAAAATTTTTTTCCAGTAGACGAATATAACATATACTTATTACTAAAAATTATATCATTAAAGATTGCAAAAAAATAATAAATATTTATTTATACTTAATTAGAGGTTTCGAGTTTGAGATATATAGATGATTTGATAATTAGCGATTTATCTTTCAAAGTAGAATTTCCATTAAGAAGTCTTGCGTTTGAGATATATGAATAAAATAATCTTCGGTAAATAACGATTTATCTTCAAAAAAAGAATTTTCTAATATGACTTCAAAGATAAAACCGAGACACTACCTAAAATATTGAGGTGGAATACTACTAGCCCAGTAGTGCGAGGGTTAGCACATATTTTTATGGATATTGATACAGTATAATAGTAGGAGTATAACGTAAATAACACAGGCTTCTAATACGAACTGTGGGCCCACGCGTTTTCAAGTGGCCCCACTCTATCGCTCTCCAAAACAACCCCCTCCTCGCCGGAGGCCAATATTTTGATCCTTTGCTTCCGTTTCACGGCCTACTTTCTTCTATTCACGCAGTTATTAATCTTTTTCACCTCAATCCCAGAAAGAAACAACATATAAAACATTAGTAGAATCGCTGTGTATCCACACATCTGCCACGCCCTGCCAAAATTTTGGCATACAGATAAACCCCAAGTAGGATCACATTTTTTTTTTTGGACTTTTACTCCTCTTTGTCACTAGTATTATCTTTATATGCCATACCATACTTATCAGTTACCCCCTCATAAACTCTCTACACACATATATATAGAGGGTCTCCTGAACTAGGTCTAAAAAGAATAGAGTATTCTTATTCTTCATCGGCTAACGCATGTTGGTCTTTTTGTCTCCTCAACCACCAATACAAATACCAGTACTCCATGGTTATCATCTTCCCGTTCGGTGCCGCCGCCACGTAGCTTCAGATTTTAGAGTTTTATTAAGCGTGGAATTGCTGCTTTCTCTCCCTTTTACGGACTTCGATAATGTCGATGAAGCGGCAACCACAAGAGGATCCCAAACCTCGACACGATGGCGGCGGTTCTTCCGAGGATAAGCGCCGCCGCAGGGTTCCTTCTCTGAGAAGGTTAATAATATTATCAATCACTTTTCTGGGTTTCATTTTCTCCCCTCAGTTAGATTTTAGTCCTTAGTGGTGAAGATTATTGTTCCTAGAGATGTGAGTCATCGAGAAGAAAAAGTGGGTGGAGGTTTGCTTTTCTCTTTTTGTGTTGAGTACGTGAATGGTGTTGTTTAGTAAACTAGATGGACTTTGCTTATAATTCTAATGGTCAATAAATGCGTTTTTTTTTAACTTTATGATACTCTTCTATATATGCATTGATAAGTAAAGGCTACCGAATAGGAATAATGAGAAAGCTATTCTACTCCTGCTGCAATTTCTTTATTACTGATTGTACTTTTATTATTTCACGTGTAGTGTGATTATGGAAGTAGTAAATATGCGTAGAGTGCAACATTTTATGGAGCCTGTTTTGGAGCCACTGATTCGTCGAGTGGTAAGACTATATATTGTTCATTTCCCTTAAGTTAGCCTTTGCTTTTTGTATGAGCTTCTATTGTGAGATTTAAGAATTGTCACCTATTTCAAGTTTGCAAGTGTGCCTGTGTCCGACGATAAAGTTTTTTGTGTTTGAGTTTTGAAACGAACAATTAAAGTACACTTTTTTTAAAGTTTGGGAATCTGATGACTTGGTCATTTACTTTCGTAGAATGACACATTTTCTTACCTTTTTTAATAAAATTGGTAGAGCATGTACTTTCCACTTTTCTTAGTATTGCATATCATAAATATTTTGTGATGAAAAATGCTTAGTTCATTAGCAGGAATTCTGCAGATAGTAATCCCTGGTTGTCGTTGCTAGCTTTTATCCTCGTTCTAATTTCTTGTCACTATTAATTGCCAAAGCTCATTGACTTTAGGCAGTTATGTGGTGCACATGTTTAATTCTTTTTTAAAAATTAAAGTTGAAAAATCAGAGATTATATCCTATTTTCATACCCTTGCACAATCAAGCAGGGGCATCTAATTGGGATGAAGCGAGAACTATTAACTAATGCTTTATTTTATGATCAATTTTGTCATTTTGTGGTTTTCTTTAACTGTCTTAATTAGGCTCATCGGGAGATGAATCCATTTTATCTTGAGCTTACAGGTAAAAGAGGAAGTTGAGTTGGCTCTCAGGAAGTACATGACTACCATTAAACGGTATGCAATTGGGCTCCATCAATCAAGCACTACATGCGTTTCATGCTTTCATATTATGACTTAAGCTTGCAATTTTTATTTGCACTTTAGGAATTGTGGGAAAGATGTATATGCTTGTGAACTTAGAAGCCTGAAGCTGAAGTTTTTAGATGTCATCTCTCCCCCGGTATTTACTGGAACTCGCATAGAAGGAGAGGAATCTAGTTTGAAAGTAGCCCTGGTCGATGCTCATACTGGGCAAGTTGTCTCTAGTGGTCCTGAATCCTGTGCAAAAGTCGAAATAGTAGTACTCGAGGGAGAATTTGATGGGGATGATGGGGACAATTGGACTGCAGAAGAATTCAAGAATAACATTGTGAGAGAAAGGGAAGGAAAGAAACCTCTCCTTACTGGGGATGCATTTTTGTATCTCAAAGAGGGCATTGGTTGGGTGAGTGATATTTCGCTTACTGATAACTCAAGCTGGACAAGAAGCCGCAAATTCAGGCTAGGGGCGAGGCTTGCTGATAGCTTTGAAGGAATCAGTGTGCAAGAGGCAAAGACGGAATCTTTCATTGTCAGGGATCACCGTGGAGAGTGTGAGTTCCTGATATCTATTTTCTTTCTACGATGCTGTTAAATATATTAAATGACAGATTTTTCTTTTCAAAAGTTGTGAACTCTAACACTAAATTCCATTATAGACGAGTACTTGACTTGAAATGTGTTAGATAGTGTCCTTTTCACATCAGCATTCTGCTTTCTATTGAAGTCTTCCTAGGGTGTATCAAGTTTGACATTAATCTCTATTATGGATAATCTCTGTAGTACCTGTATTTAGGTTTTATCAATTAAGATTATAATTATCATTATAAATTCAAAGCAATTGATTTTGCTGAATAATCAAGTCTACTGGTGTGGAACAGATTGCTCATTGATATTTTATAATCTTGTGTTGTGTACTTAGCAATATGCTGAACTTTTGATTCTAAGTGACAGACAATAGGAATAAGCATCTTTTATTCACCATAACTTAAGTTGTAAGAGCGGTCACTAGCATATACCAGCAATTTGGGGATATGATATTCGCACAAAACATGCTTGAAAGTTCTGATTAGAAGCAAAAAAAATTTAATTTGCAATAGTCTGATTAGAAGCAAAAATGTGTAGTGTAATAGGTGAAACTTCCCATCATCGGTTAAAAATTAAATTGTTTTGAGTTCTTGAAGGGAAGAGTGTGTTAGAGAATATTTGTAGAAAGAGTGTTTAACATCTCGGGATGCTTCAAAGAGAAAATGGGTCAATATAAATTGGGACAGCGGAGTAGATGGTCGTGTTATGTTTGTGAATAATAAAGCACTACATTAATAAATTAGTGCAGATAATATAGAGATATTGACACACAGGAATAAAGCACTACATTTATATGAGTGAAAAAGAAGTAAAATAGTAGTAAGTTCTTTTAGGAAACTATTTAATTTACAAGGTAGCTTATACAAGGTATGGTAATGAAAATGTTGTTTTGCCATCTGTCTGGGATATGTTTATTTTATGCTTCATCTTGGGATTTTATACCTTAAATGAGAAATGCTATGTTACCATCAATATCTATTCTTACCATTGTTTGACATCAACCATCTTTTTTGCCCTATTTAATAATTCCTTGTCCGTTAACTACACATCCCACTGTTAAAGTTTGTCTCTGGAAATTGTTAGATTTAAAAATGATACCGAGCTGGCTAGTGAGTGCTCAAGTATTAGATTTTGTTTCTTTTCCCTCATGTAACTCACCTAGGGTTTGTGGTTTTAAAGAAAAAGCTAAGTCGAATACAGAAGCCTTGTGGCAGGAGGTGATATCATGTGACCTTTTCAATTTGTCTTAAACTTAAACAACACCCATTGGAGAGTAGGAAAGTTGACATTTGTACACCGGTTAATGATAGAGAAAGCGGCTACTGTAGTATAAGGATATAAAGTTGCTATCGAAAGAACCAAGGAATAGGCAGATAAAAGTTCTCTACTAAAGCCATAGGCAGAACGAAAAAAGGAAATATGACAGAAGAAGACACTGAAAGGGTTGACTCCTCTTCCATCTCAAAAGGAGAACAAAACCTCTAACTCATCTTTTGTATGATTTAAACACCATATTGGAATTATTTTAGGTAGGTGGATTTTTGAAACTGTTAATCAAACTGTATAATGAATCTGCAACATATTTAGAAACGAAAACCAACTTAAAACTCATTTTTACTGAACTTAATGCTTTGGTCGGTTTCTTGAGGATTAACATGGTAATGAGCTGTGCATAACTTGCATCTCAGAGAAAATTATAGTCGATACTGGGAAAACACAATGAAGGAGATTGTGGTGGAAAGTCTTCGAATAATTCTCAAGTCAAATATGCAACATGGCACTATCTAACATCCTGCTTTATTTGCAGTGTACAAGAAGCACCATCCTCCATCTCTTTCAGATGAAGTATGGAGACTGGAAAAGATTGGCAAGGAAGGAGCTTTCCATCGACGTTTGAGCAAGGATAGAGTCAACACAGTGAAAGATTTTCTGACTCTTCTCTATCTAGATCCTACAAGGCTTCGGAATGTGAGTGCTACTGCAATTGTCTTACATAGATAAATGGATTTAGTATACATATTGCTTAAAATGATACAGCTATTTTTTTCCTTATTGAATAGTAACAAGCATGACTGTGATAATGATGGACATATTTCCTAATATTTGTGATTCTTTGGCAACCTTTGTTTTTCTTGGTTATGCTTGTTACTCCCTCCGGTCCACAATAACTGACCGTTTTACGTTTGGCACATCCATTAAGAAAATACGAACTCCTAGAGAGAAAAAGATGTATTCACTAAATTAATCTTAATTAGTTGTTACCTTGACACATTGGAATATGTAAATAAGGCAAATTTTGGAAAAATAAAATTAATTCCTTCTTGATTATGTAAATGGACACTTATTTTGGACCAAAATAAAAAGGTAAATTAGTCACTTATTGTGGACCGGAGGGAGTATTTTTTCCTATCTTTGTTTCCCGTTGTTGTGTGTTTTCAAGTTAATTGATTTACTTAGTGGATTAGCATCTTCTTTGAGCATCCGCTGTAATCAATTAGGAGTTCGACAACAGAATTTAGCCTGGTTACACCTTGTTGACATCGTTATTCAGAAGTTTCATAAATCTAGATAAAACATTGATGTTCTCTTGTGTTTTCAACAAGATTGACAAATCTTTTAAATCCGTTTCCCGTGAAATCTTGCAGGTTCTTGGGACAGGTATGTCCACCAAAATGTGGGAAGTCACGGTAGAACATGCTCGAACATGCTTACTTGACAAGAAAGTGTACTTGTACTACTCATCTGGATCTGTACAAAAAACTGGCGTGGTTTTTAACATCGTTGGACAAGTGATGGGGCTTCTTCCAGACTGTCAGTTTGTTTCTGCTGATAAGTTGTCCGAAACTCAAAAGGCATGTACCTTTAATAAATAAGAATATTTGGTTTATTGCTCTTTTTGTTTCTTCGCGTACCAAGGCTTGTATTTTTTGATATATTTATAGTTGCCATTGCTCCTGATAGATTACGCAATGACTCCCATTCCTTTTTCTTTTCAGGATGATGCTCGTAATTTGGTGATTTTTGCGTTCAGACACTGGGAAGAAGTAGTCTCTTTTGAGGATGAGTCCTCTCTTATGGATTGGGTTATGCAAATTTCCGCTGTTCAATTCTCCTCAAACTCATCCATGGTGGGCAATTCAGATGCCAATGACAATGTTTTAACTTCCCAGAAGGTTAGCAGAACCGACTATCAGCATTTAAGTGCATCAACACCTGATATCATGCCATCCTTCTGTTCAATTGCTGGTTTCAGCAGCTTGGATGATTTTGTCTTGCATGGTATGGACAACATGGATGTTAGGTTTGACCAACTGTTAAATTTTCCCAGCCAAGACACCGACTCCTTGATGGCTGATACTGATTCTATAACTCCACCATTTTGTGAGGGTGATCATCTGCCTTTCTTTGACACTGACTATTCCCTACCCAGTCCAAATTTTGCACCATCACCTGATCTACAGTGTGCTGTCAACAGCTTTCTTGCTCGTAGTGCAATTGTTCCCCCAGATAAAGCGCAACGAAGATGGAAGATGCTATTTAGTGTTCTAAGATGGTTCTCAGTAAGGAGGATTGTAAACAGAAGAACCATCATATCTTGAACAGGAAGTTCTCACTATGCTGAGGCAACAGAATCTGTAGGAAATTGCTGCCCGGTGCAAAATTGTGTGCAGTAGTAGAGTCAGATAAATTTCTTGTGGATATATGTGAAATTGGTCAGTTAGCGCCGATCGTGCTGTCCACTTCCTATACAGAAAATTCATGTCCCCTTTTTTGGTCCCCCCCCCC
>MCJB01019678.1:2059-40581 GCA_002018475.1 Nicotiana obtusifolia | reverse complement strand
CCCCCCCCCCCCCCTCCCTTTTTTTTTTGTTGGGAAATCACAACTTTTGAGTCTTGTGAATGGGTACGCAGTCCTTGGCGCCAATCTGATGAAAAGTTAATGTATATATTGGATCGATGTGTAGTGACATCAGCTACCTTTGCTGCATTTTTTATTTTGTGCGAGGGCATATTTCCAGTAATTTTTTAGGTTAAATCTTGAATGGTCAGCATTATAACAGTGAATTACTAAAGATGGAGTAATTGAAAAACGTATCGCGAAAAACTGGATGTTTCTTTGCTGACGAGCCTACATCTAAACCAGAATATTGTATGACTGACTGATCTAATCCAGCATCTTGCCATCCTGAAGGCAAATAAGTTTTTCTTGCCCACAGATCTCTGGCTCTCTGTTTTTCCTTTTTGAGTTCTTAATTAGACAGTGCTATATTGCATATGGTATCCTCTTAACATCCTTTTCCTTCCGCTATATCTTGTTCTTAATGTTAGGATATACTATTAACCATGCGGTTTGATGATAGTATTAAGTTTTTTTTTTTTTGAAACAATTATTTATTTATTTATTCAATTCAATGAAGTCTTAATTTAAATAGATCATTTGTTCATATGTGTGCCCTTTACTTATATAGTAGACGATTTAGTGTATGGAGCTTTAGCTCATGCGCAGATGATTAAATTGTCGGTTCTTATAAGTTATAAAGTTAATGTTCACAATCAAAGATGAAACTGGGCAAAGTATTTTGATGATTGTAGCATAAGATTAAAATATAATCTATCTTGATTATGGGAATGGTTCAGTTCCAACTTCTTATGCTAGTACATTTTTGTGTATTGGACGGACCAAGTAGAGATAAGTGTTTTTGTGCTGAATATATACAACTACCTCTCTAGCTCATTGAATGTTCTTATACTCTTAATCTTGATATGATTGTTATGATCAATGTGCTTCGTTCATTATTTTGATTTATTAAAAGGTACAACTCAACTGCGAGTTAATGTATTCCTGGTAAATTGGATAATGGCAAAGTGCATTTGTGAAATAACAATTAGTTGATAGAATCCGTGTCTTGACCTTGAGATTGATGATACCCCTTTATAGATGCTTATAAGTTTTCATGTGAAAACCCTGCAGGTGGATTTTGTATCCGTCACATGAAATAAGTTAAGCGGAAGTATAAAAGATTAAATTAGTCGATGAATTAAATTGTCAGTAATTTAATTTATTTGATTGGTGTCTGTAATCTTAACATGGGGAGTTAAATAAGTTTTTTAATGAATGATTTCGAAATTAAACAGAGGAGTGCAATTACAGTTTTCTAGTGGAATAAATTATAATTTATTGTGGTAGGATTAATTCATTCATATTCCGAATTAATACCACAATAGGAAGCCTCGTTATTAAATCTGTGGTCTCTGCTGTGCCTGAATATTCTAGAACAAGGAAAGAAAAAGGAAAAATAGTATCCTTGGTGGGTTAGGAGACTACTACACGTTTTCTGCTAGGGTTTACCCTAAAAAACGTGTGTATATAAAGAAAGCTATTCAACCCTAAGGATTATTCATTCTTTAGCCGAAATACTTGCCACTCAAGTATTACGTTCATAGAACTTCAGGATACACAGCAGAAGATCGTAGAACTGGAGAGCACGAACGCTATTGAAGACTTGTGCAACAGCTTCAAAAGGTTAGTGTTACAATCTCGTATTTGATTATGTTTGTCTAGTTTACATGTGAGAATATGATCTTGGGTGCTTACTTCCGCTGCGTTTATATTCCTAGTTGGGGATATGCTTTAAAAACAGCTAATTACATTCTGAATTTGGTTCCTTCTAAGTCAGTACCTTCAACTCCAACAGAATTGTGGACTGAGCACAAACCTAGTCAGCGGCATATTCGAGTTTGAGGTTGTTCAGCACATGTGTTGAAAGGGAAAACAGATAAATTGGAATCGAGGACAGAGGTGTGCGTTTTTATTGGATATCCAAAAGGAACAAAGGGAGGTTTATTTTATTGTCCAAAAGAAAAGAAGGTGATTGTTACAACAAATGCCAAATTTCTGGAAGAGGATTATTTAATAAACCATGTTCCTAGAAGCAAACTTATTTTACAGGAATTTAGCAAAGAAATAACAAAAGATCCATCTCCAAAACATATCCCGGCAGCCAGTATTGATTTACCACTGCGTTCTCGTAGTGGGAAAAATGTCAATAGGCAAGAGGACACACAAGAGGCATTGCCTGACATCTCGCTTCCCCAAAGCAGTGGGAGTAATGTTGAGCAACCAGCAATTGTGCAACCTGCAATTGAAGAAGAAGCTCATGAAATCCTGGCACCACAAGGTAAGGAGAATAACGTTGAGCACCCAGTTCTTCATGATGATGTCGTGGACGAAAATGCACCTGTAGTGTCTCGTCGTAGTGGGAGAATTATTAGAAAACCTTCTCGGTATGTACTCTTGGGAGAATCTTACGATAGGATCCCTAAAGAGACTAATACAGAACCTCTAAATTACGACGAAGCACTACAGGATATAGATACTGAAAAATGGATTGTTGCTATGAAATCTAAAATGGAGTCTATGTACTCCAATAAAGTCTGGGATCTTGTGGAACCACCTGTGGGAGTCAAACCTATTGGCTATAGATGGATCTATAAGAAAAAGAGAGGAGTGGATGGAAAAGTGCAAACTTTTAAAGCAAGGCTTGTTGCGAAAGGGTTTACTCAGAAAGAAGGGATCGATTATGATGAAAATTTTTCACCGGTAGCCATGCTTAAATCAATAAGAATCCTCTTATCTATTGCTGCTCATTATGATTATGAGATCTGGCAAATGGATGTCAAGACGGCTTTCCTTAATGGAAGTCTTGATGAGTGCATTTATATGGCACAACCAGACGGTTTCAAGAAAAGCGGTGATGAGCACATGATGTGTAAGTTGAACAAATTCATTTATGGATTGAAACATGCATCTAGGGCATAGAACACTTGTTTTGACAAGTCGATTAAGACTTTCGGTTCTGATCAATGTGAAAACGAGTCTTGTGTCTATAAAAAATAGGATGGAGAAAAAGTAGCATTTTTGGTACTGTATGTAGACGATATCTTGCTCATAGGAAATAATGTGGGCATGTTGAATTCAGTCAAGGAGTGGTTGTCCTCACATTTTGATATGAAGGAGTTGGGAGAAGCAGCTCATATCCTTGGGATCAAGCTCACGTGAGATCGCAAGCAAAGGATATTAGGCTTGTCTCAAACACTTTATATTGATGCTATTCTTGCCAGATTTAGCATGCAAGATTTCAAAAAGGGATTCCTTCCTTTTAGGCATGGAATCTCACTGTCCAAGGATCAGTATCCCAATACGGCTGATGAGATAGAGAAGATGAAGGCGGTCCCTTATGCTTCTGCTGTAGGGAATCTTATGTATGCAATGCTATGTACTAGACCTGACATCTACTTTGCTGTTGGCATAGTTAGCAGATTTCAGTCTAATCTTGGGAAAGAACATTGGACTGTCGTTAAGCATATAATCAAGTACCTGAAAAGGACTAAGGATTATATGTTGGTTTTTCACTCAAGCGATTTTGTACCCATTGGGTATACAGACTCAGATTTCCAGTTAGATAGAGATTCTAGAAAATCTACCTCAGGACATGTGTTTACCTTAGGAGGAGGAGCCATAACTTGGAGGAGTATTAAGCAATCATGTGTTGCTGATTCCACCATGGAAGCCGAATATGTGGCTGCCAAGGAGGCTGTTTGACTCGGGAACTTCCTGAAAGAGCTTGGTGTTGTCCCTTCAGTACAAGTACCAATTATACTTTATTATGATAATAGTGGTGCGGTTGCAAACTCGAAGGAACCACGAAGCCATAAGAGGAGTAAACATATTGAGCGTAAATATCGTTTAATTCGTGACATTGTTCAGAGGGGAGGGGTAAAAGTTTTGAAGATTGCATCAGCGGACAATTTGGCAGACCCGTTTACTAAAAGCTTGCCACAAAAGACTTTTGACAAGCATGTAGAAGAAATGGATATTAGAGTTGTAGATGCATGGTATGAGTCTAAGTGGGAGATTGTTAGGATATACTATTAACCATGCGGTTTGATTATAGTATTATGTTTTATTTTTATTTTTTTGGAACAATTATTTATTTATTTATTCAATTCAATGAAGTCTTAATTTAAATAGATCATTTGTTCATATGTGTGCCCATTAATTATATAGTAGACGATTTAGTGTATGGAGCTTTAGCTCATGCGCGGAAGATTAAATTGTCGGTTCTTATAAGTTATAAAGTTAATGTTCACAATCAAAGATGAAACTGGGCAAAGTATCTTGATGATTGTAGCATAAGATTAAAATATAATCTATCTTGATTATGGGAATGGTTCAGTTCCAACTTCTTATGCTAGTACATTTTTGTGTATTGGACGGACCAAGTAGAGATAAGTATTTTTGTGCTGAATATATAAAACTACCTCTCTAGTTCATTGAATGTTATTATACTCTTAATTTTGATATGATTGTTATGATCAATGTGCTTCGTTCATTATTTTGATTATTAAAAGGTACGACTCAATTGCGAGTTAATATATTCCTGGTAAATTGGATAATAGCAAAGTGCATTTATGAAATAACAATTAGTTGATAGAATCCGTGTCTTGACCTTGAGATTGATGATACCCCTTTATGGATGCTTATAAGTTTTCATGTGAAAACCCTGCAGGTGGATTTTGTATCCGTCACATGAAATAAGTTAAGCGGCAGTATAAAGGATTAAATTAGTCGATGAATTAAATTGTCAGTAATTTAATTTATTTGATTGGTGTCTGTATCTTAACATGGGGAGTTAAATAAGTTTTTTAATGAATGATTTCGAAATTAAACAGAGGAGTGCAATTACAGTTTTCTAGTGAAATAAATTGTAATTTATTGTGGTAGGATTAATTCATTCATATTCCGAATTAATACCACAATAGGAAGCCTCGTTATTAAATTTGTAGTCCCTGTTGTGCCTAAATATTCTAGAACAAGGAAATTAAAAGGAAAAATAGTATCCTTGATGGGTTAGGAGACTGCTACACGTTTTTTGCTAGGGTTTACCCTAAAAAACGTGTGTATATAAAGAAAGCTATTCAACCCTAAGGATCATTCATTCTTTAGCTGAAATACTTGCCACTCAAGTATTACGTTCATAGAACTTCAGGATACACAGCAGAAGATCGTAGACCTGGAGAGCACGAACGCTATTAAAGACTTGTGCAACAGCTTCAAAAGGTTAGTGTTACAATCTCGTATTTGATTATGTTTGTCTAGTTTACATGTGAGAATATGATCTTGGGTGCTTGCTTCCCCTGCGTTTATATGCCTATTTTCTATCACTTAATTAGCTCAAATTGATCGATGAGTGCAGTCTTTTATAGGGAATTTACGAGAAAAAGAAGACGATTCAAAGGTGTGTCATTCATTTCAGTGAGTTTTGCGTTACCCATAAAACATGCACTAATGACATACCAAAGAGTTTCTGGACTCGCTTTTTAAAAAAAGAATATAAACAAGAAATCACATTAAAGAATAATTTCAGTACCCAGAAAGAAAAAAGAATAATCGCAGTATGATGCATCTTGTTTACATAGCATTCAGTTGCGCAAAAAATTCTAACAAACATCAGACTTTAACTCTTTTCATGTCTATCTAGTAGAATTGGTGCCACCAATCATCTGGAACAATGTCGTCTATTCCATTCATTACTGCTTCCAAGTAGTCAATGTTGTCTGCGTTAAGATCTGAGAAGTCACTGTTATCTGCGTTAAGATCAGCTTCAGCACAATATTGCTTCTGAATTCCAGGGAAGGATAATTGACCATATGCTTCTTATTGCCCGCAGGCTGTTGTATTTGCTTCTTCTGTCATCATGTACACTCTGTTGGTGATGGCCCCATGATTCTCCAATGTAGCTTCATCTGTACCATAAGTGGTCAAAATTTGGCTATTTTTGTTAAGTCCTCTCAAATAATTATCCTCATGTTGTTGGCAAATTGCTGCTGACTGTGTACTGTTGTAGTCAGGTTCACACAACATAGCTTCTATTACTTGAGCAACATCTTGTTCCTCCATAGTTACCCCATCCATCATATTTCTCTCTGTTATAATATTCTTCTTGATTCGGCAGAGAACAATATCTTGTTTAGGAATATTGTTTTCCCTGAAGTAATCATCCCCCACGTAATATTCTCTCATCAGCCAATTAATCTTATCTTGCTTTGATTCTTTACTACTCCTAGTTCGATAAACAAAATTTTTTCTGAATCCCACCACAGTGCCCTTACTATTCTTGATAGGATCGCCGCTGGTTTGGCCTTTCCATGTCCCGTTGGCGCAAGTTCGGCGAAACCTTTTGTCTGATTCCTTCCGCTTCTTCAAAGGAGCAATAAAGTAACCAATTTTCTCTTCGGGATGATCAGAAATCTCCCAGGGTGGCCGGTCTCCATAGATTTCTGCAAGTCGAATAGGGCATTCACTGGGCAACGAGTTACCCTTCAAGAACTTTCTCAGAAAGTAGATCAACTCCGCATCAGTTGGGTAAAATCGAACACTGGGAAGCCGTGATACCATCGGCATGCCGGTCTTTAATTTGCTATTATGAATAAAGAAATTACAACAAGGAGGAGACAAGAATCGCAAGAAAAAAACAACCCTTCAATGATCGATGATATGCAACTGTACGCTCTTGACTCTGCTGTGAAAATACAGACAGAACTAAGAATTGGAGTATTGTGAAAGAAAATTTAAATTCGCAGTGAAAACAGAGAGAGAAGAAAGAATTACTCCTATGAAATTAGGAAGAACCTGAACAAATACAATGGCGATAGCCGAAGCTAATGTTCAGGTTGTTTATAAAGAACTTATTAGGTTTCTTAAAAATTGCACGCGGAGGACTAATTTTTTAGGAAAATAAGGAAAGTATTATTTGTTGGTACAAAGCTGTGTATTAGGGAAGAACAGACGTGTTGCTTTTGGCGGGAAGCTTTTTTCTTTATTTTTCATTTTGGTTACACTTGGCACTCAAGTTATTTAACTTCCTGTCAAATACAACTAAATTAAAAAAAAAAATTACAGAAGAAAGTTTCAAGTTACTTTTCTAGTTGAACATTATTTTAACAGAAGAAAAGGAAAATTAATTTGCTTTCCCGTTTCTCTCGTTTGGATAGGTATTTAAATTTTATTTAATTTAAATTAATAAAATAATTTGGAAAATATTATAAATTTTAGATACATTATTCCAAATAAATAAGATGTGCTGATATAATTAGATTAATCATTTAAGCACAACACATATCGGTTTAATAAATGTCTAATTTCATTGGACTGGTGCATTTAATTGGCCTATATATGATGAGCCCAATGTGTTAGTACGAGACGTCATCTTATCCTAGAAGTTCCAATTTGTGATACGTGTCAAATAATATGGCGGTCAAATTAAATGAAGGAGCCAATATAATCAACCTACATGCCCAATGACATGGTATGTCGTCTCAAATCAAACGAGTAATAAAAAGTGCCACGTGTGCAACTAACATATTCCAGCCAATCAAATTCGATATTTTTGCTATGTCAATCTGATTGGTCGGAAAAGAATTTGTCCTTATCACAATTCCTCTTTTGTCACATTATAAATAGAGATCTTCATTACTAAGTAATAAGATAATAATTCTTATCAAGAAGCAAGGAAAGCTCGTAAATTAAAGGCTACAGAGAATAAATTTCATGTGTGCGACCATTTCCCTAGAAATTTCAAGCAATCAAAGATCAACAAGAGTGTTCAAGATTAAAGTTACTTGTTTGTACAAAAACCGTTGGTCATGGCGACTATCAAAGAGCACGTGACGAATAAATCAAACCCACGTTCAAATTTATATATAATAAAAATTCAAGATCAACTTTCAAGCCTTTGAATTTAAATACAAGTCAAAATTAAATATATCAAATTCAAGATCAAACTCAAAGACTTGAATTTATTTATGAAGAGAAGAATCGAAGGAATAATACAGATTATAACATTAACTATAGTTGAACCAATATTAGCTAGAGCTGGTAAAAATAAAATAAAACTCTCAGTCAACTCTGTCAATTCTATATCATATTGTCATGTGGCACGAGTCAATATCACATTGGCCTCTCCTCGAAGCCTAGTAACGGAATTAAGAAGAAACTTTTACCTTCTACAGCAAGCTATTACACCCTATTTATTATAAACCAAAACAATTTCAAAAATTCTTACTTATAGCTACATTTTCTATATTATAGCAATGGGTGTTTATTTTATACGCTACCATTGAGGCGTGAAATATGCCAGCTACGTTTTCTCTCTCTCTCTCTCTCTCTCTCTCTCTCTCTCTCTCTCTCTCTCTCTCTCTCTCTCTCAGCAAGATTCTCAATCATCTCTCTTCTCCCTCAAATCTCTCTCTCTTTTCCATCAAGGCAGCCGTCGTAGCAGCCATTTTTGGTGACGATGGTGGACTTTCTGAAGCGCAGAGAATAGATCTGAAGCAAATAGGGAGTAGGCGAACATATATGGGCATGGCTACGGATTGAGCTTTTGAAAATCTGAAGTAGAGTCGTCGGAGAAGATTTGAAGGCCGGATTTTGTTTGTCTCCATTTTTAGTTTTAATACAATGTATACAGTATTTTTCTTGCCCGAAAAACGCCATCTCCGGCGAACTTTCTTCTCTTCTTTGCTATTGAGTTACATATAATGATACAAATACATTGTATTATGTACAAGTGCACTAAAATATATTATATTTTTGTATAAACACATTATATTTCAACTGTATTTATGTATTCCGAAGGTCTGTATTTTTTGAATACAGCCAAATATCGATGTTTTTGTGATTTTTTGTTGTTTAAATACAATCAAATTGAATACAGTGAATTGAATATAATGTATAATAGTGAATAATGAATATCGGTGAATTGAATACAATGCATACTGTCGAATTGAATAGAACGGTATACACCTTATTTCTTGATTTTTTGTTGTTTAAATACAATTGAATTCAATATAATGAAATTGAATACAATTTTATATGGCGCTTTCGGTTATTAAACACCCGTAATCACTATTTTTAGGCGGATTACCTCACTGTATTTATAAATACATTCGCGCTAATGCATGAAATACATAAATAAACAGTTGTAATCCTTGGTTTTTAGGCGGATTATCTTACTGTATCTATAAATATTGTCGCCCGAATACATGAAATACAGAATTAAATAGCTGTAATCCCTGTTTTTTAGATGGATTATCTTACTATATTTATGCAGCAGCAAGGAAATTTTGTAGAATTGATTTTCTTTTGAGTTAAATTAGAAGCGATACACACTAATTGATCCTATTTCCGTAAACAGCTGGATACCCTACTTATTAGGCGAATTCCGCGACTGTATACATGAATACAGTAGCGCGAATACATCGAATACAGTCCGGTAATAATGAAATATTAGATATATATATAGCAGTTATATGAAATTAATAGCCACTAAATTATAGTGATTTCTGAAAACTCCTCAATTAAGAACATGCCCTCTAAAGACCTACCTATAAATGGACATAATATATAAATTATTTATATATTATACCTCCACTGGTTATTTTTAGTTTAAGTGGTTATTGGACGATTATTTGGCTTAATTGTGTAATTGTTCTTGATGTAAGTGCTGTTTTTTTGTACTTCTTTGCTTGAGTTGGAGCGGAAAATGGTAAAATAAGACATCATAAGGGATGGTCTTTAATGTTTGGCCTTTTGGACGCAAGTCACTTGACGAATAGATAAGCCTTCAAGGTCAAATCTCTATTAAACTTAAAGTGTTCCCATTGGTCAGGTAAAGTGCCTTAAAATATTAAAAGTTCAAGATCAGCTCCTTGTATTGGTTGTAATGGATTGGCCCAACTTTCATTAGCCCCTCGATGTGCAAAATGTCATTCTCTAACATTATAACGATAACTGTGCTAATCAGTCCTGGAGCATGTGTAACTGATTTTTTATATACACTTGTTAATAGTGAGATTAGAAAATTAAATTAGTTTGTATCTATTTGGCCAGCTACTAAATTAGTGGGAAGGGGTTTATTATTATATATAAGATAGGGTAGTATATTAAATAAGTAGCTAATTATAAATTTTGGTTATTATTTGAAAAGGTTTACAAGTGGGCCAAGCCCACCTATTTAATGCCCTCACGTGACATGGTCCTAGAAAGAGTAATATACTAGGGCTTATATCTGATAAGAAGAAAAATATTACTAACTAAGGGTGTGTTTGGTATGACAGAAATATTTTAAGAAAAATATTTCTTAAAATATTATTTAAGAAATAGTTTGAAAATAGTTTGAAAAATATTTTTTTGGATATCATATTTTTCTGAAATTGGAGGAAAATGACTTCTCTAGAAAAAGTTAGGAAAACATTTTCCAAAAACCCCACCTACCCTCATATCTAACCCCAACCCTCTCCAACTTTAATTTTCTATTTTTTTTGTTTTTCTATGCCACCCACCCACCCTAACCTCCCATAGACAAAAAAAAATAAAATATTTTTTTGTATTTTTAATTTTCTGAACCACCCACCCCTGTCGCAAAATTTTGTTTTTTTACTTTTTTTTTTTTGTATTTTCTATTTTCTGTTTTCTGTCTTTTTATTTTTCTGCACCATCCACCCAACCCAACCCCCTTACCCTCACCCTCACACCCCTCCCCCCGCAAATTCTTTTTTTATATATATTTTCAGTTCTGGTTTCTTTATTTTTCAGTTTACAGGTTCGAAATTTTACGAGTTTCAAGTTATGTTCGGAGGTTTATGTGGTTGGAAGTTTGCAGGTTTAGAAATTATAGAGTTTACGGGTTCGAAAGTTTACGAGTACGAAATTTTAGCGGTTCAGAAGTTTATGAAATTTGTAGGTTCGGAAGGTTGTTGGTTTGAAAGTTTATGGCTTCATGTTTGTTGTATCTTCATTATAATTTATGAATACTCTTGATGTATACGGTCGAAGTCGGGCCCATCTATATGTGGTCGAAATCGGGCTCGACTCTATATGGTTAACATCGAGTTCAATTATTGCAGGACAGATCGGGTTCGAAATGCGTAAGGTCGAAGATCGAACCCGAGCTTCATCGAAGCGGAACACGAAGCCAAAATGTCCAACCTCGAGAACACCGAGCCCGTGGTCCGAAATCGATCCTGACTCCGGAAGTGTCCGAGAGAAGATCATTAAGCCTAAATGATGGAAAACCGGAATATCCGCAATGGGACGAACATCGCGGCAGGAATCTCTGCACAAATCAATAGAACCGCTTAATTAGCAAATCAGGAGATTTTTTACCTTGTGCGGAGATTTTTACCTTGTATAACGTTGCACCAGATGTACGACCTCCCCCTTATATAAAGGAAGAGTTGAATTATTTACCAGGCACCTTTTTTTCACGAATCATCAATAAAAAGAAAAAACAATGATATATTTCTCTCTTGAATCATTTTATCATGAACTTGTTTCAATTTCCATTATAATCAGTTTCTGCCCAAGAAGGATCAACCAACGGCCAAGAGTGTCTAATTCAGGTGGTTTGCGTTCTTTTTCATTTATCTCTTAATTTTAACTTTCATTATATTATTCGTCATTTGTATCAAATTAGGCCACGTATCTTTAAAACCACGTATAAATTCAATTGTTATCCGAAATTTAGGATAAATACTTGATAAATTATTTTCCTTAATTTGCGTACCAAACATCGAAAAATAAGTAAGATTACTATTTGTTTTTCAAGAAAACATTTTCTACGGAAAACATTTTTCGTTATACCAAACAGACCCTAAGAGAGGAGATTTTTCGAGAAAATCGCACGAGGCGTAAGGAAGACAGCAACACAAGACTTATAGCTTCAGGTATTGAGACTATTTGGGTTCATGGTTCATTAGCATATTTTGAATATATATGGCTATGACATTTTGTCAAAGAAGGTCAATGATGGCAGTATATGAGTTAGTGATAAGATAATGCTTGGTAGAGAATGAGAAGACAATGAATAACTGAATTGTATAATTGTCATTTAGTAAACCTTTCGTAAAAGAAATTTGAATAGTCCAGTACATAAATGCTTATTCATATCCTTACAGTGGTGGATTCAATTGAATTTGGAGAATTTTAGTTATTATTTAACCTTATGAATAATTATTCCAATGATTGGAAGCATTATAATTAAGCAAATAATTATTGAGCCTTAAACTGGATGTAAATATGTAACCAAACGAGAAATCGGCCAGCTTGTGCATCGGTTTTTAGTATTAATATTAGTATTAATATTAGTGTTTTCGTTTCTTTTGGTTCTTATGCGTAGGCAAATTCTAACTTTTACTCTAGTTATTATCACTGGACTTCGAGTATTACTTTATAAGAATTGTAATTAGGTAACAAGTTTAGAGTATTACTTTATAGGAATTATAATTAAATGTTGAGTTTCGATTGAGATATTGGAACATATTTTAGCTTTAAGATATCCTACTTACTGGGTAGTATATTATGATTCAGCTCTAAGCCTGAAAGTCAGGGATATTGAGGTTTGACCTCATCTAGTCAAATTGATATCGTTAATCAATATTTTTTTTTATAGATTGAGGCCATTAGAGGCCGTTTGGTTGGTGTTCTAGACGTTTCAAGGTTGAGGTACTTGGCACTGGCGAGGTAAGTGAGACTTTAAGCTTTGGTGCTTGCTTTTCCAAAACCCGTTTTGAAAAACATTTTATCTGCCTCGTCCATGTGTTGGGACGAGCGTGCGCTTGGCAGAATCGGTTGTCTTTGACCAGCCGCAAATATATATTATTTTGTAATAAGCTGAAATTATTTAATAAGTGATTTGTGGTGTAGTGTGATGTGGCGTAGCCTCGTGCTATGGCGTTGGGGCCTTAGAAATCATTTCTTCGCTGCGGTAATATATCTGGGGCATTGTTTATACCACCGTGATAGATTTGGGCATTGTGTATACAGTCGTAATATATTTGGGGCATTATATATGCTGCCGTGATAGGCATTGTGTATGTCACCATAATATATTTGGAGCATTATGTATGCCGCCGTAATAGATTTGGGCCATTGTATATACTGTCGTGGACTCGTCGAGGTGTTTGATTAATTTCCTGCATTGTCGTTAATGACAAGTCCTTAGTGTAGATTGTGTTGAGATATATATAGTGTTGTTGTTGAATAATTGTTTGGGCCTTATAGAGTAATTATATGGTGAAAGAATTTATGTGCATATTATTTCTGTGCTCGTTGTGCGTTTGTATTTTCTAACACTTGTTCCAGAGATATTCAAAGTGGGGAGTCAAGGATATTACTGGGTTATATTTACGTATAACTCACTCCTTACCTGCATGTTTATGCACATACTATTGGTGAAAACGGAGCTAGTAACTAACGAGTTCGCTAGAGTTGATTCAGTTATTGAGGTGAGCCGCCGCATTGTTCGTGGAGGCTGCCAAAAGAGTCTTTATTTTTTATTCATATGATGACTTTTGTAATTCTCTTAGATGCTCCATGATCTAGTGGGGGATTTGGGCTAGAGTTTCTATATTATATTTCGAGAGATTAATTGTTTGTAATAGTTTTCAGATTATTAGGATACTTATTTAATTAATTAAATGCTGCAAATTAATGGCTAAGGTATGAAAGTATAGTTCGCCTGGTGGATAATATGTGCTGATTGCCAATCACATCTACAGGGTAGTTTGGGACGTAACAATTTGTTCGTAAACGCGTAGTTCATCTACCGAAGGAGATATTCTGCACACCATGTGGCCTTTAAAGGCTAAATTTTAAATCATATCCTCAGTAGCCTACTAAATTAAATTTCACCTTCAAAAATAATAATGAGTTTATTTTTTGCAAACAGATTTAGTCCACCAGGCTAACAGAAATAGAATTTAATAGTGACCTAAAAATAGGTCATTTGTGCAAATAGCCTCTAAGAAGTTGCGTATATATTCTTTGGCGCCTGCTTGTGTTGGAGCCTTGGAGGTCCAAGAGGAAGAAAAAAAAATCAAAATGAAGTCATGAAACAAATCTTTATGTAGGATAATTTTGGTTTAATTATTCATACTTTCTCAAACTTGTCTCACTGTAGTTTGACAAATTTATAAATATTCCCTCTAATTCAATGTTTCATTACATTAACTTTCCAAACCATAAGGGATGTTAAGTTACCAGAATAAGAATACTATCCCGGGATAGAATATAAAATTGTATTTAACTATAATTAATTAATTATGGATATTAGCTAGTGGTGACATAAAATTTATATTAAAATGGTGAAATTAACTATTATCATACAGAGGATAGGATAGACAATTTCATTGGATATTCCACCCATGAATATTAGATATTTTGTTTGACCAAAAAGTGTAAATTTTCGGCTAAACTAATTAATTTTATGTAATGAGGGGTTAAGCCTAGTTGATAATAATATTTTTGAATTTATAACTAGCTAACATAAATAACGCAGGATAGTGTTGGTGAGGTATTAAATGCAGTGTGCATTTAATATTTCAAGAGAAGTAATGATGGAAGAATATCAAGCAATAAACAACAATAAATGGCATTAACGTAAATAAGGAGAATGATTCACCCAATATTGAATGAGGTGGATGATTCTTCTTTCTGACAGTGATGAGTGATAGACAAATCTTAAAATATTAGAACCATTCTCGGATCTGATGGAAAAATATGAAATAATAGATGGTAGAATCTTATTAGAAAGGTAGTGTTTGTAGCTTTCTAGAGAGAGTCTTCTTTTCAGAAAGTGTTCTTATCAGAAAATATTACCTGCCCCATCCCCCTTATCTCTTTTTCTATTTATCTGAGATATATCCCCAGTTAACCCTAAAACTACCAGTTCATAGAATATTCAATGAAATATTCCTTTAAATATTCTATTACAAAAACTAACCATTAATACCGTCCTTGATACTTGACCTTGGCCGTTATTGACCGCCCGGCTACGAGTCCCTCTGTCTACTAGTCGACCTCGGCCACATCACTTTCCATAATACCATTCCATGCTAAATCCCATTGAGGCAGATTTTGACCTATACAGTTAGTCCTTCCGCTTATTGATGTCGACCATGGACGACCTCGATGAGCAGACTCTATTAGTTATGGTTGAGAAGTTTAGATGAGCAGGTCGAGTAGTAGCGTTTCAGATAGGATGGAAACATGGCCTTCTGTGAGCCGTAACCCAGGGTCACGTCGTTTCAGAATGACGTCATGTCATCATACGTCATTATTAGGCGCATTTTCCCGAACCTTGCATCGTTTCCCGTGCTTTTACCGCTTCAATTCCTAAGCTGGGTAACGATGGTTTGCTTTCTCGATATTGATCCCGAACTCTTATAAACAGGGATACAAATTCCTTTGCCTTACTCTTTGCAATCTAAATATTGGGCTTTCATACCTTCTTCCTTCTTTCCTCATTCAGAATCCTTGCTCTTTCAATCTTACTTCCATATTCTTGCTTTCACTGATTCTGGTGGCTCCTGCTATTCTTGACTCTTCTGTGCTTACACTTCTTTTATTCATAAACAAAGATTCTTAATGTGTCTTCCAGTTCTGGAGGGGGGGGGGGGTACCTGACCCTGTTCCCTTGGCAGTGCGCATGCCTCCCCATGACGATGGGGTTGCCATTGTTGCGGAGGATGAAAGCTTTCCTATGGTGGAGGAAATAATTTCCCGTAACGAGAAAGCTAGATCTGACTTTTCAAAATCGCCCGAGGACGATCCTGAGGCCACGGAATCGGTGATGGATGCGGTTGCCCTTACTAATTTTAGGGCGAAGTTCAAAATTCCGGCCCACATCGATCTGGTCCCCGCTGGTGGGGACGTGGTACAGATTCATTGCCTTGGATACTGCGCATTCTACGTGTATCCGTTCTATTTGGGATACTCATTTCCTCTTCTCCCATTGGCGGAGGAATTCTGCCGCTACTACGGCGCCAGCCCGGTCCAACTTTCACCTTACATCTACAAACTCATCAGCATGTTGACGAAGTACACGGAATCGGCCGGCCGCAGGATCTCTCTTCGCCACCTGATGCACCTCTTGGCACCCAGTTTCTATAAGGGGACGATGTTGCATCTTCGTCACCGAGGAAGTAAGAGTTTGGTAGTGAAGAGGAACGATAAAGCAAATCGTTGATTCTAGCTTAGCTACTTCTACGTCAAGACCGAGGACGTGGTGACAAATGCGAATGGATTTCCTGAGGCATGGAATTATGCCCGTAAGTATTTTTTACTAAGCGTTTATTTTGCTCATTTTGATTGTACCCTAACACTCTGCCTTTTCCTTGTTTAGCTAAGACTTCGCCCCTTTCTTTGGTTGCGGATATTCATGACTGGGTTAGCTAGGTCTTGCCTAACACACTGAGGATTCGCGAATGGTCGGCCTTTATCAAGAAGTTCGGACCCAAGCTTTCAGCGACCAGTGAGTTTACCCGTTTTGAATCTTTATTGTCGTGGCCTTTTGGTCGCTTGCTTCTTAATGTTTTGCGCGGATCGACCTCTTAATCTTCTTTTTCTTCTCTTTTGTTTTTAGCCGGGGGATCCTCGAGGAGGTCAAAGGCCCCTACTCCTGCGTTTCGCCAGATGAACACTATAACAGGGTCCGCCCCTACTGTGACTGTGGCCAAGCTTGCCTGGCCATCCACTTCTATTCAGCCTCCGATTTCGGCTAGATCGGCTCGATTCATCGACGGTTTTGATACTAGAGACTCCAGCCTCTCCCTTGCTTCATTTAATAAATGAAGAGTCTTCGCCGAGCGAGGAAGATTTGGTCCCTCGTAAAAGAAGGTCGGTGGACGTCGGTGATGGGACAATCCAAGCTGTAGATTCTACAAGGAATGAACGCGAACCGACCTCCGTCGTGCCTGAAGATGGTGCAAATTTTCCGTCTGAGGTCCTGCCATCAACAGAAGATGCAAAGAGCGTGCCCCTTCCTGATGCCAATGTCGGAACTGGTGGAATGTCCGTGGGGGTCCTGGGTACTGTGCGGCGAGATGTGCCGTCGTCCTTGCTGCCAGTTGATGTTCCCACCTCGTTTATCGATGAGAGAGGTAAGGGGGTTGCTGAGGATGGTTACGAGACAGGCTCCAATATGGACCCTGAGGAGGTTAGGATGATGGGAGATGGACTCACCCGGCTCGAGGTGAGATTGGAGGGAACCACGCGGACCATTGCAATCCCTCTGGATCAGGATCTGCTAGTCAATACGGAGGACATGGTCCCTTCTCTTGGTCCCTTTTGTTTCGGCGTGGAGGGTAAGACCCTCGAGAAACTGAAGAATTCCACATTCTCGAGGAGCATAACCGGCCTTGCTCTTAAGGTAAGTTGGGCATTTTATTTGTATGTTCGTTCATGTCGAATCCGATTTTATTCTTACTCGTTCTATTTTTCTTTTCAGACCGTGATCTTGGAGATTAACCTGCTGAGAGGAGAGGCGGAAGGCCATTTTCCAAAAGATGGAGCGAAAATATCGCGAGTATTGTGATAAGCACCGCGAGCTTTGCAGCCAGCTTGGTGGAAGCAGCAACTTCCGGGCTCTCCAAGACGAGCTAAAGGAGAAGGATGACAAATTGGTGAAGGTCATCAGAAAATGTAGTGAGCTCGAGGGGGCGTTGAAGGACAAGGAAGAGGAGCTCGAGGTGAGCAAGGGAGTCGAGGCCCAATGCACCGACCTTCAAGCACAAGTGAGCTCGTTGCGGGTCGAGCTCGAAGAAAGTATAATCAAGGCGGATGCTCTAGGTGGTGAGCTCGCCGAGAGGAAAGCGGACTTAGAGAAGTCGGAATCGGATCGGTTGGCGGCTTTGACGCAAGTAGAGGCATCAGAGGCCGTAATACGCGTTCTTCGTTCAGAGCGGGTGAGTGATTTGGAGACGGCGAGGCTTAGAGAGGAGTGACTCGACGAGCGTATAGGGGATTTGGAGAAAGAAAATTCGGGCCTTAATGAACGAGTTGTCGCCCTTGAAGCCGAGAAATACTAGTTATTGGCTCAACCGTCCTCTTCTCGCGCTTCTTCCTTTCCTGACATTCCACAGGATCTGTATGAGATCTGGATCCACGCCGATGCCCAATGGAATATATTTAGGGATTTGATGGCAGCGGGGAAAGTTTCTGAGGTCGACTTCGAGGATGCTCGCGCTAAGGCACGCTCAGCTCAGATCGCTTGTGGCTATGATCCCGTACGCGGGAGGCTGGTGATGGCGAGGAGGACACAGGCGAGAATGAGATTGAACTAGATGCCTGGTATGAGGATGAGTATTCTGAAGGCGGTGGCGAAGGTATTGGCAGAGAGGCGGGTGGAGATGACCTAGGCGGTCAGATAGATGACGTTGCTGGGTTAGGTGACGAGTAGTTGTTTTTCTTTCTTTTTGCTTGTAAGTTTTATACATATTTTTGCGGGCGTCTGTTCTAGCCTTTGTAAAGAATATATTTTATTAAATACCATTTTCACTACTCATGCCTGACTCTTTTCCTTCTGTTCGGGCTTGTATGCTTCTTTCTTTTGTTTTGCCGTCTGGTCACTTTAGTCGTAAGAACTTGGTTTATGTGTGTTGAACGAGGTCGAAACAGAACTAAGTTTCGGTTGTGGCCGTTAATTCGAACGAGTTCGGATGTGAGCTATACTTAGTTAATTCGAACAAGGTCGAATGTGAGTTAATTCGAGTGATATCGAATGTAACTTTTATTTAATTATGGCCGAACGAGTTCGAATGTGACCTATACTTAATTAATTCGAACAAGGTCGAGTGTGAGTTAATTCGAGTGAGATCGAATGTAACTTTTACTTAATTGTGGCCGGGGTCTAAGTGGGTGTTGATTCGAATGAGGTTGAATGCAACCCGTACTTAGTTAATTCGAGCAAGGTCGAATGTAGGCTAATTCGAGCAAGGTCGAATGTGAGTTAATTCGAGCAAGGTCGAATGTTACTTACTTAATTGTGGCTGGGGGCTAAGTGGGTGTTAATTCGAACAAGGTCGAATGTAACCCGTACTTAATTGTGGCCGAGGGTCGAGTGGGTGTTGATTCGAATAAGGTCGAATGTAACTCGTACTTAATTGTGGCCGGGGGCCGAGTAGATATTGAGGCAATGTTGCTCTGGCGAAAGTATGGGCGGACTTCATACATTTGTGTTTTGCTCATATACGTGGAGAAATTTACATGTTTTTCGGGCTGGCATTTCAATCCCAGTCTATCTAGTCCCTTCATTGGGCGACTTGGAGACGTGTTGAGAGGTTAGGCAATGAACTAACCGTCTGGTGCCTTCTTCCGTTTGCATTTCAACTTGAAGTATCCCCCTTGTTGCCTCGTTAAAAACCTCCTTCAGAAAACCCAACTAAGACAAAACTCAAGTGAGGAAAAAAAGAGTACGACTTGGAGAACGTTTCTTCTTAAAAGTTAAGTACTTGAGGTGTGTAATGTTCCAGTTGTTTGGTAGTAGTTTTCCTTCCATAGTTTCTAGTTGGAAAGACCGTTTGTTTGTTGTTGCCGTGATTTTGTATGGACCGTCCCAATTTGTTCCCAGTTTGCCTTCCCGCAGTTCTTTGCTTGCTTGTGTTTTGACTTTGAGCACGTAGTCCCCGACTTTGAGTGGTCTGATCTTGGCTTTTTTGTTATAATAACGTTCTGCCAGTTGTTTTTGGGCGATCATCCTTCTGTAGGCCATACCTCTTTGTTCTTCAGTTTCGTCGAGCTCTTGCCTTCTACTTTCATCGTTCCTCGGCCCGCTCTCATGGGAATATCTCAAACTGGGTTCTCCGACTTCGACCGATATTACCGCATCAGTCCCATAGACTAATGAGTAGGCCGTCTCTCCTGTGCTCGTCTTTGGCGTTGTACGTAGGCCCAAAGCACTTCTAGTAATAACTCTGGCCATAGTCCCTTGGCGTCCACAAGCTTTTTCTTCATGATGTTCAATATTGATTTATTGGAGGATTCTGGTTGCCCGTTGCCCGCGAGGTGGTACAGTGTTGAGAGTAATCTTTTGATATGCCACTTCTTAAAAAATTCGGCGACCTTTTTTCCAGTAAATTGGGGTCCGTGTTGCAACTGATCTCTTTGGGGAGGCCGAAGCGGCTCAAGATATTTTTCCATATTAACGCGATCACTTCCTATTCGCCTATCTGGGCGAATCCTCCTGCTTCTGGCCATTTAGAAAAATAGTCAGTTAAAACCAAAATAAATCGTATGTTACCTCGCTCCGTAAGGAGGGGGCCGACGATGCCCATTCCCCACTTGATGAACGGCCAATGGGAAGTGACCGAGTGGAGGTGCTCGCTCGCTTGATGGATCATTGGGGCGTATTTTTGGCATTGCTTACATTTTTTCATGAAGTCCGCGGCCTCGTTTCTCATAATGGGCCAGTAGTAACCTGCCCGTATGAGACATCTGACTAGAGCTCGACTGGCGGAATGAGCTCCGCAGTGGCCTTCGTGGACTTCTTCTAGGGCATGCGGCATTTGATTCGGGCCTAAGCATTTCGCTAGGGGGCCGCCATACGTCCTCTTGTATAGGTCGTAATAAATGATGTTGTACCTGGCTGCTTGCATCCGCAGCATCTTGGCTTCCTTTTTATCATCTGGGAGTACGCCATCCTGCAAGTATGTAACAATACGGTTGCGCCAGTCCCAAGTTAGATTTATGGTCCTTACCTCAATTTGATCTAATGATGAGTGGAGGAGGGTGACCACGTTTCTTTCTCTGGTTATGCTTTTAGTGGCTGCTGCTAATTTGGCGAGGCCGTCTGCTTCAAGGAATCTGGTCGAGCTGGCATTCGTCGAACTCGGGCAGTAGTTTGCAGATCTCAGCCTGGTATTTTTTGTAACTTTTGCTCTTTGATCTGGAAAGTCCCTGCGACTTGGTTGACGACAAGTTGAGAGTCGCTATGTAGTATGAGTCGTCTCTCCCCGTACTTGAGTGCTAGCCTTAATCCTACAATCACGGCCTTATACTCGGCTCGTTGTTAGTCATGTTCGGGTACCTTATGGACTAGCGAATCACTTTGCCTGTTGGGACTTCGAGTACAATTTCCAGTCCAGACCCTGACGCATTAGAAGCGCCGTCAGTGTACAAAACCCATAGATCTCGTATTTGTGGAGAAGCGTGGGCCACTTCTTTTTCGACTTTGAGCATTATTTTTGCGCTGAATTTGGCGACAAAGTCGGCGAGGACTTGTGATTTTATCATCATTCACAGTTGATATGTGATATTATGCTCGCTTAATTCTATGGCCCATTTGGCTAACCTGCCCGATAGCTCGGGCTTATACAAAATACTTCTCAAGGGGAAAGTTGTGACTACCGAGATGGGGTGGCACTGGAAGTGGGGTCTAAGCTTTCGTGAGCTACGACTAAGGCTAGGGCCAATTTTTCGAGGTGGGGACACCTCGTCTCAGCGAGGACTAAGGTTTTGCTAATGCAATAGATAGGAGATTGCGTACTTTTATCTCCTCGGACCAGGACCGCACTCACTGCCACTTCAGATACGGCGAGGTAGACGAGGAGGTGCTCCTAGTTTCCATTTTGGAAAGCAATGATGGTGATGACAGGTAAGCCTTTAACTCCTTCAGGGCTCGGGCGCACTCGTCGGTCCACTGGAGGTCGCTATCCTTTCTGAGTACGTCGAAAAACTTTTGGCATCTATCGGATGATCGCGAAATGAATCTTGATAGGACGGCGATATAGCCAGTCAGCCTCTGGACCTGTTTTTTGGTGGTTAAGTGCTCTGGTATTCCTTCTATGGCTTTGATTTGGTCGGGGTTGACTTTGATACCTCGCTGTGATACTAGGAAACCCAAGAATTTTCCTAAGGTCACACCAAATGCACACTTTTTAGGATTTAATTTCATTCCGTATCGCCTGAGTATATCGAAGGCTTCTTTCAAGTGTCGATGTGATCTTCTTTCCTTTTGGACTTGACCAACATATTGTCTATGTAGACTTCCATAGTCTTGCTGAGTTGATCTTTGAACATTTTGGTCACCAAACCTTTGGTATGTCGCCCCTACGTTTTTCAATTCGAAAGGCATAACTTTGTAGCAATACGTCCCTTGATGGGTGATTAAGGTGGTCTTTTCCTAATCCTCCTCTTCCATGAGGATCTGATTGTAGCCTGAGTAGGCATCTAAGAAGCTTAGCAATTCATGCCCCACAGTTGCGTCAATGAGCTGGTCGATATGAGGTAACGGGAATGCATCTTTGGGGCATGCTTTATTTAAATCTGTAAAGTCTACGCACATTCGCCACTTCCCATTTTTCTTTCTCACCATGACCACATTAGCGACCCATTGGGGGTATTTTGACTCCCTGATAGAGCCATTTTCTAGTAATTTTTTGATCTCTTCGCGGACTGCATCGTTTATTGTAGAATTGAACTTCTGCCTAACCTGCCTCATCGGAGGTGGATTAGGTCGACGTTCATCTTGTGTGGCGACCTCCTTCGGAATACCTGGCATATCTGCATGGGAAAAAGCAAACAAGTCTTGCAACCGACGTAGGCTTTCTTGCTGTGGTCGTTATCATCAAGTTGAACGGGGTCGAGGTCTTATATGGTTGATCCCGTGGCCTTTACTATTTCGGGATCTCTGATGACGTCCTCTCTTTCGTCACAGCTCGACCTCGACCCTGTTAATTGTTATGCCTATTTTTCTTTGCCCTTCATTTGTTGGGTGGTCATACAATCCAGGGCGATGGAGTAGCATTCTCTAGATGTGTGTTGTTCTCCTCATATGCTGAATATTCCCTATGGGGTTGGAAATTTAATAACTTGGTACAAGCTGGAGGGATGGCCCTCATGGCGTGTATCCAGGGTAGGCCTATTGTAGTGTTGTACGCTATATCTTGGTCCATGATGTGGAATGTGGTTTTAAGAGTGAAGCCGTCGGCCAGAAGGGGGAGTGTGATTTCTCCAAATGTTTGTTCAACTGCATTGTTAAAACCAGTTAGCGTGATGCAGCACGATACTATCTTATCCTCGAGTTTCATTTATGCAAGTACTCGAGGATGGATAATGCATGCACCGCTCCCATCGTCCACCATAATGCGTCTTACATCTACATCTAATATTCGTAAAGTGATAACAAGGGCACCATAGTGAGGGAAAACCAAATCATGATTATCTGACTTATCGAAGATGATACTTTCTTTGAGTTCGTCATACCGTTCGTGAGTGATCGGCCATTTGAGCTTGTGGGTTGTGGTGAACTTTATGTTGTTGATTGAAGCATCGTCGCCAGCACCGATGATCATTTGAATGGTGCGAGTCAGTGAGGGTGGTTTCGGCGGTCCATGGTGCTGTTCACGTCCTCAGGCAAAGTTGGTCCTTCCTCGGTCGCTCAGCAATTCTTTGAGGTGTCCTTGGTGAAGCATGTTTAGACCTCCTGCCTTAGGGCGATGCAATCCTCCGTCTTGTGACCTCGCTCTTGGTGGAACTCGCAGAGGGTGTTTGATTTCTAGTGCTTGGGTCTGACCTCATCTTTTGTGGCTACTTTCCTTTTGGTTCGAGCTTCTCCAATGCGTAGACTATTTCTGAGGGTGACACAAAAATTATGAGCGGATAATAAAGGGGACATACCTCTCTCGTTCCGATGAGTCCCCTGTCCTTGATCTAGATGGGCCCTCTTCGTGGCGGGAGGGGGGCATGATGGCGCTTCTGATATGTGGCTGATGCCTTTCTCGGTTAGGTCGTGGAGCTGCAAGATCCCTCCTGGCATCATTTCTTCAATCCTTCCTGGATTCGGCCTATACCGAGGTCAACCGATGAGTTGGTCCATTCAGGTCATCCTCGTCTGTACGGACCTCGGCATAGTAGGCGTTGTGTATTTCATCCCAAGTTGTTGGAGAATATTTCATAAGCCGACTTAATAATTTTATGGTCTCCCTTGAGCCATTCTTGTTCAGCTCGTTTTGGAAAGCTGCTACAGCCATTCCTTCTGATACATTCAGTAAGGTCATCCTTAGTCGGTTGAATCGAGTGAGGAAGTCCCTCAATCCCTCTCCGGGCGGCCATCTCTTCGAACGTTTGATGGCAAATATATTGTTCAAACTTGCCTCCGCCTTTTTGGGCCCAGCATGGGCTGTTACGAACTTGTTGGCCATCTCTTCGAACGTTTCGACGGAAGGCGCGGGCAGTTGTGAATACCAAGTTAATGCTCCTCCAGTGAGGGTCTCGCCGAACTTTTTCAACAAGATGGAGGATACTTGTTCATTGGCGAGTTCATTGCCTTTCACCGCAATGACATAGTGAGTCACGTGATCTTCGGGATCGGTAGTACCATCATATATTTTAAGATAAGGCGGCATCTTGAAGGTTTTGGGTATGGCATGCACGGCGGCTTCATCACTGTAGGGTTTCTCAGCGAACCGACCAGCATCTCTTTTTGGCAAGAGTTTTGGGGCACCCGGTATTTTGTCGACTCTTTCTTGATGCTCTCTCATTTGGTCCCGAAGCATTTTGTTCTCAATTTCCATTTCTTCCCTCTTCCTCAGAATAGCTGTGAGGGTGTCTTCACCTGCATTATTAACATTGTGAGTGTTACCTATTACTGGAGGGAGGGCCGTGCTGCTCGGTCGTTGTCGGTGTAATACTATTCTTTGCGTTTTCTCTAGCTGCCTCCTGGGTGGGCTTGTCGAGGATGCCAGTTAGCGTGTTTGTTAGCCAAGCCTCAAGTAGTTTTTTCACTACTGGTGGCGCCTCTTCTGTCATGGACGTGGAAGCTCCTTTACCACAGGATGTTGTGATACTGCCGTGAGGGAGGAGCGACCCACCTCGCTTGGGGGAGGCGTTGGGCATTATATCCTCACGTTTTGTTTCAGAAACCTCATTGATGGTTTTCAAGAGGTTGGTGGTGAGTTCGGCCACTGCCTTCAATCTTTCTTCTCCATTATCTGCCATGTCAGATCCATGTGTACAAGGAAAAAGGGGTTTTGCTCTCTTTTTTTTGTAAACTGTGCTAGTTATAAATCTAGAAGAAACTAAAAATTTAACTAGGAAATCCCCATAGACGGCGCCAAATTGTTTGACCAAAAAGTGTAAATCTTTGGTTAAACTAATTAATTTTATGTAATGAGGGGTTAAGTCTAGTTGATAATAATATCCCTGGATTTATAACTAGCTAACACAAATAACGCAGGATAATGTTGGTGAGGTATTAAATGCAGTGTGCATTTAATATTTCAAGAGGAGTAATGATGGAAGAATATCAAGCAATAAACAACAATAAACGACATTAACGTAAATAAAAAGAATGATTCACCCAATATTGAATGAGGTGGATGATTCTTCTTTCTGATAGTAATGAGTAGACAAATCTTAGAATATTGGAACCATTCTCGGATTTGATGAAAAAGTATGGAATAATGGATGGTAGAATCTTATTAGAAAGTTAGTTTTCGTAGCTTTTCTAGAGACAGTCTTCTTCTCAGAAAGTGTTCTTATCAGAAAATATTACTCGCCCCTTCTCCCTTATCTCTTTTTCTATTTATATGGGACATATCCCCAGTCAACTTTAAAAGTACCAGTACATAGAGGGGTCGTTTGGTACGAACACAAGTAATGCAGGGATTAGTAGTGCAGGGATTAGTAATGCAGGGATTAGTAATGCAGGGATTGTAGTGTTGGGATTATTTTTTATCAAGTGTTTGGTTCATTGTATTAAAAATTAATTATGCAATGTATAAGTTTGGATTTAGTAATTTTAAGTCTTATCCATGTATAGCTAATCCATGGATTAGTAATCCCTTCCTTTCCATGGTATTAGTTAATCCCTCATATGAGGTATAACTAATCCATGTATTAGGTAGGAGTAAATTGAATTGACCAACCAAACATGGTATTGGATGGATTAAATTTTTATACAGGGATTATTTTGCTTAATACGGCCTACCAAACGACCCCAGAATGTTCGATGGAATATTTCCTTAAATATCCTATTACAAAACTAGCCATTAGTACCGTCCTTGATACTTGACCTTGGCCGTTATTGACCTCCCGGCTACGAGCCCCGCTATCTACTAGTCGACCTCGGCCACATCACTTTCCATAGTACCACTCCATGCTAAATCTTATTGAGACAGATTTTGACCTATACATATCCTTGTCTATGCTGCTAACCAATTAACGACCCCTAAGTCTCCACTATGTCCATGTAGTATGTGTATATTTACATAAAAATCACCCGCAAGGGAATAAAAGGCCAAAATTGGGACAACTATTTTAATCAATTAATCACTGACCTTAGATTCTAAGATGCTCCACCTCAATGTGTAAGCTGAAGATTGTTATAAGTGCTTTCATCAAACCCTTTACAACCATTCTTACATACTAACCTATTATTCCACTCGTCCCATTTCATGTGATAATATTGACTTAACACAAAATTTAAGAAAGAAAGAAAAAATAAATTTAAAAGTATATAGTCTAAAATAAATTTATAAATAATTATGTGATCATAAATTTTTGCATTCAGTATAATATGAAAAAGCATAAAGTTAAAATATTTTTAAATATAGAACGTATCATTCTTTTTTTTCGACAAACAAAAAAGAAAAAGTATGCCATGTATAAAATTGAATCAAAGAGAGCAGATATTCTATAGGTCATTGTTATTTACTTAATTTTATGTCTTTTCTTGTTCCCTTCTCTCTCTTTCGTCGTTTATTAATTCTTTTGCTAATTTTATTTTTAAGTGTATAGGGTAGAGGGGAGGGGTCCCTTGATAATAGAAGTGAGGGTGTTCAAATGACTCTCTACAGGAGATTTGTAAATTGCATTTCAGCTTCACTGATGTTTCTTCGTAAAGTTTGGATATCTAACGAATCTACGTGCCGCTTTCATGAATACTGGGATATTTTTGTAAAATTTTGGATAGCTTAACTCACATTAAGCAAAATTTCTCGCTATAAATAGCTAGCCCTAGCTTTAATCAATACTAGTAGTAGTAAAAATACATTACCAAAAACTACTCAATTTTAGGGTTCTTAAATACAGTTTTAGAAAGAACAAAAACACATACAGTTTTAGAAAAACACATGCGCTATGGATCTTGGTGAAAATTCTCGTAGTTTATCTATTCCTGCCTCGATTTCATTTAACAGGAAGAGTAAATTCAACAAACTAAGAAAGTGTGTGACCTTTCATACTCTCTTTCTCTCTGGGTCTTTTGCTTATTAACTTTGCTTTTCATTTTTCTTGGTTTTATCTATTTTTCAGAAATCTTATAGCGTTGTCAATTATCTTATATCTGAAGCGCAAGTCTTCTCGGGATTAACTGTATAGATCATTAGAAACTGATTATTTCATTCATCCCCTTCTGCTTAATTGCTCTTCTAAGTGCCCATTATACTTCATTTTTGGACTTTGAACAGGTCTGTTATGGCTGTGCGAGTCGTGCGTTTACTGAAGTCAATGAGGCGGCTGTGCGTTGATCCAGCTGTGAGTACCATCTTCAATAACTATATGAGTAGTAGTATATTGTATGGTTTCTTTATTGAGTTTATATATATTTTAGATGGTATAAAATATTTACTTAATCATATGTACTTGTTAGATAATTACAGGTTTTAACTTTTGAATTTATATATATCTTTGTTTTAGATATACGCCTGCCAGTTTTTTCTATTTTATTTGTGCCTTGGTGCTTAGGTTGATATTAAAATAGGGTTTCCTGAACTTTTTAAGGTGCCTTTTCACACGGTTTTTTCTTTCTTTTAGTATACTATGTATTAATTTAGGGTTAGGATTGTTAGATTTTAGTCGTGTGGTTATTGATTGAGTTCTCAAGATTGGAGAAAAGGATCTTAGGAACCTAACAACCCCTTGTGATTCATGTGAAAACAAAATCAAATGTTATAGGCAGAAGCTCAACACTCTAAAATAGCTTGGAAAATATACTAATGGACTAACATTATTTTGGTGTTATGCAAAAGTCTTCAAATCACTTTTTTCCGCTGGTTGACAGAAACGTGGACCAACATCACATTCTATCAAAAATGGATTGTCTGGTTTGTCCGACTCCGATCCAGGAAAGGACAGCCAAAGCTTTTTCCTGGAGGACAAAATAAAATTGTCAATGTTTTGTTTCTTTTGGAAAAATATTCTACTTTGATTCAGATTTTCTCTTATAGATGATAATATTGACATGTTGAGAATTTATATTGAGATGATCAAAATAAGCAATGGAAGCTAAAAGGAGAGAATTAAGTCGAGATTTAGAAAGTAAGTAGAATTAGAGCAAATTCCACACTAAGTCAATGTAATGTTTTGCCCCTTTATTGCAACTTGTTGTTATGCTGAAAAATCTTTGACCAGGAATTTTTTCTTTTTTGGGGTCAGAGGTCGTTTAGTTGGTAATCATGACTTCTTTTACAGCGACTACTTAGATGTTTTATCAACCTCAACCAAAGTTGCAAGGGATACTATTGCTTCATCCCAAAATGATCACGTTTATTTCAGCTAATAGTGCCCTAATGGTTCAGAGGGTGACCTTCGAATTGATAACTACGGGAACTTCAATGACATAATTTGCCTAATGTGTACAAATTGGTTCTTTTACTCCTTTTTAACCTTTTTCAATTTGGTTCACTCCATCGGTATCAGTAGTTCTAATGTTAATCTCTTTCTTGTGTCGATGGTCATCTGATTTACTAATCTTCGGTTTTTATGGCTTCTCTTCATTTCGACATGTTGAAAATTTTAATTAGGACGCTGGTTCGTGCCCTAGATTATTTGATATAAGGAAATAAAATAACTTATCTACACTAATAATATAAAATATTTTACAGTAACATATTGTAGCATAACCTATTGTAGCATGTAATTATTATATTGCCAATTTCACTTTTATGAACAATTACTTGAAATTATCTTTTAGGAAATCAAATAGTCACTGTCTATATAGCTAGTGAAATAAAACTCTTGACATTAAGACTTTTACGATGGTCGTCTAAATTCTTTGTGCAACTACAGGCGGCAGGTGTTGAACCGGGACCTGTGGAGATTTCAATCGGCCCAAGGCAATGATAAGCGTCTCTTTTTATATTTCATAGTTATTTGTTGTACCTTTGCTGCTGTTATTTTTATTGCTGTCCGTATGATATTGAGACTTGTACATCTTATTCAGGAAAGCGCAGGAAACTTTAAATCCTTCTGATCAGTCGTATGATTCACGACATTTAAAATTGAAGTTTTCAAACAACATAAATGGTCCCATTTTTACTGGAATCCCCATAGGTGAAAAGGGCAGTACCTTAAATCTACATTTAATTGACCCCCTTACTGGGAATTTCATCAATTCTGGGCCTGAATCATCAGCAAAGGTGGAAATAGTTGTCCTTGAGAAAGATTTTAGAAGTTGTGGTGGTGACAAATCGCTGATACGGGGAGATCCTTATGTCACCTTGAAAGATGGAAGTGTTTCAGTAAGTCATATTTCATTCAAACATACCAGAGTGCCTATGAGAAAACGTGAGTTGAGACTAGGTGCAAGAGCTGTCTTTCCTTACAATGGAACAAGAATTGTGGAAGCAGTCACACAACCATTCTTTGTCAAGGATCGTCGTTCTAGTACGTATTTAATTCCTTTTCAATCATATTATTGTTGGTTTGCTTTTCCTTTAAGATTCCCCTAATTCTATTTAATTTAATTTGGATGCCAATAAGCTAGCCTGCTAGGTAATTACATATGTATAATAAGTCCTGCAATGAATTAGTGTATCAATTATTGTTTGTCTAAGTGGGTCAAAGTATGAGACTGATGGGGTTCAGATTGGGTCAAATCTCATATCGCAAAGAGAGAAAAAATGAGATTCTATATTAGTTACAGGTCACAAGTTCACCTGCACGCTTTTGGGTTTGATGAATTTGTGATATTTGTTGGATTAATTAAAATGGACAATACATCTGTCATAGGTTTGGTTGCTACATGTGGTTCAGTGACTTTTCTGCTTTCTGAAAAATAAATAAATGAGAGAAAATATTGTTACATTACATGTATAACAATTTTGCAGTGAGCAAGAGCCAGAGACCCTTAGCTCTTGAAGATGAAGTATGGAAAATGCAAACAATTGGCAAAGGCGGTCCTTTCCATACCCGTTTGATGAAGGAAAGCATTAAGACTGTCAGGGACTTCTTAACTCAATACTTTTTGAGCCGTGAAAAGCTACTCTGTGTAAGAATTTATTTATTCCCTTGCAATCGCTTCAACAACATATATACCACTTTCTTATGCACCAAGAAATTAAACTACTCTTTCCATAAATTTAACTTTACGGCTTAGTATATCTTAAAATTCGACGTGAACGTACCTGCCTCTTTCCATGTATCTCTTTTGGATGAAGGTTCATCAAAAGCAAAATTTCCTGATAGTACCGTTGCCAATTCTATCCATAACTATTAAAAGTAATTGGACCGGTACGTATTTTTTTTCTTTTTATAAGAGGCCACACGTTACGTTAGTCTTTCTTGCCACGAATTATGACGTAGATTCAACAATTTGGGCCGATCTTAGTCAGACAACCCTCCAAAATGCAATGGAGGCCTAGACTTTATTGATCGGCCATTGACCCCGTCCAGGTAAGTGGATCAGCTCGTAGTTGCTGAAGTAGTTAAACATATATTGTAAGGGAGAGGAGGCAAATTATGTCTCAGCTCCCTAAATTTTCCGCACTTCCCGTCTCTTGGCGAGGCAGTTCAAGCTGTAGCGTCTATGGATAGAACCCAATGAAATAATTCTGATCAGATATATATGAAGTTACAATTGCTTCGTTTTATCTTCTGGTAGGTTAATTTTTCTTTTTGTGTAATTTTTTTAACTTATCAGTTATGATACTTCCTGCTTTTTTTAATTTTGTCTTTCTATTGCCATTGTTTTAAGGCCATAAATTATGATGGTTATATTAGAACAGGATCTCTCTGTTTAAACTATATATTTCACTTTTTTTATGTGTCGACTGTTAAGTGATAATCAAAACATTTGCATATCCAAAGATCCTTGGCAGGGGTATGCACGCCAAGAAATTGGATGCAGCAGTTAATAAGGCAAAGAGTAAACTTGACTTGAAAAGATACGTGTATCCTTCTGTCCATAATTCCCAGCAAAATGTGAAATCAGTGGTATTTACTGATGTGGGAGAAGTGATTGGAGTTTACCAAGAGGGTCACTTGGTGTCAGTCGAGAAACTCTCTGGAACTCAAAAGGTTCTAATTTTTAACTTGTTTTTCATTTTCCTTTTCACTGTACGTTTAACTGCTTCCATGAGCATGTATTTTTTTATTTTATTTTTTAATTTGTTTCCCTACTTCATGATCTGTTGATAGGCTTGTGCTATGGAGCTGGTAAAAACAGCGTTCCAAAATGGCCAAAACATCAAGCTTTTGGATGATGATACTTTTAAAATGCTTTGCTTTTCCAGTTCACCAAATGACGTTTCTCCGCTTGAAGCGGCTTCAATTGATGGCACTGATGGATTCTATTTCGAGGCTTATTGTCCCACTTATACACAGCAGCAACCAGTGCCTAATGCTTATGACTTCAAAAACCAAATCAATAGCTTACCAATTACTCTTACCAGTGAAGTGCCAGATCCGTTTATGTATGAATATTTAAGCTACCATCCTCTCCCTGAAAGCATCTGGGATTATTAGATCATTGTTTCATTGGTTAATCTGTTGTAGCTTCTAATATACAAGTCTAAATAATGGGGACTTTAAGGATGGTTTTGTTAGAAGCTAGTCATGATCTGATCATAATATATAAATTGTATTATAGGAATTGTTTATTGTTGGATGTTTGGTTTTGTTGCATTAAAAACTAATTATATAGTGTATAATTTCAACTATGTTTTGTTACTACACTAAAGGTAATAGTTTTAATCCATGTAACCAATCCGTGCATTCTGATTTCACATTATATCTCATATTACATAATATATAAATTTTTATATACTTATGGAGGTATTAATTATGCAAAAGAAATCAAACAACATATAAAATAATATTTGCGTTTTATATGAAAAAGAAAAGTGAAACCAAACGTCATATTAATAACGTTTAATTTCCGCTACCCCAACCAAACATCACCTAAGAGTTTCATATTGAACGTGTGGTGTGGTTATTAAAGTAACTCTTGTCAGTTTATATTTTATTTTATGTTTTAACTCAAATATTTTAGCAGTTAATTTACAAAAGGGTTATATCTGTGCTAAAAGGTTTAATTGTTATGAAAGTTTATAGTTTCAAACAAAATTAACTGTTAATGTTTTCTATGGAAAAATGTTATTTTAAAAAAAAAAAAAAAACCAATCAAGTCGGACACTTTAGACAACTGATAAGAAATTTGCTATATTCCAAGAAAGTATTGTTTGTTATCCGAAAATGCAGACATTACTCTTTTGAAATAATAATATATCACTCCTCAAGCCATTTTTATTTTTTCACCATCCGTCTTGACCTTCGTTCAAGTTTGCTTCATATAATTAACCTTATAGCCGCCAGGGTTGAGCATATATATATATATATATATATATATATATATATATATATATATCATCTATATTATATTAAAAGCACAAAAACTTCTTAGCAAAATATCGTTCGATTTTTTTTATCTTTTTAAAATAATTAGATAAATAATCATTTAATTACTTTCCTATTATTTAAGACTTTGAAATCAACTAAAAATTTACTTATTAAATCCTCTCTTTTTTGAACCATATAAAAAATCCTAATACGATCTTTAAATCAATTAAAATATAACATTACATAAATTCTTTACATATTTGAATATGTAAAATAACAAAATTTCTTACAAATTATATTTCATGGTATTTTGTTTCAAAAAAAACTTAAATCACTACTAGAGAAAAGCTTTTTTCCAACTATTATTTCCGACTACAAATTATCCGTCACAATTTTTTGACTACTGTAGTCGAAAAATTTATATTTGTATTTATATTAACTTTTTAGAATTTTACCTACTACATTTTCGACTATTAGTATCGAAAGTTTCGTGAAATTTTTCGCGCATATGTTTTTTCGGAACATAACATATAGGTAGTCGAAAATTTTTAAAATAAAATTAATTAAATAATATGTTGTTTCCGACTATAGTAGTCGGAACTTAGATATTATTTGGCGACTACTGTAGTCGGATAATTTAGTTCTTTTGGGCCGAAACCCTTACTTTTCTAATTATCTTTTCCTTTCCCACACTCTTTCTTCTCTCTCACTGCTCACGTCCCTCCTCTCTTCCAGCGGCGTCTTCAGTGGTTGTGACCGGCGCCGCCGCCGACGACGACTCAGGTGTGTCTCTCTCTGCATCAGTTTATACTCTTTTACCATTATACAACCTACTATTTTCGTTTTCCAGAAAGTAATGCTCCAAACTACACATTGACCGCGTTGTATTTTTCCCTCTTTGATGAAATTAGTACTTATTAGTTTTTATCTTTGCCACAAGAATAACTTAGTAGTCTTTGTGTACGGTGTTGGTATTTATCTTAGTTCTTGTAATTGTCAATTTAGTAGTCTTCTGTGAACTTTGCGGCTGGCTATGGGCTGTGTGTTTAGTATTTCTCTAAAAAATTTATGTACTTTGCGGCTGGCTATTACCAAAGTTGTGTATAACACGCAACTTTGATAGTACAAAAGAAACTATGGGCCATAAGACTTGAATAAAAGAAACTATGGGCCACCCTAATAGGTTTGGCCATGACATAGTACCAGGCACCCTTCAAAGAACACTGCCCATTCTTCACAGCATCATTGTATTCGTTTGTCGATTGTTTAAGTTGTTTCATCTTCAATCCTGTTAGCTCATGAACAGAAGTGCTTTGCTTTGCCAAAATGTTCCAGTGTTGCCATTGTACATTCCGGTTCCAAGAGCTTGGCAGCCAATGTTTCTTTGTCATGTGTACTGCTTCTGCTGAGCATTTTTTTTGTGCTTTGATATCCACCACTATAGAAAATTGAACCTCCAGCTTTCCATTTGTATATGTGCATTTCAAAACAAGGCTGTCCTTTTCCAATTCATCCTTATGCAAAATTTGATTCACAACTTGTTTCCTTGCTTGTTACTATCCTTAACACTCCCTCAGGTGAATGAGCACTTATTGCTAATACCACCCATTGATAGATAATTAACATGTGTGAAGATGTAGCATGAAATTCCTCCAACAATTACTAAAATGATCCACACAAAGATGAAGAATCCCGTGGGCAGGCATATCTACTCTGTGCAGTAGAGTATATTGGCGCCTGTCACTGGCCATTGTGAGTTGATATACTCTACTAGTATTACCTTGTGTGCTCCTCAGGAAGTAGAAGATGCAAACGGATTTGCATTTTATATTGTAATACTCCTCTTTTCTACTATACTGGACATGAATATGGCTCCACTTTTTTAGGCTTATTTGTGTCCTTCTCTTTTCCTTTTTGAGTGTATATTTGGTCTGACCTATGTAATGGTTGCACCTATAGGGAATGAGTACCCAAGATACTAATACCACCCTAATAGGTTTGGCCATAACATAGAGCATAGTGTAATGTTGTATATTTCCATTATGTAATCAAAGTAACCATTAAGACTTTGTTCGCTACTTAATTCAACTTAATAACAAATTTGGTGAGTCACTAACTATTTTCAATAACATAAAAGGTAAATAAAATCATGAAGACCAAACATCACATTTAAAAGAAAAAGTTTAGCAAATTACAAAAAACAAGTTTTAGTTACACCCTTTAGAGTATCAAGAAAAAGGTCCCTAATTGTACAATCCTTACTAATAACATAATTGTACAATCCTTATGTCAGGCATGGCTATCGATGTTATGGTATGATAGCTACTGCTTTGGTTATGTAAACCAGTGGATATTTCAAATATGTTTAAATGTTACATTATGTGGTGATATTAGATTAATACTCCATCTATTCCCATGTTTTATTTTCTGAATTTATTATATTGGTATTCATCCAGATAAAGGAACTCCAAAAGGTCTTAAATGGGAAATTAAAATCCAATTTCAGTTCTTGGTTTCCTTACTGATATCGAATGGTTGACATTGCACCATTGGCATTTTGGAGTTCAATGTTGAGTTGTTGGCTGCCAAGTGTTATTGTAAGTTCAATAGCTGCTTATAATTCTTCTTCTTTTTTCCTTTTTTTTTTGTTTGATAAATGTTGAACTTTGTTAGTTCTTATGAATCTGAATATAAATTCTGTTTGAAAATGTTGATATGAAATTTACATAACCTCTTAAGTATAAATTTGGATTATGAAAGTTGAATATGGATGATTTGGTGAATATGAAAGTACTTGTTTATGATTTGGTGAACATGGATGGACTCTGACAAGAAGAAATGATTAGTTATTTACCTACATATTTATTTGGTGTCACTTCTTATTCTACGTTCACTCGTACAAGTCATCTTGATTTTGTAGAAGACTGAAAGAGTACAAAGGTTGATAATTAAAGAAAGGCTATATTACTGGTTCATCCTCCATTTCGACTTTTGTTTCTTGGTTTCGTCCTTGCTGCGACAGGTATATCTTTGTATCTTTTTTTTAAAACATATGTTTGTGCAAAATATATCTTTATATAAATCATAGGACTTGCCTCATTCTTCAAGTTACCTTGTTTGCTAATAACTAAATGGTTGGATTTCTTTTGTGTAAATTTGAAATTTTAGTTTCACTTTGATGCTAGGAGTTAACTATTAATTTATATTTACATGTTATTCAACTCACTTTAAGTTTGAATGAAATAATGAAATAATACTATGTAATAATTAAAGTACGATGATGCTTGGAGTATATGGAGAGAAATTCCATAACATATCAGAGATGCAATATGGAATCAGTTTAAGGTACATATAAACATTATTTTTAAATTATTTATCAAATACCCAATTTCACTCTACTTTATTTAATTATTTTCCAGACTATGTGTGTGCGAGAGCAACTATATGACAATGAGATAAAAGATGTCTTTGTGAAGAAAGCAAAAAAAGCGATTACAAGTTCATTGTATGAAGCTCGAGAAAAGAGGAGGAATCCTGGTTAGATAATAGAAGATGTGTGGATAAAATTTTTAGCAATATGGGATAGTGATGCATTTAAAAAGAAGAGTGAACGAGCAAAGGCAGATCGAGCCTCTCAAAAGGGTGGCTCGTTGCACACCGGGGGATCTATGAGTTTCTCTGCGCATCGACAGAGATTGGTAATTTTCACCTTTATTTTTCTTGGTTTTGTTTAAACACAATTGAACTTTTTTCTAAATTATATATCATATTAATTTTGCAGGAAAAGTTAAAAGGGGGAACAATGTCTTGTGTTGGGGTCTTTGCAGAGACACATAAGAAAAAGAAGAAAGACGGTTCAAGCGAAGGATGGGTTGAGACACGTGCATCGGAACAATATGTAAGATCATAACTTTAAGTCTATTTTCACTTTGATATTAATTTATTTATATAATCCTTATTTATTTCAGGATGGATATCATAGAAGCTTGGATGAATGGTGGCAGACGCAGCCTACTGCTGATGATGGTACCTCAATCCAACCGTCATCCGATGATATGACTTCAATATGGACAGATGTGGCAGGTGGTGTATCCAAAGGAAGAGTTTACGGGCTTGGAGTACAACGACCTTCCTCTTTTCGTCCATCGCCATTTTTTTCGGATGCTCCTAATGCGCAAAATCAGGAAGAAATGGAAGCAATGCGAATGCAAATTGAGTTGATGTTGAAACAGTGTGAAACAATCAAAGCTCACATTGCTAGAGTGGATAAATACATGAAAAAGCACATGCCCCACTCTTATGATGGTGAAGAGACTGAATCTGATGCGTAGTAGTGGTTTATGGTTGATTACTATTCTTGGATGTTTAGATTTTATATTTAGACTTTATGGTAGATTTGGATGATGTGGTACATATGTTAAGACTTTATTATATTGGTGTAGATGTGTATTAGCTACTTAGACTTGATATTGAATATTTAGACTTTAACTAATGTTTTGGTTTGATATTATGGGATCTGAATGTTTGTTTGTTGAAGTTGGAATAGGTTGGTTTGATTATTAGGTTGTTTAGTTGGAATTGGTTGGTCGAGTTGGTTGTTTAGTTGGAATTGGTTGTTTATAGTATTGATCATTTGACAGGTGGTGTGCTAATATAATGGCAGAATTCTGCCAAAAATCAATCTAGTTTTTCGACTACTGTAATAAAAAAATGTGCCCAGCATAATGATTTTCTGACTAGAGTAGTTAGAAAATGAGCCCAGAATAATGCATTTTCCATCTACTGTAGTGGGAAAATAAAATAAAATAACTAATAAATAATTACTATTTATATAATATTCCAACTACAGTAGTCGAAAATATTTTTTAAACTTAATAATAATTTTATTTTATTTTCCGACTACTTCAGTCGGAAAGTAGTCCAAATAGGTACTTTTTCGACTATTTTGGTAGTCGGAAAATAGTGTATTTCTAGTAGTGAATGCCGTAATGAGCTAGGTTTTGGTTTTTACCTAATTTGATTTCATCCTCTGTTTTTTTCAATTAAGTTCTCACATTTTAATTTTTTTTTTCTAAAACCATTGTTATTAGAGTTTAGATTCTTCATCAACAATAACCCCCCTCTTTTTTTTCTTTTCCCGTTTCAGCCCCTGTTTTTAACTAAAAGTTTATATTTTTTCTATTCTATTCATGTGGTTGATAGCTTAAAAGCTACCAATTTCTTTGTGCTTTTCAATTATTTAAAAGTTAGTTGTAAATAAAGACATTTATATTTGGTACAACTTAATAACATGTGCACACTTAATAAGAACAATATTTTAATTAGAAATCATATGAACTAACTTTATTTTATTATCATCGTTGCATATTGATCCAATTAAATTTCAAATAAAATAACATCATCATTCATAATATATTCTAAATTCAAAAATGTCTAGCTATAACTTTAATTTTATATTATAACTCCAAATAAATTTTCAAGAATATGCATACATTTAGTTTATTATTTTCTTAGGGGTCATTGGTTGAATTACCATTTTTTAGTTTGATTTGCTTTTTCACATTTTCATTAATATTTGCAATCCATAAACATTGGATAATTCTATATAAGACATGATTCCTTCCTTCAGTTAATTAGCTAAATAGGATCAACAATTTAACATTTACCATTTTCATAAATTTACGATTTATTTTCTTAGATTCTACATTATGGCTCAAATATATTTTTTCAATATTATTTACGTTGAGTTTTGAAAGTTTGGGCACATTGGTACAAGGTAAGGCTGTGGCCCACCGCGGGCCTGGGCCTGAGGTGGGGCTGGGCCTGGCGGGCTCGTGGGTTGGGACCGGCCCGCTACGGGGCTAGGCCGCGGGCCCAACGGGCCTAGCGATTTTTTTTTTTTTTTTTTT
>MCJB01019667.1:247183-275717 GCA_002018475.1 Nicotiana obtusifolia | reverse complement strand
ATATATATATATATATCTCAATTAAACAAATCACATTTTATTTTAAAATAAGTTACCGACCGAAATCGATCGATATTATTGGTCAAATGGTCAAACATATATATATGTGTGTGGGGTGCGTGTGCGATTGGAGAATATATATATATATATATATATATATATATATGTGTGTGTGTGTGTGTGTGTGTGTGTGTGTGTGTGTAGTGTCCATATAAAAGTAATTAAAAAAGAACATACGCACACAAAAAAACACACACACACGCATATATATTTAATTGGTAGTAATGTAGGCTACGGGACGAGTAGGATACATTTAGATATAAGAGTGACTACACCTCCATAAGCATTTTAATACATACATTTCATTGTTTAAAACCCCACACTTATGTTAAACCATGACTGCACCTTCCTACCAATATACATTAACTCCCAACTTCTTTAAGCACACTTACATCAAGATTTACCACTATCATGAAATATTTTTCACAATCATACACTTATTTTTTCTTTCTTTTTCAATTCAAGTGGCTATTTTTTTTTCAAAACAGTGCACATTTCTCCTTATTTCATTAGTTCTACTCAAAAGTTAAACCAACCACCCCACACATAATTTTTTACAAAGTTCATAACAAATTAAGTGCTCATGAGAGGTACAAGGTTCAAATAATGATCGATTCAAATAAATGGGTAAGGCTTATAATGTGGAACAAGATTACAGGCTCAAAGGGGTTAACTAAGACACATAACAATTAGGTGGGTAAAAGCATATAATTGGCTCAACAAAGAAACGCCTATATCACTTCCAAGACTGAATAAAACTACCATTTCGCTTTGCAAACACATGGGGTAAGTTCTAGACATCAAATGCAATGCACAGAACAACACAAAACTCACACAAACATGGCACATAACTCATTCAATATTGGATCATCAAGACACTCTAGTCAGAGCAGTTAAGCAAAGTTAAGATCAAACAGTTTAAGGTACTTATGCAAGAGTCAAAAAATGAGCCTAAGCGTCACAACTAATGTACTCATTATTCTCAAGGCATAGTAAAGTCAAGAGATATTGCTTCCAATTCAATTCATAGCACAAGGTTTCCTATTTCTAAAAATAAAAACTAACTACACCCGATTCAAACAAAATTCTTGGAAACGAACATCGTCATAAATAAAAAATAAGGGGGAATTATTATACTACCTAACAAAAGAAAATCTTTTTTGTCTTTTTCTATCGACTTTAATCCCTCAAGAAACATGTCGAAAGATATCCATCGTCGAGAAAAATTAAAAATTTTAAAATTTTTATGGTTTTTTTTTTCAATTGTTTTTTTTTCTAACTATTACATTAACGAAACTACTACACTAACGAATAACAAAAAAATAAAAATAAAAATAAAAACTAATATACATACAACATAAAAATATTACCCCACCCACACTTTAAGTTGTGGCATGTCCTCATGACACACAATTAAAAAGCATAAGTTAAAGAAAACTTCCCTGAATTTTCTTCTTTTCCAAGAACTTATGAACTCTACCCCTAATTCTGAATTCGTTCCTCGTTTTCGCTCCTTGGGATTCTTTATGGAGCTCATTATGCCCAATTCTTCAGAGGATACCTGCAAGACCCGCTCTTTTCTTTCTTTCTTGTCCTCCTCTTGAGCGGTGAATTACTCTTTCATGATGATCCTTAACTTGTTCCTGCATTCTTTCACAGGATCAGTCCATACATATTCCTGTAAATCTCCAAAAATAAAATCCACATGATCAAGGTTAGAATAAGAAAACAAAGAAGAAAGGTCAAGTGAATATTCCTCTGGTATGTTCAAGACTATTTGTTTCTCATTCTCTTCTACTTCATGTTGCAGATGTGGAAAGGTGGATGTGGGTTTGAACTCTTCTTCCGTTGCTTCACACTCAACCCTAGCCTTATATTCAATCATCTCAGTTGAATCAGAGTCCTCTTGTATCGTGGAAATCTCCCTCTGTAGACGCTTATCCTCTTGAGTAGGTTCATTCTCGCAGGTTATCTCCTCCATATATTCACCATAATAACACAATGAGCTTTCTGAAAGTGTACTTATTATTTGACTTACTTGCATTGTTAGGTTGTTAATGGCTTCATCATCTTGTGTAAATCTCTCTTCCACCTTATTTATGAACTTATACACAAGCTCTTCTAAAGTACCATTCTTCCCTTCAGGTTATTTTGTCACGTCGCTTTCATTCCAGTTAAATTAAGGGTATTCATCTCAACCCGAGTCAAGATTGTGCCATATGAATCACCTGATACTCTTGATAGTTCAACTCAGGGGGAGGTCTACTCACCTCCTCATTCCACTGAAGCTCATGTAGAAGACACTTCAGGTCTTCCTGGTGAAGCTATTAGCACACCTGGACCACTCAATCCACAAGAGCTCAGGAGATTTTGCAGATCAAGTAGACCCCCAGTTTGGCTGTAAGACTATGTCACTAAACCAGCCAGCCACACCTGTGCATATCCTATTTCTTCCTATGTGATCTACACCAACCTGACAACTCCGTGTTAGCATCTGCTGCCACTTCACTCAGTTGTGTCTGAATGTAAGACTTTCGGAGAAGCTGTCTCTGATCCCAAATGGGTGTATGCCATGAAGCAGGAAGTTGCAGCATTAGAAGATAACAACACCTAGACCATTGTGGACCTGCCTCCTGGCAAGATTCGTATTGGTTGCAAGTGGATATTTAAAGTCAAGTACAATGCTTCATGTAAGGTTAAAAGGTATAAATCCAGGTTGGTGACCAAAAGGTACAACCAAAAAGAAGGCCTAGACTACACTGAGACATTTCCCAATGGCTATAATCGCTACTATTAGATCTATCCTTGATATGGCTGTTACTAGACATGACTGATCTACCAAATGGATGTGCATAATACATCCCTAAATGGTGATCTCCTAGAGGAAGTTTATATATATATTCCTGAAGGTTTTTGCAGATAAGGGGAGACTCAGAAGGTCTGCAAACAACAAAAAATTCCTGTATGGCCTCAAAGAGGCTCCATGACAGTGGAACATGAAATTAACTGAGGCTCTAGTGGAGATAGGATTTCAGCATAGTCATTTGGACTATTCTTTATTCACTAGAAGAGTAGGGATAAAATTGTGGTAATCCTAGTATATGTAGATGATCTGATCATAACAGGAACCAATCCTAATCAACTAAACCAGACAAGAGATGATCTACATACCAAGTTCAAAATGAAGGATTTTGGTGAACAAAAGTTTTCTATGGCATTGAATTTGTCAGGTCCAAGGAAGGAGTTGTAATGAATAAGAGGAAGTATGCTGGAATTAATCTCTGAATCTGGTTTGAGTAGAGCAAAACCTGCTGGAACTCCCCTTGAAATGAATCAGAAACTAACCTCAGCATACTATGACAGTTGGAAGAAATCCAATACTGCAGATAAGGTGCTGAAGGATTCTAGTAGCTATCAGAGGTTAGTAGGAAGGTTACTATATCTTACCATGACCAGACCAGACCAGACCTAACCTTTGCAGTGCAAGTCCTTAACCAATTCATGCACTGTCCAAAGGTATCCCACATGAAAGCAGCCCTTAGAGTGGTGAGAAACATCAAGGCTGGGCCTAGACTGGGTCTTCTGATGCCTGCCAACAGCACAAACAAACTGACAGCCTATTGTGACTCTGACTAGGGAGCTTGTTTGCAAACAAGATCAGTCATTGGTTATTTATTAAAGTTTGGGACTGCACTAATATCATGGAAGTCTAAGAAACAAGAAACTGTTTCTAGGAGCTTAGCAGAAACAGAATGCAAAAGCATGGCTGTATGTACTGCTGAAGTGACTTGGCTGATAGGACTCTTTGAAGAGCATGGAGTGAAGATGAAACTACCTGTTGAGCTGCTATGTGATATTAAGGTTGCAATTCAGATTGTTACCAATCGAATCTTTCAGGAAAAAACCAAACACATAGACATAGATTGTCTCTTTGTGATGAAGGATTATATAAGGAGTAATGAGAACTGAATATGTATCCACAAAAGAGCAAGTAGCTGATCTCTTGACTAAGAGCTTGGGTAAGCTGCAACATGACTATTTACTGAGAAGCTCAAGAGTAAGGAACTTGTTCAAGCCATCAACTTTGGGGGAGGAGGGAGGGTGTTGAATATAAGCACCTTGTATCAATTAACTATATATATATATATATATATATATATATATTCCAAGCTACCGGGAGCCTGTAACCCTCCTACCTTTGAGGGTAGGTCCGCCTGGGATTGGGGGTCTGTCTTGAATATAAACACCTATTAACTAATGTAACAATTATTACTACTAGTAGTATTATGCATATATCACAATTTTAAACTAACTAGTTAGAGTTAAGTAAAATTCTAACTATCCATTTTGCTCTTGCACTACATAGAATTTAGACAACATTTTTCAAATGGACGTAAATTTGTTCACTGTTGCAATCCCGACTTTTCCTCGAACTAAACCAATATCAGGTAGAAAAGATCAAGGAAACAAATGAAAAAGCAATCCAGTGATGAATCTCACAAAATCGAAAAAAAGAAAGTGATAAATCGCAGAAAGACATAAAGATGCCTTCTCTTGTAATAAGACTAAGAATTAATGAAAATGGTTCCCTCCAATGATGAATATAAAGTGATTCCCGAAAATAGAGGGAGAAAAAGATACTAATAAAATAACTACACTGTTTAAATGATTGCATTATCACTACATTCTTTAATTATTTGGCTTTCGAGTATTTCAAAAAGCAGTATATTTCATAAAGGAACAACTTAAAGCAACCCCCCTCCCCCCCACCCCCCGCCCAAAAGAAGAAAAAAAGGAGAAGAAGAAGTGAATAATTAGAATAATTAATTGGAACAGTAATACAGAGTACTGGAAGAAAAATAAATTCTTTAAAAGCATATTTTTCCTAGTAAAGTATTACAAGAAAAAAGTCTGTTTGGACAGCCAAATCCACGAGAAATTCAAAATTCGGAACAAATATCGTGGATAAGGACATTAGTCACAAAGCTTTCCTCAGACGACGATGCCCCCCCTAAAAAATATATATCAAATATTTCAACGGTTTTATGGTCCGTATTCCATAAAGAAAATATTCTAATAATATTATATTTTGATACTCTCGCCGTAAAGTTTTTGAAAATAATCATAGAATCTAAATGGCCAAATTTAAGTTTTGCACCTTTTACCTGGCCATAACTGTAAACAATAATAGAAGATTCTTGATTCAAGAATATCATCTTGAATGAAGAAAAAGGAGGGGAAAATTAAGAAGATAAAATATATAAAATACTTGAGAACAAATATCTTAGCCTTGAATCAGCAAACCAATATTAAAAAACTGAAAATAACGTTGGATGGACCTTTTCTAAACCACTGTTTATGTTTTGATCCGTTAAGAAAAATTTCGAAAAATAGCTCCGTATGCATTAGAATTTTAAAGTATGTTGGTCAAAATTTTGAAGTTAAAATTTTAATAAAATTGAATTAATTAATAGCTGCTTTATTTGTTAGTTTTACGTCCTTGAGAAAAAAGGGCCTCCATATACTTATCGTATTGTATTGTTACTTTAAATATAATATTTGTTTTGATTATTATTTTAATTTATTGTGTAGTATCGTTAAATTTATTGTTACGTAACGATCAAAAGACTCCTTTCACCTAACGATTGTTTTGGTATGGTCGCGTTGTTACTATATTAGTTTCTCATCTTGCCCTTACTATAATTCTATTTTACTCTTCATCCTACATTAGTACTTACTCTACCTCATATTCTGCCTTTTTTTATAATATTATACTCTTATTCTTCAAATTATTAGTATATGATATTATAAAATGACGAAAAACGATACAATCAATCGAAACATTGTGTGGACTAAATCACGAGAATGAAGGACGACTAGGTAGGATTGACAACTCATATGTGACTAGCTAATTAAATCGTCAATTTGGCCCTTTTACTCTCTTGTTTGTTTGTTTTTTCTTCGGTGATTGACGTGATCCTAAATTTCCTTGCTAGAATTTGAACTTTTTAGCATTTACAGTTTCATCAGTGTGAACTAAGGTATGAAAAGATTGTTCCTTTATTACTAGCATGGAGACCACCTAATTACCCTTTCACTTTCAGACTGACTTTTGACTTTTCACCTTTGGCATGCCATGCAAATCAACATCAAAGTCCCCATAGTGAAAAAAAAAAAAGAAGTTATATTCATTATTTGCGCAAGGAACTTTTACGTCATCAGATTATTTCAATAGAAAATGTTTATTTTTAGAAAAAGATTAAAATTTCTCTATTTTTAATCATGGTCTCGATTTCAAACCTAAGAAATAAATAATATTTCAATAGGAAAAGCTTTATTTCTCTTGTGAGCTTAATAATGCGAATTCGACTAACCCGGCTAATAAATTTTGAATACGAGATGATTGACAGACCAAAAGAAAAAAAAACGTAATGCACCCAAGCTCAGCAGCTAAATGCGCATACTTGCAAATTTATTTCTCTCCATTCCTTCTACAACTGCTATAGGGGTTCAATTCTTTCTTTTCTGGCTCTTCATTAGAGTCCTATCGGCAGCAATGTCTGCTTATATTGGTCATGTGTTCAGGCAATCTTTTACGAGTGATCCAAGAAGCGACTTCAATCAGGCAAGATGATATGTTAAAATAGGTGCTAGCTTGATAAGCGCTGCAGAACGAAGTAGTGTTGTTGGTTGAGGCCTCGCTGGGCTCTCTTAAATCAATCTCTCAACAATAAATAGTTCTGGTGAATAGTAGCACACTGAGAGAAAACTTATAGACGACAATAAAGACGACCACCATCATATATACATAATAAAGTGCACATATTTTTGCATGGTACACCAAAAGGTTGAAACTAACTGTTTCAACATCTTTTCTCCGGCAGATGGCTTACTAGCACATATCAATTTGCCGATAGGACTTTCAAAGCATCTCTTCATAAACTTCTCATAGTTATATCTTTCATTAACATTTTATTCAAAATCTTAAGGCAATAGGTGGAATCGAACTAGTACATTATAAACTCCTTTGAAATCCTTACACAAACAAATGATTGACAATTTTATCTTCTAACACCTATTGTAGATTTGGTAAAACCTTCTTTGTTTGGCTTTTTATTTTTGGGTAGAGAGAGGGAGATAAATTAGACTCAACATGCTAATGAGTGGGCTTAGATCAATATAATGCTAGTGGCTCGATGAGCTAAATTTAGAGAAATAGGTAGAAGCTCAAAGCTGGATGGATTGAGTTGAGAGAGAAGCGTAGAACGATAGAAGACAAAAAGAGAAAACAATTGTGTAAATGGCTTACCAAAATTTGGTTATGATAAATATGAGCATCCAACTTAAACCTTAAGACAATTATGTGATGCATCTATTTGTCAAAATTTTCCGCTCAAAAAGCTGATTATTTTGGCAAATTTAGGTATTAGTATATGTTAGTTAGACTTTCTACACGTAATTTACGCATTTTATTGGGAGTCAATTTTTTTTTTAAACCTACTTAATTAATTAAGATTGCGAAAGCAGAGCAACCGTACCTTTGTGGCTCTATTACTAGTCAAACCTAAAAGATTTAGTAATCAGATTGCTTAATTAGTTCCTCTTAATAATCAGATTACTTGAATATTAGTTTCTTCGCTAAACCAACAATGAAATCAGTCAATCTTAAACCAATTGACATTTTGATTGATGTCTGTGGCAGAGACTTGGCCTAATGGACTTGTAGATCGACCCTAACACGTAGATTTTAACTTATATATACATTGATTTTTTTTCTTCATATTATTAGAGTAATTTAATCTCATGTAGAAAGTTGTTTGCTTTATTTTTGACCCATTATAAGCAGTTAATCGTGATTTCTTTTAAGTGACTAGATAATATAAATTTCTTTTATATTGTCAGTATACTATAATTAAACTCATTTTGGAAACTTGTGACACACACATTGCTAATGTGTAGGGAAGATTTGTGGAGAAGGACATAAGATCTCATTCTTTTTTCAATTTAGATTACATATTACATATAAATTATAAAGTTCAAGGTGAATGGATGTGTTGTAATAGCTTGTCAATGTTAGGCTAGTTTAGAAAAGTATTCAATCTCATTTTGGTACATTACAAAAGTTTCTAATGACTTATAAAAAGGGATAGATCAAAGCAAATTCAAGAAGAATTGGAGAGAAGTTCTGAAGGAAAATCTTCAGAAATTGCTTCTTGGAAAATTTAGAGACCTTGTCGTGTACCATAAGGTTTATTGACAATTCCAACATGAATTATTCTGAATTTTTAAAATGACAGTTTATTGAATTTTGGAAAAATTATTTGTACATATTAAGTAAATTTTAACATAAATATAAACTTTAAGCCAGAGTTAATAAATTCTGCTAAATCCGTAAGCATATATGTAGCTCCACCCCGTGGGAGAAGGATAGAGGCTGTTTTTCATACTATGCGCATACTTATTACTTGTTTGCCTCAAAGCTGACAAAATCGAAGGTTGGAAGTCACACTCAAATCTTAGTTTAGAAAGTGAATGAATGAGTAAGTAGATCCTGGCCACCTCACAGCGGCACACTGTCACGATCTGGATTTTCTACTCCGGCACCGTGATGACGCTTAACATTTCACTTGCTAGGCAACTCAATGTTAAAAATAGTTTTTAGCCATTTTTAACAATCAAATTAATTGATGCCAATTAAACTGAAATAACTAAAATAGAACTGGAATAGAGTGAGAAAAAAACCATAATAACTGTACAATCCCAAATTTGGTGTCACAAGTGCACGAGCAACTAGAATAATACAGATAATGGTCTAAATGAAAGTAAAACCGGCTGAAATGACATAAACAGCTAGGATAAGGTAGAAGGGAACTTCAGGGTTGCGAACGCCGAGCAACTATACCTCAAGTCTCCAATCCGACAATCAATCCGAGCAATCTACTGACCGCCACTAGGACCGACTCTGAAATCTACATAAGAAGTGTAGAGTGGACAATAACCTGTACGCAGTATAATAATAATAGGAATGAAACGCAGGATAAATAAGGCAGTTAACTTATGAATAAACTCAATCCACGGAATCAGTAAAACCAGAAACATGAATCCTCATAATCTCGTACGAAAATACCAAAAGTTAACACAATGCACAATGAATATCAAACACACAATCCGTTACGCCGCGCAACCTGAACCCACTATACAAACACAATCTTCCCTTATTTCATCATATTAACATCAAGGATAACAAGTAAAATCCGTTGACGACCCAATCCCACCATATAATTAAAATCAATATCATAATCCTCCCTTATTTTACCATATCAATATCACATATAAAATTTTTTGTGGCGTGCAACCCGATCCCACCATAACAATATCATCCTTCCTTATTTTACCCGTTGCGATGTGCAACCCGATCCATAAATAAAATCAATAAAATGTAAGCAATTCAACAACTTAATTCACAAGAATCTCTATGTATAAAGAATATGAAAGCAAAGCCATAAAGGAACCTCATGCCAAATCAAGGAATGCTACAATTTAATACAAAGCAACAAGACAAGTCAAATATATGACAATTAAAGTATATGAGTAAGACAACTAAGACAAGTAGCAATTAAACATGGAAGCATGGAAGAAACGAACAATTTAATATGAGAGAAATAAATGACAAGTAGTAAGTAAAGGCATAGGAAACAATTAAAGCGTGTACCAGTTAAGACATGGAATAAAGTAATTAATGAAATACGAGGAAGCATGGAAACAAGTGATTTGACGGCGTATATACACTCGTCACCTCTCATATACACCTCTACACATGTAATTCACATAGCACATAGCTCAAGGGTTTCTAATTCCATCAAATCAAGGTTAGACCCAACACTTACCTCGCTCCGCAAGCAAATCAAAGCTCAACTGGGGCCTTTCCTCTAAAATCCGCCTCCAATCCAATCGAATCTAACAAAAATCGACTCAATAACATCAAACAATGCTAGGGGAATAAATTAAAATACATAAAGATAAGATCTTTACACATTTCAAAAAATGTCGATAAAAGTCAACCACGGGTCCGCTTGGTCAAAATCCGAGATTCCGACCAAAACTCAATTATCCATTCACCCCCGAGCCCGATTATGTAATTAGTTTTGAAATCCGACCTCAATTTGAGATCTAAATTTCAATTTTACAAAAATCACTAATTATACCCAAATCCCTAATTGCTACCATGAAAATCCTAGATATAATGTTGAGAACACTTATTTTTCCCCTCTCTTACCTAGCTGTAGATGTCGCAATTGCGATATCCTGTTCGCAATTGCAAACATCGCAAAAGCAAAGAAAAGGTCACAAATGCGAACCCTTCTTAGAAAGCTAGTCGTCACAAATGCGACACATTTGGTCGCAAATGCGAACCCAGGTCCATCGCAAGTGCGACCAACACTTCACAAAAGCGAAGCAGTACCGAGTCACTCAGTGGTCGCAATTGCGACCATAACCTTCGCAATTGCAAAGATCCAGAGTCCATAAATGCGAAGAATTTCTTGCAAATGCGAAGTGTACCCAAACCCAGCCCATGCTTGCAAATGCGAATCATTGTTCGCAAAAGCAAGGCTTGCATTTGCGAGATCTGCAGATCACACTAGAAACAAAAGATGCATCATCTATTTCCAAAGTCTAAAAATAGATCCGTAGCCTATCTGAAACTCACCCAAGCCCCTCGGGCTCCGAAACATGCACACAAGTCCTAAATCACAATATGGACCCATCGGGACCGTCAAAATACTGATCCGGGTTCGTTTTCACAAAACATTGACCGTAGTCAACTCAAATGAGTTTTAAGGCACGATTTCACATTATTACCAATTTTCTCATAAAAACTTTCCAGGAAAAGGACATGGACTGTGCACACTAATTGAGGAAGGCTTAGCGGAGTTATCTAAGGTCTCGGAACATAGAAACTAAGGGTAAAACTATAAAAGACCTTCAGGTCATCACATTCTCCACCTCTAAAATAAATATTCGTCCTTGCAAGGACATAGAAAGGTACCTAGAATGATGAGACGGTGTGGATATCTACTCTACATGTCTGACATGGACTCCCACGTGCCTGCCTCGATCGACTGTACTCAAATTGAAGGATAATTCTTAGACCTCAACTGCCGGACCTGCCGGGCTAGAATAGCCACCTGCTTCTCCTCATAAGCCAAATACTCGTCCAATTGGACTAAGCTGAAATCTAACACATAGGATGGATCACCGTGATACTTCCAGATCATGGACATATGGAACACTGGATGGACATCTGATAAACTAGGTGGCAATGCGAGCCTGTGTCCGATATACCTAGGGCTCAACTTGTCCTTCTTTCTGAACCTCATCACACCCTTCATGGGTTAAAACCCGGAGCAATACCCTCTATCTAACCATGAATGCAGCCTCACGAACTCTAAAACCGGCATAACTCTTCTGCCTAGACTGGGTGGTGCGAAGTCGATCCTGAATAATCCTGACCTTACCCAACGCATCTTGTACCAAATTCGTACCCAACAACCTGTCAAGACTCCAATTTTCCTCCGTAGGATGTCTTGACGGCATCTAGTCTCTAAGACTAGGTAAGCCTAGCAAACATGCGTAAGTGAATGAAAGCAATAATCTAAAATCTCAAAAACTCAACAACCTATATAAAAAAGGAAATCTCTATAGCTCAAAGTATATACAATAGCCAAAAACCCGGCGTAATACAAGTCACAAGCTCTATGAAAATACCAAAACCATTCTTATACAAGTGTGTCTAGTAAAGAAGGAAAATATAAAAAGGGACAAAAGGGGACTCCGAGGCGTGCAGACGCGGGAAGGTGTACCTTGAAGTCTCCAAATGCAAACTCATCTCACTAGTGTCAGGACTGATAAGACGTACCTGGATCTACACAAAAAGATGTGCAAAAGCATAGTATGAGTACACCACAACGGTACCCAGTAAGTGCCAAGCCTAACCTTGGTAGAGTAGTGACGAGGTCAGGTCAAGGTCCTACTGGAATAATAATAAGAAATGGGGCGATAGATATAACAATATAGTGGTAATACCAATGGAAATGAAACAAATATGGAATTTACTAAAAGCTAACTACACAGAATCAAGGCAGATAATACAACACGGAAGGAAACAAAGATTAACATGTTAAGGAAATAAACAACTAGAACAAGTACAACAAATAAAAAAAGATCAACAAGAACCACTACCGAGGTACCACCTCGTAGTCCTGAATCACAAAAGTGACTCGCAGTCTTTCCTTATATCATCACGGGAGATTTTACATTTACTTTTGAAAATCATTTTTCCCGAAATAACATCCCGCGTTTTAGCCCACCTTATCACACTATATGGCTTCTAGTAATTCCCTTGCTAGCCACGCGTATCAAGCCCACCTTATCTCACCGCATGCGTTTCAACACCCAGACCTTATACCACCACATACGTATTAATATCACAATGTATCACAAATCGCACCTCAAGTGTCAAATATCAGAACTTGCCATAGAAACCAAACAATAATAGAATTTCACAATAAGGATCCCTCGGCTCATGGAAGAATAACTCAATTGAATGATATTTCACAACTTAACACTTTGCCTCAATAGGAATCACGACTTTTGCAACTCAATACCGATTTTAACAACAAAATATTCCAAGAATAGCAATTTCAAATAAAGAATTCAACAGTTAAATAATGACTACGGAATAAGGGAAATATAAGAGCTTCAACTAAACATGTAGTGCAATTAGCAAGTAAGAGATAAGATAAGCAGGCATGTGAAATTAGACTAAGAATAACGACTATAACATGTTAAGGCAACTCAAATAAAGCATGCAAGGGATCTACAGAGCTAAAACTGAAAATTTTCACATTTAGCCCATGTACACACTCGTCACCTTGCGTACATGGCTTTCATGTCACAACTATCACAAACAACATCAATCCTAAGGGGTAATTCGGCCACACAAGGTTCGGTAAGTCACTTACCTCAAACCACGCTAAATCAATCAACTAGAAGGCCTTTCCCTCAATTATCCAACTCCGAACGACTCGAATCTAGGCAAAACAATTTCATACTATAAATATAACTATAGGAAACTAATTCAAACAATGAAATTACGATCTTTGCGGAGAATTAAAAACTCAAACCTGGGCTCGCGTCTCGGAACCCGACCAAATTTACAAAATTCGAACACCATATTCGATATCGAGTCTAACCATATACGAATTAGTCAAATCCGACCTCAATTCACCTTTCAAAACACAAAAACTTAGTCTAAGAAGTTTCTACCATTTTCCCCCATTTTTCTTACTCAAACCACTAATTTATTGAAGAAATTAACCATAGATTCTTGTAAATTAACCAAAATAGAGTTAGGAATTCTTACCCCAATAATCTCTCTGAAAATATCCCAAAATTTCTCCTCAAGCCGAGCTCTCTAAGTCCAAAATGTGAAATATGAAATAAACCTTTGATTTCAAACTTAAGTTCTGCTGCCCAACAATTTGCACATCGCGATCGCGGAATTTCCTTCGCGATCGCGAAGAACAAAGCAAAGCTGCCCTAAATCGCAATAGCGTGAGCACGGATAGCTGATACACACACCTATGCGATCGCGGAGATGCCCATGCGATCGTGAAGAACAACTTCGCGTGACCCTGCTGCCTCACTTCCTTGTATGCGAACGTGACCCCCTCTACGCGTTTGCGAAGCACAAGCTTCACCACTTCCGCGATCGCGTCCCTCTCTCTGCGAACATGAAGGGTAAAAACTAACAGTCCACAAAAATCCCTTTGCAATCGCACCTCGCGATCGCATAGAAGAAAACCAAACCTAAGAAAAACCAGAATTTCAGAAATTCCTAAATGATCTGAAATGCGCCTAACATGGTCCAAATTACACCCGAGGCCCCGGGGACGTCAACCAAGCATACCAACAAGTCCTAAAGTATCATACGAACACGTTCGAAGCGTTAAACCACATCAAACAACATGAATTCTATGGATCGCAACCCAAAGTCAAGCCTATGAACTATGAACTTCCGAATTCCAAAACCAATGCCTATTCATAGAAAAAAAACTCCGATTGACTCCAAATTTTGCACACCAGCCATAAATGATATTACGGACCTATTCCAACTACTGAATCGGGATCCAACCCCAATATCAATAAAGTCAACTCCTGGTCAAACTTCCCAAATCTTCCAAATGTTATTATTAACTTCGCCAAATCACACCGAAACGACCTACAGACCTCCAAATCCACATCCGGTCGCGCTCCTAAGTCTAAGATCACCATACAAAGCTATTGGAACCGTCAAAACTCCATTCTGGAGTCGTCTTCACCAAAGTCAAACTTTGTCAACTCTAACAACTTAAACCTCAAACTTAGGGACTAAGTATCCCATTTCACTCTGAAACTCACCCGAAACCAAAACCAAACACCTGGCAAGTTACATAACCACTATATAGCATAGAGGAGAAAATAAATAGGGGATCGGGGCTAAAACACACAAAACGACCGGCCAGGTCATTACATCCTCCCCCTCTTAAAACAAACGTTCGTCCTCGAGCGAGTATAGAGACATACCTGATGTGGCGAAAAGATGAGGATAACGGCTACGCATATCATGCTCAGTCTCCCAAGTCGCCTCCTCGACCGGTTGACCTCTCCACTAAACCTTTACTGAAGCAATGTTCTTCGAACTCAACTTTTGAACCTGCCTGTCCAAAATGGCCAACGACTCCTCAACATAAGACAAATCCATATCCAACTGGACTGAGCTGAAATCCAACACATGAGCAGGATCACCGTGATACTTTCGGAGCATAGAAACATGGAATACTGGATGAACTACAGCTAAACTGGGTGGTAGTACAAGCCTATAGGCCACCTCTCCAACCCTCTCAAGTATCTCAAATTGTCCGATACACCTAGGGCTCAGCTTGCTCTTACTACCGAACCTCATAACACCCTTCATGGGCGAAACCCGGAGCAAGACCCGCTCCCTAGCCATGAATGCAACGTTGTGAACCATCCGATCCGCTTAACTCTTTTGTCTAGATTGAGATGTGCGAAGCCGATCTTGAATCAGTTTAACCTTTTCCAAAGCATCCTGAACCAAGTCTGTACCTAGTAGCCTAGCTTCACCTAGCTCAAACCAACCCATCGGAGACTAACACTGTCTTCCATACAAAGGCTTATACGGAACCATCTGAATGCTCGACGTGTAGCTATTGTTGTAGGCAACCTCCACAAGCGACAAAAACTGATTCCAAGAACCCCCAAACTCCTTCACACACGCACGAAGCATATCCTCCAATATCTAAATAGTGGTGCTCGCACTGTCCGTCTGTCTGAGTGTGAAATGCTATACTCAACTCCACCCGCATGCCTAACCATGTTGTACGGCCCTCCAGAACCACATGTAAATTGCGTACCCCGATCAGAGATGATAGATACCGGCACGCCATGAAGCCCGACGATCTCGCGAATATAGACCTGAGCCAGCTGCTCTGAAGAATAACTGGTCACCACTGGAATGAAATGAGCTGACTTGGTCAATCTATCCACAATTACCTATACTGCATCGAACTTCTTCTGAGTATGTGGGAGCCCAACAAAAAAATCCATAGTAATCTGCTCCCATTTCCACTTTGGTATCTCTAATCGCTGAAGCAATCCACCTGGGCGTTAATGCTCATACTTCACCTGCTGACAGTTTAGGCACCAAGACACATATTCCACTATGTCCTTATTCATACTCCTCCACCAATTGTATTGAGCTTTTGAAAGCTCTCCTCACACTCCTCGGTCCACCTGAAAGGAGCACCCTTCTGGTCATAGGTGAGGCAATAGATGAGAAACCCTCTGTGAATCGACGGTATTACCCTGCCAAACCAAGAAAACTTCGGATCTCCATAGCTGAAGACGATCTGGGCCAACTCTATGCTACTTCAATCTTCTTCGGGTTTACCTTAATCCCCTTACTCGACATTACATGACCCGAAAATGCCACCGAATCAAGTCAGAATTCACACTTTGAAAATTATGCATATAAATTCTTTTCTCTCAAGTTCTGAAGCACGGTCCTCAGGTGCTGCTCACGATCCTCCTGGCTCCGGGAGTACACCAGAATATCGTCAATAAACACAAGGATGAATGAGTCAAGATAGGGTTGGCATACACTATTCATCAAGTGCATTAATGCTACTGGGGCATTGGTTACCCCAAATGACATCACAAGAAACTCGTAATGACCATGCCGAGTCCTGAAGGCAGTCTTTGGGATATCTAGCTCCCGAATCTTCATTTGATGATAGCGTGAATGCAAGCCAATTTTGGAGAACACTCTGGCACCCTGTAGCTGATCAAATAGGTCAGCAATACGTGGCAATGGATACTTATTCTTCATTGTAACCTTGTTCAACTGACGATAATAATACACATGCGCATAGAACCATCATTCTTCTTTACAAACACAACCGGAGCACCCCAAGGTGATACACTGGGCCGAATGAAACCCTTATCAAGCAACCCCACCAACTGCTCTTTTAACTCCTTACACTCTGGTGGAGCCATACGATATGGTGGAATCGAAATGGGCTAAGTGCCCGGTAACAAGTCAATATCAAAATCGATATCCCTATCGAGCAGCATGCTCGAAAGACACGCCGGAAACACATCTGGATAATCCTTCACTACCGGAACTGACTCAACAGTAGGAGTGTAAACACTGACATCTCTCACATATGCTAGATACGCATCACATCCCTTCTCAACCATCCACTGAGCCTTTAGAAATGAGATAACCTGCTGCTAGGAACATAGTCTAAAGTGCCTCTCCACTCTACCCGAGGCAAACCTGGCATAGCCAACGTCACCGTCTTGGCGTGACAATCAAGGATAGCACAATAGGGTGACAACCAGTCCATGCCCAAAATAACTTCAAAATCTACCATACTGAGCAACAATAAATCGGCTTTGATCTCAAAACCACTAAGAACAACTAAACACGATCAATACACACGATCAACAACAAGGGAATCTCCCACAAGTGTGGACACATATACGGGAGAACTCAAAGGTCGTGGGATACACCCAACTATGGAGAAAAGTAAGATGATACATAGGAATATTTGGAGCCTGGTTCAAATCAGACCGCTGAATCTCTATGAAAAACCGGAAAAATACCTATGATAATTTAGTCAAATGCAATTGCCTCTGTCCTAGCAGGAAGAGCATAATATCTGACCTGGCCTCTCTGTCTAGGGCAACCTCTACACCTCTAGCTTGCTGTGCAGGTGGAGTGGTAACTTGTGCGGTAACCATGGCTTGAGGACCCGGTAGAATACGCGGAGCCTGAGTAGTCTGTGGAGGTGCAGCCCTCCTGAGTCTGGGGCAATCTCGCACCATATGACGAGTGTCACCACACTCAAAACAAGCTCTCAGAGGACGTGATTGCTGTGACTGGCTCGGGCCTAATCGGCTGGACTGACCGCTGAAAGCACCCCGTGTAGGAGGTGCATTAGACAATAGCGGTGCATAATGGGGAACAATGGGCTAGGAATGGCCGGAATACAGCTGGAAGCTGGAAGTGCTTAATGAGCAGGGCGGCTCACAAAGCCCCTACCATGATGGGCTGCAACTGGGGCACGGGCACCACTGTATGTGCATAAATTTCGAGACCTCTTGGCCTCCCTCTCCTCTCTCTCCCGGGCTTACATACCCTCCAATATCTTAGTGATTTCCACTACATGCTAGTATGTGATGTCCATCTCTAGCTCTCAGGCCATGCTAAATCTGATAACAGGGTTGAGCTCCTCGATAAATTGACAGACTCGCTCTCTAATAGTAGCAACCAATGCTGGTGCATGCCTGGACAAATCACTGAACTAGATTGCATACTTCGTTACAGTCATAGAACCCTGGCGCAACTGCTCAAACTCTGCGCCATGCATCTCTAAGACTCTAGGAACAAACTCCCTCAAGAACATATCTGAGAACTGAGGCCAAGCGAGCGAAGCTGCCACGGCCGGACTACCCAAATCATACGCTTGCCACCACTGATACGGAGGATACGGTGGCACTCCTCAAGAAAAACCTGGGCATCATCTGATGCCAAACCATTGAAAGTAAGAGGGTGGTACTTCTTGTACCTCTCGAGCCTGAGCTGCTTCCCCTCAGAAGCTGATGCCCTATCCTCGGGCTGAACTAGGGCGATCGGCTGCACTGTTATGACCTCTAGGACCTGGTCAACTTGGACTCGCCGCTTTAGGTAGGGCGGCGGGAATCTGTGCTCCTCCCTCAGCCTGAGATGTAGCAGGAGCAAGTGGGTTCAACCTTGCCTGAGCAAGAGTGCCATACATGCTCAGAAACTAGGCGAGGATCTCCTTAAGTGCTGGGGCAGCAACAGGCGTCTTAGGTGCCTACTCTCCAACTGGAGCTACTGGTGGCCCCTCTGTAGTAGCTCGTATAGGTGCTCTGGCTGCACCATGTGGACGTCCTTGGCCTCTACCTTGGCCCCGGACTCTCGCAGCTCTAGCAAGGGGCGCGGGTGTCTGGTCATCCGATCTAGCTGTACGTTTCCTCACCATCTATGAGAGAACAGAAAGATAGAAACTTAGAATTCCGAAGTCAAAAATTTTGCACGATAAGGAATTAAAGAAGTGAAGCTTTTCCTAACAGTTCCATAGCTTCCCGAAGATAATTACAGACGTCTCCATACTGATCCGCGAGACTCTACTAATCCTGCTTCTGACTCGTAACACCTATGAACCTAGAGCTCTGATACCAACTTGTCACAATCCCAATTTCCCTCCGTAGGGTGTCGTGACGTCACCTAGTCTCTAAGACTAGATAAGCCTAACAAACATGCGGAAGTGAATGAACGAAAAAAAAAAAATCTAAAATCTCAAAAACGCAACAACATATATAAAAAGGGAAATCTTTACAGTTCAAAGTATATACAATAACCCAAAACACGACGGAATACAAATCACAAGCTCTATGATAATACCAAAAGCATTCCTATACAACTGTGTCTAGTAAAGAATGAAAATATAAAAAGGGATAGAAGGGGACTCCAAGGTCTGCGGACTCGGGCAGATGTACCTTGAAGTCTCCAAATGCAAAATCAGCTCACTAGTGCCGGGACTGATAAGATGTACCTGGATCTGCACAAAAAGTTGTGCAGAAGCGTAGTATGAGTACACCATAATGGTACCCAATAAGTGCCAAGCCTAACCTCAATAGAGTAGTGACGAGGTCAGGTCAAGGCCCTATTGAAATAATAATAAGAAACAGGGCGATAGATATAACAATACAGTGGTAATAACAATAGAAAAAAAAAAGAAATTCACTAAACGTTAACTACACAGAATCAAGGCAGATAATACAACACGGAAGGAACAAGGATTAACATGTTCAGGAAACAAACAACCAGGACATGTACAACAAATAGGGAAAGATCAACAAGGGCCACTATTGAGGTACCGCCTCGTAATCTGAAATCACAAAAGTAACTCACAGAATTTTCTTATATCACTTCGGGAGCCTTTACATTTAGTTTTGAAAATTATTTTTCTTGAAATAGCATCCCGCGTTTTAGCCCATCGTATCACACCGCTGGCTACTAATAGTTCCCCTACTAGCTATGCGTATCAAACCCACCTTATCTCATCACTTGCATTTCAACACCCAGAACTTATACCACCGCATGCATATCAATATCACAACGTATCACAAATCGCACCTTAAGTGCCCAATATCACAACATGCCAGAGAAACTAAACAATAACAAAATTTCACAACAAGGAGCCCTCGGCTCAACCACAATGTACATAAAGTCTCAACAATAACAACCGGAAGAATAACTCAATTGAATGATATTTCACAACTTAACACTTTGCCTCAATAGGAATCACGACCTTTGAAACTCAATACCAATTTTAACAACAAGATATTCCAAGAATAGCAATTTCAAGTAAAAAATTCAACAGTTAAATAATGATTACGGAATAAGGGAATATAAGAGCTTCAACTAAAGATGTTGTGCAATTAGCAAGTAAGAGATAAGGCAAGCAGTCATGTGAAATTAGACTAAGAATGATGACTATAACATGTTAAGGCAACTCAATTAAAGCATGGAAATGACCTACATAGCTAAAACCGAAAGTTTCCACATTTAGCCCGTGTACACACTCGTCACCTTGCGTACACGGCTTTCACATATCACAATTATCACAAACAACACCAATCCTAAGGGGTAATTCTCCCACACAAGGTTAGATAAGTCACTTACCTCAAACCACGCTAAATCAACAAACTAAAAAGGCCTTTTCCTTGATTATCCAACTCCGAACTGCTCGAATCTAGGCAAAATAATTTCATACTATAAATATAACTATAGGAAATTAATTCAAATAATGAAATTACGATCTTTGCGAAGAATTAAAGAGTCAACCCAAAAGTCAAACCCGGGCCCGCGTATCGGATCCCGACCAAATTTACAAAATCCGAACACCCATTCGATATCGAGTCCAACCATACAAGAATTACTCAAATCCGACCTCAATTTGCCTTTCAAAACTCAAAAACCTAGTCTACGAAGTTTCTACTATTTTTCTCCAATTTTCCAACTCAAACAACTAATTTAATGAAGAGTTATTCATAGATTCTTGTAAATTAAACAAAATCGAGTTAGAAATTCTTACCTCAATGTTCTCTCAAAAAATCTCCCGTTTCGCCTCAAACCTACCGATTTACACATCATGATCGGAAAGAACAACACAAACCTGCCCCAAAATTGGCCTTCGAGAATGCGGTTGACTCCACGCGAACGCGGATCACTGATACACAGATCTACCTGATCGCGAATATGCCCACACGATTGCGAAGAATAACTTCACGTGACCCTGCTGCCTCACTTCCTTCTACGCGAACGCGATCCCCTCTACGCGTTCGCGAAGCACAAGCTTCACCACTTACGCGATCTCATCCCTCTCTGTGTGATGCGAAGAGTAAAAACCAACAGTCCATAAAAGTACCTTCGCGATCACGGACCTAATCCTCGCGATCGCACAGAAGGAAACCAAACCTAAGAAAAACCAGAACATCAGAAATTCCTAAATGATCTGAAATGCGCCGAACATGGTCTGAATTACACCGGAGGACCCTATGACCTCAACCAAGCATAACAACAAGTCCTAAAACATCAAAGGAACACGCTCGAAACATCAAATCACATAAAAAAACACAAATTCTACGAATCGCAACCCAAATTCAAAATGAATTATGAACTCCCGAATTTCGAAACCAATGTCGATTCATACCAAAACAACTCCGAATATCTCCAAATTTTGGACACAAGTCATAAATGACATTACAGACCTAGTCCAACTTCTAAAATTGGTATCCGACCTCGATATCAATAAAGTCAACTCACGGTCAAACTTTCCGAATCTTCCAAACCTTAATATTCCTAACTTCGCCAAATCATACCGAAACGACCAACGGACCTCTAAATCCACATCCGGTCACGCTCCTAAGTCAAACTACGGTCAACTCTAACAACTTAAACCTCTAACTTAGGGACTAAGTATCCCATTTCACTCCGAGACTCATGCTAAACCTAAACCAAATACCCCAGAAAGTTACATAACCGCAATACAGCATAGAGAAGGAAATAAATAGGGTATCAGAGCTAAAACTCTCAAAAGGACCGGCCGGGTCGTTATACAACCGAGCCTCTCCCGGCTCAAACCATCCGACTGGCGAACGACACTGTCTCCCGTATAATGCCTCAAAAGGAGCCATCTGAATGCTCGATTAGTAGCTGTTGTTGTAGGCAAACTCCGCAAGCAGCAAGAACTAATCCCAAGAAACCCCTAAATCCATAACGCAAGCGTGAAGCATATCCTCCAATATCTGTATAGTGCGCTCGAATTGTCTATCCGTCTGCGGGTGAAATGCTGCACTCAACTCAACCCCGTCCATTACTCACGTTGTACAGCCCTCCAAAAGTGTGAGGTGAACTTCGTACCTTTATCAGAAATGATAGACACGGGCACACCGTGAGGACGGACGATCTCGCGGATGTAGATCTCAGCTAACCGCTCTGAAGAATAAGTAACTGCCACTGGAATGAAATGTGTCGACTTGGTCAACCTGTCCACAATGCCTCATACCACGCGAACTTCTTCTGAGTCCGTGGGAGTCCAATAGCTAAATCCATAGTGATACGCTCCCACTTCCACTAAGGAATCTCTAACCTCTGAAGAAAACCACTAGGCCTCTAGTGATCGTACATAACTTGCTGACGATTTAGACACCAAGCTACATATGCAACTATATCCTTCTTCATCCTCATCCACCAATAATGTTGCCGTAAGTCTTGATACATCTTGGCGGCACCTGGTCAATATAATATTGGGAACTGTGGGCCTCCTCAAGAATCAACTCACGAAGCCCATCCACATTGGGCACAAAAATACGACCCTGCATCCGTAGAACCCCATCATTTTCAACTATAACTTGCTTAGCACAACCGTGGTGCATCGTGTCCTTAGTGATAAGAAAATGGGATCATCATACTGACGCTCCCTAATGCGCTCATACAAGAAAGACCGGGAGATTATACAAGCTAGAACACGATTGGACTCCGAAACATTTAAGCTTACGAATTTATTGGCCAAAGCCTGAACATCTGCAGCAAGCAGCCTAGCACCAATTGGAATATACGCAAGGCTACCTATACTCACAATCATTCTACTGAAGGCATCGGCCACCACATTGGCCTTCATATGATGATACAAAATGGTGATATCATAGTATTTCAACAGCTCCAACCACCTCCTCTGCATCAAATTGAGATCCTTTTGCTTAAACAAATACTGTAACTCCGATGATCCATGAATACCTCGCACGACACACCGTAAAGATAGTGCCTCCAAATCTTCAGCGCATGAACAATAATAAAGGCGACACAAACCAACTTTTTTTTTTTGGGATAACAATAAAGTGGCAGAAAAATAAGAAGAAAGAAAAGAAAAGGAACAAGAATTAATTTCTTCATTTATAAAAGCAGGAAATCACACAGAGCAAATAATTTGTGCATTACGGCTAGCGCATTTCATAGAATTCCTAGTGACCTCTCATTGTCGGAGGTAGGCCTAATTCGCATATATTTAATAGGAATTTAAACTTGACACATTTTGATCTGAAGCAATTCATTTTCATCGATTATTTGGACTGATACAAGTGGGAACAAAGATTACATCACTGTTTCATAGAACTGCATGGGCTTGGACAATTTGCCCTTTTCGAAAGTAAAAGAGAAAACTAGGGATAAGGGTACAAAGTGGGAAAGAGAGGAAATCAACCAACTCTAATAACCAGCCCTTGAGTCATTTCCTATATCCTTTTCTTTTTCTGGCTCTTCCTCCTGATCCTCCTCTAGGTCTTCCTCAAACTCCTCCTCGTTATCATTGAATTTTGACTCCTCCTCTGGATCTTCTTCTGGTTCTGTGCTAGACTCTATCCGTATGCACTCCACTACCCGGTCATCATCTTCAGTAGGTGGCAACAGGTGGTCAATGGATCCTAAGACTACTTGACGGTGCATTGAAGTGGTCACAAGGTAGTGCGGCAGGATCTCATGGTAAATCTGCAACGTAACCACCGTGTCCTCTAACTAGGCTATACCCTCTCTAATTGGCCAAGCCAGTTTATTCCTCGTTAATCCAGATGTAATACTCAGGAGTACACCTCGTTATTCCTCCTGGGGATTAGCATCTGCTCGTTGTACTCATCTTCGTATAGCGTTGTCCTTGTCCACAGAGGCACATCTTGGATCATCCCAAACTGTCTAAGGACCACTGGGTGAGTATGGTTGAATAACTTCCAATCCGATTAACTGAATAAAGTATTTATAAGGAGTTCTCAAGATTGCCCTTCCACCTAACCAGAAGAGCTTCCAGTTGATCCATTCTCCGGTCAGATTGGTCAGTGTTTCCCTCCATTCTTCTTGCCCATGTGTGGAGACCCAAAGTCTTATTTTTTCATTGTGGCTGCAGATCATATTGCTGACGCCCACGAAGTAGTTGATGGTAGCCTCGCGTTGGAAGAAATATTTAGTAGCCTAGATTTGAAGCAGCAAATTATAACCTTTAAAGTAATCATACCCTCGTGCACATGCAAAAAGAGCCCTCAGAATATCAACTAGCACCATCGGCACCAAAGTAGCTTGAAGATTGCCGCGGAAGGTTGCCAGAACAACATGTAACAAGTTGATGTTAATCTGACCCCTTCTCTACGGGAAGACCAATAGTCCCAACAGTACCATTGAGAAAATGATAGGTCTGAGACTCTCCCACGTTCCTTGGTCACATTGAAACTCCTCTGAGTACCATTCGTAGCTTTCACAGTGCCCAAATCTATCAAACAGCTGTTGGCAAGGCCTATGGCATCCAAGAATCGGTAACCGGACATAGCAACTGGTAATATTGGCTTTCTCCTATTTAATGGCAGTTGCATGAAAATTGTGACTTACCAGCGTCTGTACTAACTCACATTTAGCAAATCTGAATACCACCTTAGCCAGATCCCAACACTCTATCAACAGACGAGTGGGCACCCTGTCTGCTCGGATGTTCAACAATGCGGTTAATGCCCCCAGGTGCATCCGAACCTCATCTCCATGTTCCCAACGAATATTCTTCCACCACTGTTTCAGTTTATGTGGTGCTCTCATTACCATGCCGATCTCAGGGATGTTTCGGTTTATTTATATTTTCTGAGGTGGGTAAAAGAAAGATATTTAGGTAAGTATTTTTTTCGGATCTTTAAGTGTCTTGTCAGGTTCGTTGTCTTTCCATAGGAGTCATGTCGTTGGTTGCATGACCCGTTGATACTAGGGTGGCTTTCCTAATTGTGTGTTGGTTGCATGACTCATCGAAATTTTGTGCAGGATTGTCTTTTACACCCCTCCGAACCTTCTTTTAATAACACTCTAGATTCAGAGAATGGCTTTGTCAGGTCAACTGACATAACTTCTCGTATCCTGCAGTCTAATTCAAAATTAGGACTCGTCAGGAAATGCAACAAGGCTGGGATTGGGCCTGAGTTCCTTAGGAACTCAGCAGGCCCAAATGTGTACATGCCCAAAAGAGAGAGAAATTCATTAGACACACACTCCATATACTCAACATATTCAAATATGTATGAAACTTATATAAACAAAACGACTGGAATAAGAAATTATCAATATTCAAATGCTATGGAAAATTATACTAATGTGGTAGTTATACACGGCAAATAATTTTTATTGAAAACCTTTCATTGTCATTAAACATTAAACCCCTAAATAACTAAAAGTGTTAATGAATTAAGGGATAAGGAGGAAGTTCTACTCAAGGTCGATGCCCCCTTTAAATCCCCCGACACTTTAAAGTTTCCAAGGGGCTCAGGGCCATGGCAATGCTTGTGCCGGGGAGGGCAGCCCAACCTAGAGCTAACTCCATTCGCAAATACCCTTAACCACTAACGACGTACTTTCCATATGGGTTTAAGTACCAATAAGGCCATTTCAATGCAAACTAAATGCTATAGCATTACTCACCACCAAATATACTTTCCCTCCTAACATAAGAACACATAGACGACATTTGATACCAAATAAAAGAATACATATCAGGTAAGTTTACATGTGTGACTTTCGAACACACACATAAGAGGAGCAAGAACATCACAAGAGTACTGTTAAAAGTATGAACATTAGAGAAACGCACACTCAAAGGGAAGACAAGCTATACAGGATTCATATATGCAACAACACAAAGATACAGATGCTCCTGTCCTTGGAAAACTAACTGTGAATTGATTGGTTTGCTTCTAGCACATACATGGGTTGATAATATTACTTAGCACTTAAAGGTCATCAATAAATATTCAGACAAAACAATTATGACTGGCCACTTTTACAGAAGATATCAGAAACAGGATTGAACTCTCAACATGACTACAAGTTCACAGATTCAAACATGGAATCCCTAAGAGCTCATCAGAGTTATGTCCCTAACAGTATTATCCTTAAACAGACCATCATGTTCAAACAGTATCAGCAAACGGGGCTTCTCACAAGGTTTAAGGATCAGGTTCAATTTCAAATTAACACTAGGGAAAGGACTGAGCACAATTTAAGTCAAGAACATGGAATCATAGAGTCAAACAGGGATACTTGCAATATTCAGTCAGCTATACATAAGCAGGGCAAGTGAGGTAGTGACTTCATATAGACAGGGAATCTTTGCAAATTAGAAGATCAAGTTAAATATTTCATAAAGAGAGGGAGTTGTAATAAAGGAAGTATTGTATCAAAACAAGTTTAACTCAGACATATAGTCTAGCTTAGTATCTAAATGTGAAGTAGTCATGCTTCAGCTTTTAAAAATTATCACTTGATTATAACAGAATATCTAAGTCCTACTTTTATGGGAGAATCTAAAAGATAAATGCATGTTAGCTTCACAAAGTCAGCAATAGTTTAAAGAGATTAAAGGCATAGAAGCACTACACCAAGTAAGTTTTGAATTAAACATTTAACTGAAGATGTTAACTAATCATGAGACAACAAAGTTCAGCTTAACAACAATTATCAATTACTTATTACAAAAACAGGATCACGACTTCTTCTGTGAAGAAAAGGATAACTCAATCTTAACAAATGTATAAAACAGAACTACTTGGTTCATGAAAAGAAGACAGTTTAACTCAAACAAGATTGTTTCATGTAAAATGCAACCAACAGTTAGGTATAATCATGTGAATGCCATAGTAACAGTCCAGAAGTTGCCTTTAGCGTTAGCAGATATAGATATAGGAAAGAATGCATTTTTAAGATTTTCATCTCATGAACTTAAGAACTTTCGTATTCATCTTAATCAAGATTATCAAACAATAAACTCAACCACACGACTAACAGAATGCAGGGATACAATACATATCGGTAAAGGTCACTGCAGAATCATCAATAAAAGGTTGTGAAGTTTAGGTAAGTATGAACAATCATTCAACGCACATTACAACTTAAATATGTGGACTGTCGGAACTCAGAAATGAAAATCAAATCATCAGGAGTCACATAATAACTTTATTAATCCACAATTAAAGACTCAAGAGGGATGAAAAATGATGACAATATACTATCATTAACAGAACATAAGCATTTCCATACTAGTTACAAACATAAAAAACAACTATAATTATCAGAAGATCACTAGCACATTTTAGCATTCAGATGAGATGAGCAAAAGAGAGAAATGAGGAATGTACTCACCTTTTTTTAGGGCAGAAGACCAAACGAAGATCTTTCTTAGTTGCTTAAAACCTCAGAAGCTTCAAGCTCGAAGCATCGATAGTACTCAGAAACGAAGAGAAGAAAACAGTAAGGAACCCTGGGTTTTTTAATCTCAGAACTGCTCTTAGACTACCGTGTAGGTATTTTTCAGTGCTAGGTTGCATGTTGGTGAGAATATTAAGGAGCACTATTTATAGTGCCATTTAAGATTCTTAGGATTTCATAGGTTCAAATCAATAATGGAGAGTGACACATAGTAGATGATGATAGCAAGATTGAGTAAAATTCGAAAGAACAAAGCGGAAAACATGGTCGATTTTACATGAGAGGAGGGTCAGCCGTTGAAGGCTTTAGACCAGTGGTTAAAAACCTAATGTCCACAGGTCACTGAGTTTTACCTCTGGACTCTGATTATTTGGTAATTAGATTTTGTAGAAATGATTAAATGGGGTAAATCGGGGGGTCGTTGGATCAAAAGAATTTGGATGGTTAAGATTAGATCTCTAGGGTTTAATTAAAAGAAACGAAGACCAACTGTGAGCCGTTGATCTGAGGAACGGGCCGGCACAGATCTTTTTGCTTTTCTTGTGTGAGTGGTGAGGGGAGGGTACGTGTCACAAGATGATTGGTGCAAAGAGAGTGGCTAGGATCGCCATAGTGGAAAGAGATGGGTGTTTGGGTTGGGTGTATTTTTGGATTTGGCTTGTTAATTGGGCCAAGAATAATTTAAAGAATGGTCATTTTACCTTTGATTTGAAAATTGCAATTGTGGCCCTTTTGTCTTTTAACCCCTTTTGAATTTAATTTATATAAACTTAACAATTTTTAAAAAAATGTGGCAAAAATTATAATTACTACACATACTACTAATTACTTTGATTATTATATTTAAAACACTTTGTTTTTCCTAAATTGCAACACTAATTTCGAATTTCACATAATAATCTAATTAACTAGAAATTAAAGAGTAATTTATCAAATTAATAATAGAACCTATATAATATATATATATATATATATATATATATATATATATATATATATATATATATATATATATATATATATATATATATATATATA
>MCJB01019667.1:199201-242372 GCA_002018475.1 Nicotiana obtusifolia | reverse complement strand
AGGGGGGGGGGGGGAGAAACCGAACCCTACATGGGTTGCCTACGTATCCCTCCATGGGAAGACAGGTTGAACGTAGTTCTATTACATCAAAACCTAACTCTACAAACATAGTAACTCTTGATTGTGTCTGAGTTGATAGGCTTCATGTTGACTCTTCCGTTTATTTCAGCCAAGATTAGAGCTCCACCCAACAGTGCTCGGTGAACCACGTAAGGACCTTACTAGTTTGGTACAAACTTTCCTTTGGATTCTTCTTGATGAGGAAAGATTTTCATGAAAACCAACTGCCCCAGTGTGACTTGGCAAGGCTTCACTCTATTGTTAAATGCGCTAGCCATCCTTTTATGATATAGCTGACTGTGACATACTGCAACTATTCTTTTCTCATCTATAAGCATGAGTTGTTCCTGTCAGACCCGTATACACACTGCGTCGTCCAATTTTGCCTCTTAAATGACCCTTAAAGACAGTATCTCTACCTCTGGGGGTATTACAGCTTTAATGCCGTATACAAACATGTACGGTGTTTCCCCAGTGGACGTTCTCATGGTGGTTCGATAACCTAGTAATGCAAAAGGAAGTTTCTCGTCCTATTGTCTGTGATTGTCCACTATCTTCCGTAGAATTTTCTTGATATTCTTGTGGGCTTCCTCTGTTGCCCCACTCATTTGTGGTCTGTAGGCTGTGGAATTGCAGTGGATGAGTCTGAACTTCTCGTAGATTTCTCTCATAAGGTTGCTGTTGAGGTTAGCGGCATTGTCAGTGATGATAGATTCTGGTATCTCAAATTTGCAGACGATGTGGTTTCAGACAAAATCCGCCACTACCTTCTTTGTGATGACCTTGTAAGTAGATGCCTCGACCCATTTGGTGAAATAGTCGATAGCTACCAAGATGAAACGGTGTCCGTTTGATGCGGTAGGCTTTATAGGTCCAATCACGCCCTTTCCCCAGGCGGCAAACGGTCAAGGTGAACCCATTACATTTAACTCATTTGGTGGAACCCGGATGAAATCCCCGTTAATCTAGCACTGTGACACTTCTGTATGTAGAGGATACTGTCACTTTCCTTAGTCATCCAAAAGTATCCAAATCTCGAGATTTTCTTGGCTAATGTGAACCCATTCATATGGGGTCCGCACGTTCCTGCATGTATTTCTTCTGGTAATCTAGTTGCTTCGGCGGTATCTACACATCTCAATAAACCTAAGTCTGGGGTCCTTTTGTATAGGACTTTCCCGTTGAGGGAAAAGTAGTTTGCCAGCCTCTTGAGGGCTTGCTTTTGACCATTAGTAGCATTCTCCGAGTATTCTCTAGTTGCGAGGAATCTCTTGATGGCGTGATACCATGATTTACCATCTGGTTCTTAACCTACGTGGAGGAAATAGGCATGCCGATCCCTGATGTCTACCTCAATCGGGTCGATGTAGTTCTTATATGGATATTGAATCATAGATGATAGGGCTGCAAGGGCGTAGGCGAACTCATTTTGAATCCCGGGAACGTGCTTGAACTCAATCATTGTGAACTTCTTGTACAACTCCTTCATGCAGTACAGGTCCAGAAGTATCTTGACATTCTTGGTGGACCATTCTCCTTGGACTTGGTGTATCAATAGATCAGAATCTCCTCTGACCAAAAGTTCTTTGATGTTCATGTTGACTACCATTCTGATCCCAAGGATGCACGCTACGTACTCAGCCATATTATTGGTACAAGGGAATCTTATTTTTGCCAATGCTAGATAACGCTGTCCAGATTCTAAAATCATGATTCCCCAATTCCGACTCCTTTGAAATTTGTTGCTCCATCAAAAAACTCTCTCTACCCAGGTACAATTTTGCAATATCTTCTCCAGCAAATAATATTTCTTCATCGGGGAAATACGTGGTAAGTTGTTCGTAATCTCCATCCACCGGATTCTCTACGAGGTGGTCAGCTAAAAGCTTGTCCTTTGATAGCCTTTTGGGTTATGTACACAATGTCAAATTTGCTGAGGAGAATTTTCCATTTAGCTAGCTTTTCGGTAAGCATTGGCTTCTGGAAAATTTGCTTGAGCGGGTAGCGTCGAGATATTAGATGCATGGTGTATGGTGACATTTAATGCCTTAGTTTCTGAGCAATCCAGGTCAGAGCACAACAAGTGTGTTCTATCAAAGTATACCTGGCCTCGCATTGGTGTGAACTTCTTACTTAAGTAGTAGATGGCCTGCTCCTTCTTCCTAGTTTTGTCATGCTGTCCCAACACACAACCGAAGGCGTTATCCAAGACTAACAAATAGATCAACAATGGCATCCCTGGTTCGGGGCGAACCAGCACTGGTGGGTTTGAGGGATACTCTTTGATTCTGTCGAAGGCTTGGCACATTTCTGTCCATTTTGTGGCAGCATCTTTCTTCAATAGTTTGAAAATATGTTCATAGATTACCGGGTCGGGGCTATGAAACACTTGATGTAATATACTCTTCCCAAGAAACTCATGACACCTTTATTTCTCTTTGGTGGTGGTAATTTCTGAATAGCCTTGATTATCGATGGATCCAGTTCTATACAATTCCTGCTTACAATGAAGCCTAATAGTTTTCCAGCGGGGACTTCGAACGCGCACTTTGCTGGGTTCAACTTTAAAATGTACCTTCGCAAGTGTTCAAAAAATTTCCTCAAGTCGTCCAAGTGCTCCGAACTCTTTCGAGTCTTTATGATGATGTCATCCACATACACTTCGATCTCCTTATGAATCATGTCGTGAAAGAGGGTTCTCACAGCCCTCATGTCGGTGGTGCTGCCATTCTTGAGATTGAACGGCATAACTCTATAACAGTAGACTCCCCAAGGTATGGTGAAAGCCGTCTTCTCTGCATCTTCCTTGTGCATTAAGATTTGATGGTACCCAGTGAAACAATCCACAAACGTATGCAGTTCGTGCTTCGCATAGTTATCGATGAGGATGTGGATATTTAACAAAGTGAAATCGTCTTTTGGACTAGCTTTGTTGAGATCTCAGTAGTCCACACATATCTTGATCGTTTCATGTTTCTTGGGTATTGGGACGATGTTTGCCAACCAGCTTGGATAATTGGTGACCCTTACCACATTCGCCTCTATCTGTCTGGTCACTTCTTCCTTTATCCTCAAACTTAAATCAGGTTTGAACTTTCTAGCTTTCTACTTGACCGGGGGTCTGGTAAGATCGGTGGTCAGTCGATGCGAGACAATGTCAGTAAGCAAACATATCGATGTACTATCGAATGAGCTCTATCAGTTTTTCTTCTGCTTGGCGTGTAGGTAAATGCTGATTCTGGTTTCTTTTATATCTTCTTCGCTTCCAGGATTGACCACTTTTGTTTCTTCGAGGTTGGGCTTTTTCTAACACTCCAACTGCTCGATTCTTGCAGGAGATTGTGCTCAATCCAACTGCTTTTTCTGGGTCATTGCGCTCCAACGATTTCGTTACATGTCATAATCGTGGAACGCGGGTTTTTAGTTGTTTGATTACTGAAAAGAAAAACTAAGTTAAATAAAGCAGTAAACGAAGTTGCAATATTTGAGAAAATGATTCTTTTTTTTCATCAAAAGAGGAACGTCTTAAGCATTCACAAGAGGCAAATGACAAAAAGGTACAGACACGATGCAGGCCTTAATTGATAGTGCGTTTTCAAAAGAAATATTTTACAGTTCCATACTACCAAGACTCTCGGCAAATCAAAGATGGACCGGCAGCCCAATTCCACAGCTCTTCCTTTGGCATCCCTGATAGTCGGTGTCTTGATATCAGTCCCTTCACAGCATTCTTCAATCATATTCATGAACAGCTTTCCCATCTCGTCGATGATGTCATGTTCAAAGACTGAACTCTATCCCGGACTTGCAACATGCTCTGGCACAAAAACCTTTTTCCCGGAACTAACGGTGCGAGTATACCCTTCCGGAGGCTGATATCCTATGCCAGCCCTTCCTTTCTGCCTACTATGTTTAAGTGGCTCTGTGATTCCGTCTGACTTGGCTCCCAACCCTGTTTCTGGCCTGTATGCATATTTCATCATCTCCCTCATAGTCATCTTTGACCTATACGGCGACTGAATTCCCATGTTTTGTTTGATCTTTTCCATCTCATTAGTCTGTATAATTTCGTCTACGTGGAAGGCAACTCCGTCTAGCCCTTCAATGAACGGAACATCATACTCTAAATAGGTGGAGCGACCCCACTCTCCTTGAACCACGATCTCCTAACATCCCCACTCAAATTTTATGCAATTGTGCAAAGTCGATGGCACGGCCCCTATCATATGTATCCAGGGCCTGCCCCACAACAAGTTATAGGAAGAGGAGATATCCATTACTTGAAACAACACTGGAAAATCGACCGGCCCAATCTGCAATGCTAAATAAATTTCTCCAATAACATCCTTTTGTGAACCATCAAAGGCTCTCACCTTTACGTGGCTTTCCTTGAATTTCCTTAAATGAATTCCTAATTCCCGCAGGGTGGAGCAGATAAATATTGACTCCTGACCCTCCATCAACCAGCACCCGGGACACCATTTTATCCCTGCATTTGACAGTGATATGAAGAGCCTTGTCGTGACTTGCACCTTCAACAGGAAGTTCGTCTCTTCTGAAGGTGATCATGTTTGCTTCGACCATTTTCCCAATTTTCGTGGTCAACGCCTCACTAGTGGTGTTACTTGATACACTTACCCCACTTAGTACTTTCAACAGGGCATCCATATGACTGTCGGAACTCATTCCTCCATAGACTGGAGTTTTCTTAAACTGCTCTTCCACAAAATACTCTTTGCTTAACATTCTGTTCCAAAACTCGGCGGCTTCTGGGACTATTATGTTCCATCTTGGAATTTTTTCTCTCCTCGAGTTTCCTCGATTGACATCTTCAGGAACATAGCATCTCCTAGACCTGGTCATACCATGAGCTGCAGCAGAGTCTGTTATTTTGGCCTTTCCCTTTTGCTGGTATGTCCATAGGACGTTTTTTAATCCCGACCTCCTTCGCCTCCTGTAGCAGCGGCAGGTTGCTATTGATAAGTTTGAACCGTCACTGTAGGCCTCACCTGTACTGTAATAGTCGGAGCCTTTTGAGGAGGGATCTTGGCGACGTTTGCATTTCCTATTGTGACAATTGTTCCCTTTAGGTCATACTCTTCATCCAATGTGATCATGTTGGCTCTCTAGTTTCGGTGATTTAGCAGCGGATTGAGACTCACATTGGGAGGTACCAGAGTGCACTGAATGGCTCCGTTTTTTATCAGGGTTTCAATTTTATTTTTCCACATAAAACATTCCTTAGTATCATGTCCAGGAACATTGGAGTGGTACACGCATCTTTTAGTGGCATCAAAAAATACTTGGAGGGTGTTCAGGAACCCTTCCTTCGACTTGGTGTATCAATCCTGCTCCTCTCAATCTCTAGAAAAATTGGGTCAGAGGCTCAGCAATCGGGATATAAGTTCTTGGACCACTTTCTTCAAAGTTAGGGCGAGGGCGTGGTGCATAAGCAGGTCGATTTTGGTGAATAGTGGTTTTGGACAGGAGCATATGGTCATTACGGGTTTTGGTCGTTGTTGGCTCGATGAGGGTTGTATTGTGGTTGAGGCTACTAATATGGCTTGGTTTTATAGATTGGAGCGTAAGTGGGTGGTGGGGAATAAGAGGTGCTTCCGTGATGCAGGTTGGGTTGGTAGTAAGGGACGACTGCCGAGACCTCCTCTTTCTTCTTCTTTCTGCTATCGATTGACCCTGATTGGATGGCCTTGTTGGCCACTTGCAGTGCTGCCATGGATTGTACTATACGGGATTTTATGCCCTCTTTTAAGAAAACTCTCATCTTGACCAGCTCGAGGAATTTCTATCTCATCATTCCCATCATCTTTTCAAAGTATATTCCCTCCTGGGCTCTGATGAAATACTTCGTTAGTTCGCTGTCGTCCAGTAGAGGCTGCACCCTAGCGGCCTCTGACCTCCAGCGACGTGCATATTCTTGGAATGACTTGGATGGTTTTTTTATAGGTTTACCAATGTAAACAGATCAGGAGTAATCTCTATGGTGAATCGAAAATGATTCATGAAGTCCTCCACCATATCTTGCCAAGTTCTCCAATTCCGTGGATCCTGTCGAGTATACCAGGTGCGTGCATCTGCCGTCAAACTTCTTATAAATAACTTCATCCTTATCTTCTCGTCCCTTCCCACTCCGACTAACTTGTCACAATATGACCTCAAATATGCGTGAGGGTCCCCCGTCCCCTCGACGATATCGAACTTTGGTGGTTTGTACCCTGCTGGCGTACCCACATCTGGATTAATACACAGATCTTCGTAGTCCAAAGTTTCACTTCCTCGGGCAACTTGGAGGCTTTTCATTTGCCTTCTCAACATTTGTAACTACTCAGATACTGACTCTTCTTCCTTATGCCTGGCTTCTCTCTCCATCTCGGCATATTGGTGAACTCATTAGGCCCCTTGACCGTGACAGGTGCTGTAAAGGTAGGTTCAAAGATGTCATATACAGGGAGAACGTACCACTCATGGGTGGCGGCATATGCCACAGGTATGTGCTGGTTACTGCTGAAAGTGACTCCGTTACAAGGAGGGATAGATGCATTAGTGATAATAGGTGGGTTTTTGTGATGTCTGAGTGTATTGTAGTACATAGAGAGAGTAAATGGGGGGATTTGATGGGTTAGCGGGGGTTACTAGACTTGAGGGGTAGGAGTTGAAGTTAGGGTGTTGTTTTTTTGGCATTATATGGAAGGAAATTGGTCAGGGAGTGAATCCAAAGAAGAAAATCGAGGTGGTTGAGGAAGTGTTGTCACGGCCAAGTGCGTCAGTTCCCTGATATGATGTACCTCCTCCCTTGAAGACTCCATCTTCTCGGCCATCCTGGCCGCCTGCTCATCATTCCTAGTGTCGTATTTTTCCCTCGATTGCCCCTGGCTGTCGGCTATGACCAGAGCATGTTCAGTTGAGTCTTCTGCGGCTGACATCTTTCCTTTTGACCTTAGTTTGTATGATGGTTCCGCCAATTTTGGTCGACACAAACCAACTTTCTTTTATTTTTGGGGATAATAATAAAGTGACAGAAAAATAAGAAGAAAGAAAAGAAAAGGAACAAGAGTCAATTTCTTCATTTATACAATCAGGATATCACACAGAGCAAATAATTTCTGCATTACAGCTAGCGTGTTTCCTAGAATTTGCAGGGACCTCTCATTGCCGAAGGTAGGCCTAATTCGCATATATTTGAGAGACAATTAGACTTGACACATTTGGATCCGAAGCAATTCATTTTCATTGATAATTTGAACTAATACAAGTGGGAACAAAGATTACATCACTGTTTCATAGAACTGCATGGGCTTGGACAAATTGCTCTTTTGGAAAGTAAAATAGAAAACTAGGGATAAAGGTACAAAGTGGGAAAGAGAGGAAATCAACCAACCTTACTAACCATCCCTTGAGTCGTTTCCTATATCTATCTCTTCTTCTATCTCTTCCTCATGATCCTCCTCTGGGTCTTCCTCAAACACCTCTTCGTCATCATTGAATTCTGGCTCCTCCTATGAATCTTCTTCTGGCTCTGTGCTAGACCCTATCTGGATGCACTCCACTACCCGATCATCGTCTTCAGCAGGTGGCAACATATGGTCAATGAATCCTGAGACTACTTGACGGCAGGATCTCATGGTAAATCAGCAAAGTAAACACAGCGTCCTCTAACCAGGCTATGCCCTCTCTACTTGGCCGAGCCAGCTCTTCTTCCTCGTTTATCCAGACGTAAGACTCAGGAGAACACCAGGAATTTTGACCCATAGGCATTGTGACTAGGTCGTTCCACTCTTCTTGTAGTCGTCTTATCATGGGGATTAGAATCTGCTCGTTGTACTCATCTTCGTATAGCGCTATCCTTGTCCACGGAGACACATCTTGGATCATCCCAAACTGTCTAAGGACCTGCAGGGGTGAGTATAGTTGAATACCTTTCAATCCGATCAGCTCAATGAAGTATTTCTGAGGAGTTCTCAAGATGGAGAGTTTCCAGTTGATTCATTATCCCATCAGATTGATCAGCGTTTCCCTCCATTCTGCTTGCCCATGTTCTCATTTTTCATTGTGGCTGCAGATCATATTATTGACGCCAACGAAATAGTCGATGGTAGCCTCGCGTTGGAAGAAATGTTCAGTAGCCCAGATCTGAAGCAGCTAATTACAACCTTTAAAGAAATCATACCCTCGTGCACACGTGGAAAGAGCCCTCAGCATCTCAGCTAGCACCATCGGCACCAAAATAGCTTGAAGATTGCCGTGGAAGGTTTCCAGAACAACAGGTAACAAGTTGATGTTAATCCGACCCCTTCTCTGCGGGAAGACCAACAGTTCCATTGAGAAAGTGATAGTTCTGAGACTCTCCCATGTTGCTTGGTCACATTGAAACTCCCCTGAGTACCATTCGTAGCTTTCATGGTGCCCAAAACTGTCGAACAGCTAGTCGACGCTCACCCATCCGTCCTCGATACTTCTGAGACTCCTACTATTGGAAAGGCCTAAGGCATCCAAGAATAGGTAACCGGTCATAGTAACTGGTAATATTGGCTTTCTTCTGTTGAACGGAAGCTCCGTGAAACTTGTGACTTCTGCAGCGTCTGTACTAACTCACAGTCAACAAATTTGAATGCCACCTTAGCTGGACCCCAACACTCTATCAATAGTCGACTGAGCACCATGTCTACTCGGATTTTCAGCAATGCGGTTAATGCCCCCAGGTGCATCTGAACTTCATCTCCATGTTCCCGACGAATATTCTTCCACCACTGTTTCAGTTTATTTGGTGCTCTCATTACCATGCCGATCTTAGGGATGTTTCAGTTGATTTTTATTTTCTGAGGTGGGTAAAAGAAAGATGTTTAGGTAAGTGTTTTCTTCGGATCTTCAAGTGTCTTGTCAGGTTCGTTATCCTTCCACAGAAGTCATATCGTTGGGTGCATGACCCGTTGATACTGGGGTGGCTTTCCTAATTGTGTGTCGGTGCCAAGGACCGACGCACTGAAATTTTGTGCAGTATGACCTATTTTACTAGAGTAGAGTGCTTCCTACTTTTTAATTGGACTGAAGGCTGCGAGAAGTTATGTCAGTTGACCTAGCAAAGCCATTCTTTGAAACTAGAGAGTTTTGAAAAGAAGGTTCGGAGGGGTATAAAAGACAACTCTCGCGTGCCACTGTTTGTGATAGTGTACGGCCAAGACTCGATAAGAAAAATGTGATGACAGTATATATAAAGCAGTAACAGACAAAGGTGTAGCAGCAATAAGCATGAAGGTTAAATAAACCTAGATGCCAAACTAGTCTAAGACTGCTAAGGTCATAACCAAAGTGTGAATCCCCAGCAGAGTCGCCATGTTGTTGCATCCTATTTTGCATTAGTCAAAACAAGATTCAACTTGTGATTTCTCTGTTGTTGATGAAAGAAAAGTTGCCACCTAATATTTAACGATATACTAGGGTACCTATTTAATTACTAAGTCATGTTCCTTATAGGTTTGCAAACCGGTGAGATTATGGGTAATGGTTCTTGTTCTTCTAAAGGGATGGTGTTAGGCACCCCTTAAAATCTACCTGAGGTAGCTCCATTGGACTTAGACTAATTTTAAGGAATCAGTTATTTGTACTATGCTTCATTATTATTGAAAGTACATTTTACTATATATATCTACGGGAGGGTATATAAAAAGGGATGTAAGACTTAAGAGGGATGTGAAATTATAAAAGAGTCTAGAGATAAAAGAGTCTAGAGATATGTGAAAGTAGTCCATATTTTATAAGGCTTGTGAAAACGCCTGATTTAGGGAATGGGTGCTTATATAATTCTAATAGATGTTTGTAAGAAAGTGCACCTAAATGTACCTTGATTTTTAAAATCAGAAAAGGAGCGGTCTTTTGAAAAATACATTTGGGCGATAGTACTTCACTGTTTTATAAAAATTTGATTTTATCTCTTGGTAGTAAAGCTGGTGTTTCTTTTCTGATTTTTGTTTTTTTGAAAATAGGCCGCTACTTTCACTAAATTTTGGGCTTCAAAAATCTTGAAGAAAAAGTGAAATGAGTGAGATCATAGTAATGATATGAATAAATTATAATTAGCGAAGTGAAGATTAATTACTAACTAATTTCCTTTTATATCCTATATTATTTAAAGCTTGCCTATGTTTCATATAGTATTAAAGCATGGAAATAAAATATGTAATCTAATATATGAGTGTCATGTACATGATAACAAAGATGCGACAAAATCAACAAGGTAATCGATAAAAGGTAATGAAAGCAGTAAATAAATTATTGAAGCAATAACGTAAAGATTTGAGGGAGAAAAGACTGGACTCTGGTGATTGAGCCTCAAAAAGGTAGGCCCAGAAATTAAGAGATATGGCTACAGCTGACTGGACTCGCCAGGAAATGCAACAAGGCTGAAATTGGGCCTGAATTCCTTAGGAACTCAGCAGGCCCAAATGTATACATGCCCAAAACAGGGAGAAAGTCATTAGACACACACTCCATATACTATACATGCATAAACAAAATGACTGGAATAAGAAATTATCAATATTCAAATATTAAGGGAAATTATACTAATGTGGTAGTTATACACGGCAAATAATTTACTTTGAAAACCTTTCGTTGTCATTAAACATTAAACCCGTAAAGAACTAAAATTGTTAATGAATTAAGGGCTAAGGAGGAAGTTCTACTCAAGTTCGATACCCCCTTTGAATCCCCCGACAGTTCAAAGTTCCCAAGGGACTCAAGGCCCAATGCAATACTTGTGTCGGAGAGGGCAGCCTAACCTAGAGAGAAACTCCACTCCCAAATACCCTTAACCACTAACGACTTATTTCCCTATGGGTTTAAGTGCCAATAAGGCCCTTTCAACGTAAATTAAATGCTATAGCATTACTTATCACAATATACTTTCCCGCCTAACATAAGAACACACAGACTACATTTGATACCAAATAAAAGAATACATATCAGATAAATTTAAAGATCTGACTTTTGAACACACACATGAGAGGAGCAAGAAAACCACAAGCATACTGTTTAAAGTTTGAATATTAAAGAAGAGCACACTCAAAGGGAAGGCAAACTATACAGTATTCATATATGCAACAACACAAAGATACAGATGCTCCTGTCCTTGGCAAACTAACTATGAACTAATTGGTTTGCTTCTAGCACATACATGCATAAAACAATTATGGCTGGCCACTTTTACAGAAGATATCAGAAATATGATTGAACTCTCAACATGAATACAAGTTCACTGATTCGAACATGGGATCCCTAAAACCTCAACAGAGTTATGTGCCTAACAGTATTATCCTTAAACAGGCCATCTTGTTCAAACAATATCAACAAAGGGGCTTCTAATAATGTTTAAGGATCAGGTTTAGTTTCAAATTAACAATAGGAAAAAGACTGAACACAATTTAAGTCAAGAACATGGAATCATATAGTCAAACAGGGATATAGGTAGGGCAAGTGAGGTAGTGACTTCATATAGACAGGGGAGCTTTGCACATTGCAGGATCAAGTTATACATGTCATCAAGAGAGGGAGTTGCAATAAAGGAAGTATTGTATCAAAACAAGTTTAACTCGGACATATAGTCTAGCTTAGTATCTAAATATGAAGTAGTCATGCTTCAGCTTTTATAATTTATCACTTGATTATAACAGAATAACTAAGTCATACTTTATGGAAGATAATCTCAAATATAAGTGCATGTCAGCTTCACAAAGTCAGTAGTAGTTTAAAGAGATTAAAGATATGGAAGTACTACACCAAGTAAGTTTTATATTAAACATGTAACTGAAAATGTTAACTAATCATGAGACAACCAAGTTCAGCTTAACAACAATTATCAGTTACTTAACAAAAACAGGATCATGACTTGTTCTGTGAAGAAAAGGATAACTCCATCTTAACAAATGTATACAGTAGAACTACTAGGGTTCATGAAAAGAATATAGTTCAATTCAAACAAGATTGTTTCATGCAAAATGCAACCAGCAGTAGGTATAATCGTGTGAAAGCCATAGTATTAGTCCAGAAGTTGCCTTTAGGTTTAGCAGATATAGGTATAGGGAAGTAAGGCTGTTATATACTTAGATTTTCATCTCATGAACGTATGAACTTTCAGATTCATCTTAATCAAGATTATCAAACAATAAACTCAACCACACGACTAACAGAATGCAGGGATACAATACGTATAGGTAAAGGTCACTGTAGAATCATCAATAAAAGGCTGAGAAGTTTAGGTAAGTATGAACAATCATTCTAGGCACATTACAGCTTAAATATGTGGACTGTCGGAACTCAGAAATGAAAATCAAATCATCAGGAGTCACATAATAACTTAATCAATCAACAATTAAAGACTCAAGAGGCATGACAAATGATCACCAACGGACAATATACTATCATAAATAGAACATAAGGATTCCCATACTAGCGAAAAACATCAAAAACAACTATAATTCTCAGAAGATATCTAGCACATTTTAGCATTCAGATTAGATGAGCAAAAGAGAGAAATGAGGAATGTACTGATCTTTTTGAGTGAAGTGGACCAAACGAAGATATTTCTTAGTTGCTTAAGACCTCAGAAGCTTCAAACTCGAAGCAGCGAGAGTACTCATAAACGAAGAGAAGAAAACAGTAAGGAAACATGATTTTTTAATCTCATAATTGCTCTAGACTGTTGTGTAGGTGTTTTTCAGTGTTAGGTCGTGTGTTGGTGAGAACATTAAAGAGATCTATTTATAGTGCCATTTAAGGCTCTTAGGGTTTCATAGGTTCAAATCAATAGTGGAGAGTGGCACATGGTAGATGATGATAGCAAGATTGAGTAAAATCAGAAAGAAACAGAGGGGAAAACAAGGTCAATTTTACCTGAGGGGAGGGTCGACCGTTGAAAAATTTGGACCGGTGGTTAAAACCCTAATGTCTAAAGGTCACTGAGTTTAAAATCTAAACTTCGAATCCTAATAATAAACTCTGAGACGACTCCGTGCATGCTCCGGTTTGACGGAACACCAAGGAAAACCGGAGATTTGATGTTGCATTCTTTAGTCTCGGGTTTCAGGATTTGGATGTTTGAATTTGTTATTGAAAATGGGAATCTGTAGCAAGATTCGCCGATTTTAGAAGGCAAAGGGTAGTTTTAGGCTCCAATTGTGACTTATGAGAGCAAATCGGATGACTTCTCCTTTGAGCTTAGGCTTTCGGAATTGGGGGTCTTGAATGGGATTGAAAAAGAGAATTATAAGCAAGATTCGTGGTGTATAAGGGACAGGAGAGATGATTTACAGTATTTTCGAGTGACCACGCACGAATTTGTGCGAGGTTCTGAGATTGATGTTTGATTGAGAGGAGAGAAAAGAGAGAGAAAACGGAAATGATGGCGGCTGAGTGGAGGGGAAATGATTAGGGTTTCTGGGGGGATTGGTTTGGTCTTTAGGCTTAAAGATGAGAGAAGGAACTAGAGCCGTTGGATCAGTTGATCAACAACTCTGATTATTTGGTAATTAGTTTTTGTAAAAATGATTAAGTGGGGTAAATCAGGGGTCTTTAGATCAAAAGAATTTGGATGGTTGAGATTAGATCTCTGGGGTTTAATTAAAAAGAAACGAATACCAACTGTGAGCCATTGATTTGAGGAACGGACGGCTCAAATCTGTTTGTATCTCTTGTGTGAGTGGTGAGGGAGGGCACGTGTCACAAGCCGATTGGTGCAAAGAGAGTGGCTAGGATAGCCATAGTGGAAAGATATGGGTGTTTGGGTGGTGCATTTTTTGATTGGGCTTGTTAATTGGGCCAAGAATAATTTAAAGAATGGTTTGCCTTTGATTTGAGAATTGCAATTGTGGTCCTTTCGTCTTTTAACCCTTTTGAATTTAATTTATATAAACTTAACAATTTTCAATAAATATGGCAAAAATTATAATTACTACATATACTACTAATTACTTTAATTACTATTTGTAATTCCTAAATTGCAACACCAATTTCAAATTTCACATAATAATCTAATTAACTTGAAATTAAAGAGTAATTTATCAAATTAATTATAGAACCTATGTAATGTATATGTAAGAAATATTTTAATAATCGTGAAAATAGTAAATATATATGTAATTACATGGTGTTAATACTACGCGATTAATTTCAAAACCATCACTTAATTAATTTGTAAAAATAGGTATTTGTTACAAGAAAATACTTTTAAAATATTTATTGTAAATTATTAAGTATAAATCAATTAATTTAAAAGGGAGGGTCAAAATTGGCCGTAAACAATGGCTGCCAACTCTAAGTCATGAACAGGGTAATTCTTCTCATGAACATTCAACTGTAAAGACGCGTATGCTATCACACTGCCATCCTACATCAATACTGCACCGAGCCAAATACGAGATGCATCACAATACACCGTGTAAGATCCTAAACCTGTGGGCAACACCAACACTAGCGACGTAGTCAAAGTAGTTTTTGAGCTTCTAAAATCTCAACTCACATTCATCCGACCATCTGAATGGGGCAACCTTCTGGGTCAATCTAGTCTGGGGTTGCTATGGATGAAAACCCTCCACGAACCGGCGATAATAACCCGCCAAACCCAAGAAACTCCGTATCTCTGTAGCTGAAGTAGGTTTAGGCCAGTTCTGAACTGCCTCAATCTTTTTAGGATCCACATTTATGCCCTACGCCGATATAACATGCCCCAAAAAGGCGATTGAATCTAACCAAAACTCACACTTTGAAAACTTGACATATAACGGATACCCCTCAGGGTCTGAAGTACAATTCGAAGGTGTTCCTCATGCTCCTCTCGACTGCAAAGTAGATCAGGATATCAATAATGAATACAATCACAAAAGAATCCAAATTGGGCTTGAAGACCCGATTAATCAAATCCATAAATATTGTTGGGGTATTTGTCAATCCAATGGCCAAAATTCCCTCTCCACCCTAATCGAGGAAACCCTGGCATGGCTAAGGTCACCGTCTGGGCGTGACAATCCAATATAGCATGATAAGGTGACAGCCAATCCATACCCAAGATAACCTCAAAATCTACCATATCCAAGAGATATACGCTAGTCTCAAGACTCCCAATAGTAAGCACACATGAGCATAGACACGATCTACAACAATAGAATCTCCTACAGGTGTGGACACATACACAGGAGAACTTAAAGAATCATGAGGTACAACTAGATATGCAAAATATGATGACACATAGGAATAAGTAGAGCCCGGATCAAATAGAACTGAAGCATCTCTATGGAAAACTGGAACAACACCTGTGATAACGGCGTTAGATGACTCGGCCTCAGGCCTAGTGGGGAAAGCATAACATTAGGGCTAGGCCCCACCACTCTAAACTACATCTCTGGGACGGCCTCTAGCTGGCTGACCTCCATCTCTAATGGCCTGACCTCCACCTCTGGCTGCCTGACCCCTGCCTCTAGCTGGCTGGGCGGGTGGTGGAGCAACCGGTGCCGAAACCATAGCACAAGAACTCTACTGTGGCATGCCGCTTGGACAGAACGTCTTGATGTGACCAATACCACCACACTCAAAACACCCATCCTGTTGTTGTGGCTGCTGAAGCTGAAGCTAACCCAAATGGGCAGAATAACCACGATGATAACTCTGAATAGAAGGTGCACTGATAGGAGTTGATGGTGCACTGTAGGCTGGCTGCTAGAATAAGGCACATAAGGACCACGACTCCCTGAAGCACTTTGAGATGCCTAAAGCACTGACTGAAATGGCCAGGGAGGATGGCCCCCACCAAAAGTACACTGCATCTAGATGAGGCACCACTGAAACTACTGGAATAACGAGGCCTCTTGTCAACTATCGGCCCCCTCTCTTGAGCACGAACCATCACGATCCATCTAGCAATATATACGGCCGTCTAGCAATATCCCGGTCTCCTTGGCCATCTGTAGCCTGATAGTGAAAGTGAGCCCATCAATAAATCTCCTCACTCTCGCCCTCTCAATAGGAAGCAAGATAGTGGAATAGCGAGCTAGGTCCACAAATGAGTCTCGTATTGGGTAACAGTCATACTACCCTGCTAAAGATTCTCAAACTGCCTACGGTACTCCTCTCTCAGGGTGACCGTAATGAACTTCTCTAGAAATAGTTGTGAGAACAGATCCCAAGTAAGTGCAGGCAAACCAGCTGGTCTATTCAACATATAATCTCTCCACCATCTCCTGGCAGAACCAGTCATCTGAAATGCTGTAAAATCGACCCCATTGATCTCAACTATACCCATGTTGGGCAACACCTGCAACGGCCCAGATAATCCTGTGGGTCCTTAGAAGATGCACCACTTAAATGAACTGGAAAGAGCTTGGTAAACTTATTCAACCTCAACATGCCCCTAGAAGACATGGCGGGCCTATCACCGGCTTATCGCAACAATCGGCTGAACTACCCTAACTGGCGGGGCTGCTGGACTGATACTGGGGAGCCACCTACTCTTGGGTGTGAGTAGCGAGAGTCTGTGCTCCCCCCTCCCCCAGCCTGAGAGACGGCTGGTGCCACCGGGAATGTACCGGTCTAGGCCATACTCTCCATAAGGCCCACCAAACGGACTAGAGTGTCCTGAAGCACTAGAGTGGCTATGAACCCCATCAAAACCTGAGCTGGTCCGACGGGTACAGTCTGAGCTGGAACCTCCTCCCCAAAATCTACTTGAGGCTTTACTGTGGGTGCTGCTACTCGAGCTCTAGGCTAAGCTCTGCCTCTGCCTCTAGCGCGACCTCGGCCTCGGCCTCTGCCCCTAGTCGTAGCTGCCACAGGGGGCTCGGGCTCCTGTCCAGTTGTAGATGCAATGCGTGTTCTCGCCATCTGCGAGAGAACAAGAATAGAATGGTTCAATTATTAATGATAGAATAAAATCGCCGATAGACAAAGAAAGAAGTGAATTTTTTCTAAACTCCATAACCTCTGGAAGATAAGTACAAACCTCTCCCTACCAATCCTCCAAACTCTACTAAGCTTGCTTGTGACTCGTGAGACCTAGGCAACCTTTTGCTCTGATACCAACTTGTCACGATCCGGGATTTCGACCCTCGGGACCGTGATGGCGCCCAACGTTTCACTTGCTAGGCAAGCCAACGTTAGTAAAGTTTTTAGCCATTTTTAACAAATCAAATTAACTAATTCCAATTAAACTGAAATATATGAAATAGAACTGAAATAGAGTGAGAAAAAAACCACAATAACCGCAATTTCTAGGTACAATCCCAGAATTAGTGTCACAAGTGCAAGAGCGACTAGAATAATACAGATAATGGTCTGAATGAAAGTAAAACTGTCTGAAATGAAATAGCTAGGATAAGGTAGAGGAGGACTTTAGGTCTGCGGATTCCGAGTAGATATACCTCAAGTCTCCAATTCGGCAATCAATCTGAGCAATCTACTGACTGTCACTAGGACCGACTCCAAAATCTGCACAAGAAGTGCATAGTGTAGTATGAGTACAACCGACCGCATGTACTCTGTAAGTGCCGAGCCTAACCTCGACGAAGTAGTGAGAAGGCTAAGGGGGTTCACTTATAATAACTTGTACGCAGTATAATAATAATAATAACAATAATAACAACAGGAAAGAAACGCAGGAAAAGTAAGCCAGTTAACCTATAAACATAAACTCAATCCTCGAAATCAGTAATACCAAAAACATAAATCTTCATAATCTCGTATGAAAATACTAAAAGCTAACACAATGCACAATGAATATCAAACACACAATCCGTTGCGCCGCACAATTCGATCCCACCGTACAAACACAATCCTCCCTTATTTCACCATATTAACATCAAGAATAACAATTAAAATCCGTTGTGGCGCGGAACCCGATCCCACCATATAATCAGAATCAATATCATAATCCTCCCTTATATTACTATATCGATATCACATATAAAATCCGTTGCTGCAACCCGATCCCACCATATCAATATCAATCATCCCTTAATTTATCCGTTGCGACGTGCAACCCGATCCATAAATAAAATCAATAAAATGTAAGCAATTGAAAAACTCAATTCACAAGAATCTCTATGTATAAGAAAATATGAAAGCAAAGCCATAAAGGAACCTCATGCCAAATCAAGGAATGCTACAACTTAATACAAAGCAGCAAGACAAGTCAAATATATGACAATTAAAGTATATGAGTAAGACAATTAAGGCAAGTAGCAATTAAACATGGAAGCATGGAAGAAACAAATATTTTAATATGAGAGAAATAAGTGACAAGTAGTAAGTTAAAGCATAGGAAGCAATTAAAGCATGTACCAGTTAAGAGATTGAATAAAGTAATTAATGAAATACGGGGAAGCAAATCAAGGTTAGACCCAACACTTACCTTGCTCTGCAAGCAAATTAAAACTCAACCGGGGCCTTTCCTCTAAATCCGCCTCCAAACCAATCGAATCTAACCAAAATCGACTCAATAACATCGAATAATTCTAGAAAAATCAATTACAATACATAAAGTTAAGATCTTTATACTTTTTCCAAAAAGTCAACAAAAGTCAACACTGGGACCGTTTGGTCAAAATTCGAGATTCGGACAAAAATTCAATTACCTATTCACCCCCAAGACCGATTATGTAATTAGTTTTAAAATCCGACATCAATTTGAGGTCTAAATCTCAATTTTACAAAAATTCCTAATGTTATCCAAATCCCTAATTTCTACCATGAAAATCCTAGATTTAATTTTGAAAACACTTGGAAAGTAATGGGTAATTGAAAAGAAATAGATTAAAGTTGCTTATAAATGAATTTAGGAAGAAACCCTCTTGAAGAAATCACCTCTAGGGTGTTTAGGGTTGAAAGTTTGAAAGAAATGAACTAAATCCCGTTTTCCCCTCCTTTACCTAGCTGCGGATGTCGCAATTGTGATATCCTGTTCGCAATTGCGAACATCGCAAAAGCGAGGAAAATGTCGCAAATGCGATCCATTCTCTTAAAGCCAGTCATCGCAATCGCGACACATTTGATCGCAAATGCGAACCCAGGTCCATCGCAAGTGCGACCAACACTTCGCAAAAGCGAAGCACTACCAAGTCAGTCAGTGGTCGCAATTGCGACCATAACCTTCGCAATTGCGAAGATCCAGAGTCCACAAATGCGAAGAATTTCTCACAAATGCGAAGTGTACCTAACCCAGCCCATGCTCGTAAATGCGAGCCTCGCATTTGCCAGCCAAATCTCGCAATTGTGAGATTTGCATATCACACCAGAAACAAAAGATGCATCAGCTATTTCCAAAGTCCAAAATCATTCTGTAGCCTATCCGAAACTCATCCGAGCCCCTCGGGCTCCAAACTAAACATGCACACAAGTGTAATAATATAGTACAAACTTGTTCGTGCGATCAAAACATCAAAATAACATCTGACAACGAATCGGACACCAAAACAAATAAAATTTTCAAAGAAACTTAAGAATTTTCAATTTTTCAACTGGACATCCGAATCACGTCAAATCAATTCTGTTAAAGAAATTTTGCAGACAAGTTATAAATACTAAGGCGAATCTATACCAAGTTCAGGAACCGAAATCCGAACCCGGTAGCAACAAAGTCAACTTATGATCAAACTTAGGAATTCTTTAAACCTTTAAACTTCTAGTTTTCAACAAATAACGCTAGATCAAGCTAGGGACTTCCGAATTCGATTTCGGGCATACGTCCAAGTCCTAAATCACGATACGGACCCACCGGGACCGTCAAATCACTGATCTGGATCCGTTTACATAAAACATTGACCGTAGTCAACTTAAATGAGTTTTTAAGGAACGATTTTACATTTTCATCAATTTCTTCATAAAAACTTTCTGGAAAGAGGACACAAAATGCACACGCAAATCGAGAATGGATAAACAAAGCTATTCGAGATCTCGGAACATAGAAATAAAGGGTAAAACTAAATGACCTATCGGGTCTTCACACACACAAATTAAAACAGGTTAAAAGGGTGATTGTCTGACAATTCTTAGGTGAAGCTTATTAGTGCAGTTGATGATAGTTCACATATTCAACATTTCGTATATAGAAACAAAAATCTATCGATTTGAATTTAAAAAAAATATATTGCAAAATAGATTCCTTTTTTCCCATTAGCACAGTATAAATTTTCCGCGAAGGTGATTCAATTGAACCTCTTTGCCTACACCTCTAGTTCTACCATGCATGAGCTACTCCACCTATAATCTTAAGGCTTGTTTGATACCAAAGATAAGAATATTAATTTTGAAATAAAATATGCAACCATTAAGTCATCTCGAGACAGTATAATGATAAATGATGAAAAATGCATGATTTTTGGTATAGCTTCATATCAATTGTATTAAGACTTGCGGGATATTACATGTTTATAACTATAAAATATGCTCATTACATGTCTATTGTGTGTAGGAATGAGTTTGGATGGAAGTTGGCAAAAAATCGGATAGTTTAATGCATAAGGAAGTTAAGAGGCAAGAGCTGGGAGCGTGCCACAATTGGTGCATTGCATGAAAGTAAGCGCGAAATGGCCTAGGAAGTGAATCAAAACTTGTGAAGTATGGCACTTTGGTACTGGACCTGGCACTTGAAAGAAGCAAAGAAGAAAAAAAATATCTGGGAGCTTGCCTAGTTTCGTGCGTTTCACCAACCCCATCACACGACTCAACTTTTCCTTTGCGAAATAGGAGAGATCAAGGATGCCTCACATATATCCTAATTGATATAAATACGTCATAAAATGTCATTTTGAAGGGGAAGACACTATTTTAGGGTTAGACAACACATAAGAAGGTGAGAACACGCAAGGAGCAAGGAGGAAGATTCAACCACGAGTTTTTTCCTTTTTCTTCCTATTTTTTATTATTGGTTATGACTTTTATTATTGTAGTTTTAGGTACTATTATGAGTAGCTAATTTATTCTAGAGTTTTGATGGAACCTCTTGGAGGATGAATTCTTGTTATGTTTTAATACAATTTAACCTTTGGATTTATCTACTTCTTCAATCACGTACTTATTTCAGTTGATTGAATGGCCATCGATTAACTGTGCCAATTTATTATGTATTGCTTGAGAAAGGATACATATTTAGGTGGTTGTTGAACAACGTCACTTTTAAGGCATATGAGAGATCAATACGGCTATTTTAAAAGCGGGATTAGAGATAACGAAGCTTTGACGTGATCATAGTAAGCAGTAAAAACGTACGAGCTAGCGTAGTTCGAGAGAATATGACTAGTACATTATTGTAGTTGCTCGAGAGATAATTACGATAAGTCGAGTGCTCATGATCAGTAGAGAATACTTAGACGAAATTGTAGGAAACGTAGCGGGAAAGATTCCGACAATTGAGGAAATCATAGCTCTAGGCCTCCTTAATCTTGTCTCCAACCCTTCGTATCCCTAGTTGTTAATTTAATACTTTAATTAGTTAGTTAATTAGTTAGACATAAGAATATTAATATTATAACTTGAAAATTGTTTGAGCTTGTGTTCTTAGTGATAGCGAACAGTTGTAGCTAAACCTTAATTCTTTGTGAGATTCGACTCCAAACTTTTATACCGGATTATATTTACAGCGATCACTTGTTTTTTTAGGACTAGAATTGGGTGAGATCATATAACCAAATAACAAAGATGAGCTTCTCTAGAGTTCTTCAAAATTCTTTAAAATGCCAAGATTAAAATAAAATAATGCTGTTGTTTTTGTTATATTGGGATTGACAATAACAGATAATTGACTTTGATATAAAAACAAAAGTTATCACAAAGCATGCAATTCCAAGCAGTCAATAATTTATCGCCAGAAAGATTCGTCAACAGTGTCCCAACTGATATGCTTCTAAATAAATAATAAGGAACCAAATCCTTATTGGACTAACTTTTTTCCAAAATAAAAATAAATATTAAAAATAAAACTACCTAGCGCAAATCAGTACTAGCCTACTAGGTGACATATATTTTAATTAATCTGCAACTATGAGGAATGCAACTGTCAGGAGACATTACGTAGACCATCTCCAATCTTGCACCAAATGCTATTTTGGTGCAAAAAATGGTGCATTGAAGCTCCAATCTTGCACTATTCATTGCACCATTTTACTATTCATCAATAATTATTATTATTTTATTATTATATAACACTTTTAATTTAACATATTATAGATTTTAATTGTTACATTTAAATTCCTAATATACCTATTCATCTACACCATTACTATTCATTAATATATTTTTATTATTTTTTTATTATATAACACTTTTAATTTAACATATTATAAATTTTAATTTATAATTTTAGATTCCTAATATACCTACTTATTTTTTATGTAATATCTTATAATATTAATTTTACATCTTAATTTTGGAGTGTAACTTTTATAAATTAATTTTCGTATATATTATTTTATATAAAATTATAAGCTAATTTTATTATAAGTTATAATTGTATTAAAAAATATAACCATCACAAAAATAAAAATTGCAAATATAAAATATAATATGTTGTTAATAAATAACACAATGTTCAATGACATAATAATTTCGAATATATAACACAATTATAACAGAATGTTCAATAACAACACAATGATCAATAACATAACAATGTTCAATACATTAAAATTGAAAATACATTAAACAACATAATAATTTAGAAAATTATAACAATAATTTATTAGTCTGGTAGGTCGTTTCCAGATCCACCAATATCATTAAAATATTGAGTGTATGGGGCAGATGATTGTTGTGGTTGTGGCTGTTGAAATTGTTGGGAGCATTTATGGGAGCAACGTACTAATCATGAAAGTTGAATATTTATGTAGAAATTAAAATAAATTCTACCTTAATGTAATAGTATTTATTTAATTATATTTTATCAATGATTTCACTTTTATTTGAATTATTCATTAATATGTATAATGTATAATATTTGCTTACAATCTATATTATTTAAAATTTTATGGTATAAAATATTTTTTTGTTAAATGATTTATAATAAAGGATTATGAATTACATGGGATGGATAAGTAAAAAAGAAAAAGAAAATAAAGGATTCTATCTGAAATTATAAAATAAAATTTAAGTAAAAGAAAATAATATAATATAAGAGAGAGAGAAGAATATAAAAGGAATATTCTTTTTTGGTGCAAAAAATGATGCAATGGGTTAGAGTTAATTTGCACCATTTTGATGTTTGCACCAAAATTGTACAAAAAATGGTGCATAAGGTTGGAGATGCCATTACTATTACTTGCATTAAAAATTCTACTGATACCTAAACTAAGAGTCTAAGGTACATGGTACCTAGAAGGTATATTCCATCCAAATATGCAACAGAATTTTTGCTCCTCCAGGCTCCCTGTATGCAATATACCAAATCTAGGTTGCAGTGTATCTATAATACTGTAGTCATTTTTTAGAAAAGATGTTGTTTTATGTATCCTATAGTTTAACCATTAAAAAAAAATATTCTCTAATAATGAGATTCCGTGTCTCATGAAACCAGTCAACCACGATGCAAGTGGTGGTATAAGATTCGGAAAATCATTGTTTACCCTTATTTAAAGGTCACAATTAAATTTAAATTTGTACGCAGTTTAAAGTATACGTGATTTAATTTTACACGAACAATCTAAGAACAACTAAATAATTAAACTAAAGAGAAAATAAAACGATCAAACCAAACGTGATAGAACAATTAAGCCTGGCTTTAAGTTGAACGCTAAAACCGGTTCCGATCGAGCCCTCAAGATGAGCACAGTTGCAACAAAAGAAATAAGTAGCTGAAAAACACTTTAAATAATAGCTAGAAGACAAAAATAAACTTTATTGTTTTGATATTTGTGCCAACAGTTGATGCAACATAAAAAGCGAAAATGAGAAAACAAAAGATAGAAGCAAGACGCTCAATGAACTATCAAGACAACAAGTAAGATGCGGCACCTGGAGTTGACCCTAAGGGGTCCGGAGGTAATTCTAAGACTCAACTCAATTCTCCTAGCGCATCTTCTTTTCATACGGAAGTTGTATGATTTGAAATAAGAGTTGAAGTCCGTGGAAAAATACTATGATAACTTTGAGAAGATTCGTCTATCACTTGACATGGAAGACGAAGAAGAAGAAGAGGCTATCATCCGATTCAAGAATGGATTGAATAATGATATCTCCAATCAGTTAAGACTACATGTGTTCATTGCTCTTCATGATGTGTTCTTAGCTGCCATTGAAGCCAAAAAGATGATTAAAGAAAGTCGGGCAGCTCGATATAAAGGGGATTCCGATTCCACTTTCATACGTCGAAACAAAGAGAGGAAGGCGCCGAACACTGGGGGAGCAAGCCAAACCCGAGAGCCTTCTTGATGAAGTCACGGAGTACCTATACTATACGAACAACCCTCAAGACAACGATGGTCTTGCAAACTGTTCGATCAAACAAAGGAACGAATTCAATTTGGAATCACACTAAAAATTGGACAAGTTCAAAGCACACGATTTTGGAGCAAAGTTGCTGCCGATTTTTGTATTGAAAATAATGTTAAATGTGCTAAAAATAATGAAGTCTTTAGGCTTATATAGAATGAGCCTTGTCCTAAATCAACTAGGAAAACAAAAAACTAACAAAAAGGCCACTATTTGGCTAAGTTTAAAGAATAGTCACGCAGGACCAAACAAATAAGAATTAATGTCTTCCCTAGCAAAACAATAATACAACATAAAAATAAATGTACATCTTCAACTTCTAATTTCGTCCATAGCCAAATTCGTGAATGCTTGAACGCTTGGCTCATCTCCAAGGCTAATCAATGCCTTTTCTAGTCTTATCCAACATTGATGTCATGAACGTAGCTTGATCAGGTTGACCTGCATCAACAGTGGTCCCCAAAATGAAAAGATTCTTTCCTTTATATAGTAGGGGAGTTTCAGTCCTAGCACAAGTTTAAATAAGGTAAACATCTTGTTTTTTCAAGTAAATCATAATCCACAATTGATATCAGGCGAGATTCGTGTCGTACTATCCGGTTAATGGCAGATATTTCGGCTCCTCGTTTGTCCTCTCTAACCGTCCTCCCTTTAGCCTCGATTCTTTGTTTTTCTCGAGCTCGATTCTCCCCATGTTTGGCCATATCCGATTCTTGGCGCGCCATTCATCCCACCGGGCTCTGATATGTGGGAGCCCTCAGCTTTACCCGAGACTGTGTTAAACCATGTTGTATTCTCGTTTCTTCATCGAGAAATCGGGAGTAACTTTATCCCCAGTTTTACCTATACATAGATAGTCCCCTCACTTCTCGAAGAGTAAATTTATAGGAACAATGAGAAGTGATTAATTGATCCCGGTTCCTTCCTCCGTATAGCATAAGCAAGTTTCCAAGTCACCGAAACATCATCAGCGGCGATGTTCTGACTTCGAAACACGTGTCAGCCGCCGGTTGACCATCCTCGGTAAGTATCGAATGTGAAACGTCACATATTCACTATTTCTTTTCTATAAAACTTCGGTTTCCCTTTTTCACTTTTTACTTTCCGATTCTGAATCTTCTTGAGTTACCGTCAGATTTCCTATTTGTTCATCAATCTTACAGATCTTCATAAATTATTCTCCATATCTTCAGCTCTTGTCTTTAAACCTTCATGCTTTTCCCTCAAATCTTTTAACGAGATCTTCAAATCTTCATATCAACCTTCAAACCTTCATATTCCCAGATCAAGATGGCTAAAACCTCCAAATCGGTGCCTCAAAACATTGCTCCTTCAACATCTACCTCAGTCGCAGACACCAAGTCCATCCTTCCGGTAGCATCCCTGGTACCTCCTCGTACAGAATTTATCCGCGGAGGTTGCTCCATAGATAATGATTTTAAGGTCAAAAATCCTCCAAACAAGGAGACCAAAGTGAGTAGGCATGGAGGTATGTCTACTCCATCACCGAGGAAACGCTCCAAGCGGTCCAGGAGGAATGCAAATGGGAAGGCAAAAATGTAGTCGTTCCCAGTTCTGATGAGGACATCACGACGCACATGGAAGGATACTTATGCATTTATATGCATCCATTCAGGCTCGGTACGATGGACATAATGGTCCTCAAATTTTTTAAGAGGTACGAGATATGTCTCGAGCAGATCCACCCATCCTTTTGGAGGATCGTGGCCCTTCTCCGTCACTTTGCCAACAACATGGAGGAGCCCCCATGTTCACGATCAACCATCTGCTCCATGTCTACAGCCCCCGAATCTTCTGAGGGGGGTTAATCAAGCTTGCCCGATGGGCAAAAAAGGCTCATTTCTCCTGCATCGACGAGAATAGGGATCGAGGTTGGCAAGGGAGGTTTGTTCGGGTGAAGATTGAAGACCTTATTCCTTCGAGTCCATGTCGTTCCCCGAGAAGTGGAACTCAAAATGTAGGTTTGTTTCCTCTTAATTTATTCCTTTGATTTTACCCCTCTTTTCACATTGCTCGTTTTTTCTGATATGCAATTGTCACCTGAGTCCCCAGTGCAGTCCCTCATTTTAGGGAGTGGGTCGATGGCATCTTAATACAACTTGAATATTCCAAGCGCGAATGGCGCAAGCTTTCCAAAGGCAAATGGGAGGCTTGTGAGTGTCCCCCTTCTTCCGGTTGAACTCCCCTTTATCTTATTATTTTAACTAAATCTTTTCCTTTCATAGATTAGCCCAAGACCACCAAACTTCGAGCACTTACCGAGGTCGTGGCCTCGTCCCCATCCGAAAAACCCTCCATTTTGCCGCATCCTACTGCTGAAGCGACTGTGAAGGAGGCGGAGAAAACAAAGATGAATAAAAGGTCCTCTGACTCCTCGGACGCTCCCACGGAGGCCAAGAAGAAGAGGATCATAATCATAGTCAGAAAAAGAGTACCAAGAAAAATACCCGTGCTAGGGTCCTGGACCTTGAAGCTCTCTATTGGCTCAGGACTTCCCCAAGGATGACGACATGGTGTTTTTAGTTCACGAGCCGATCAACGCCGCACAAGAGCTGGTAGCCTCGGAGGCGGGTGATCGTAAGGCTGAATCTTCCTTCGCTCGAGAGCCCGAGGAGGAACATGGGGCCATTGCTCCTGAAAAAGCTCCTCCGGTTCCGAAGCCATCTTGAGAAATGCCAGCATCATTGACGTCCAGAGGTCACCATCTCATATGGAGCCTTTTTTAGATGAGGCTCGGTCGTCGCTGAAAATCCGACGACGTATCCTAGAACATGGACGAGGCCCTCATTCTTTTTTTGAAGGCATAGATGTTGGCGTGCTAGAGGACTATTCCGGTGTTGGCCATCTAGAGATCCCGAAAAGGGATGGCTGCCGGGGTCAGGTGGGATGAGCTTGAGCCCAAAGCTTGAGAAGCAGTTCCTCGCCCCGAGTGTGGATCCTAACTGGAAGAAGATGGTCAAGTTCATAGTACCGGTGGATACTAAGATTCTATTCGGGCTAGTTGGTGTGGCCAGCTATCTCCGTTCTTTTGGGTACCGAAGAGGGCCAAGTGATGATGAACGAGGTAGACGGGCCAAGCCTCTTCAACGAGGCATATCAGGCACTAAAGAGGGTATATTGTCTTCCTCTTGTATCTTTAAAGATTTCATTTTTCCTTAGCGATTTTTAATGATTTTTCTTCTTTTATGCCTTAGGCCTCAGTGCTTCATTACGAGAGCTTTCACTGAGCCAGGATGGAGGTGAGTCACCTCGAGTTCGAGCCCAAGGAGCAGGTCCGAAAAAGGACATGTACAAAGCTCTTTGTGAGCAGAAAGATGAAGTCCTTAGGGACCACTTCATCCTCCAAGCCAAGCTAGAAAAAGCCAAAAAAGGAGGCCTCGAAGGCGAAACAGGATCACGCCCTTTTGTTTGAAAAGGTAAGGGTGTTTGAGATCAATAGTGAGAGGTTAAATGCATATGCTAATGTCGCAACGTCGCAGGTTCAAGAGAAGATAACCCTGATTGACCAGCTTAGGGCCGAGATGGACAAGGTCAAAGCCTTATTTGAGGAGCAAAATGGATATCCTGGCCTCGAAGCGGGATGCCACCAAAGAGGACATAGCATTAACCAAATTACATCTCCGACTGATGAGATATAAAGCCGAAAAATAGTCCTGGCTAAATGAGAAGCTCCGGGCACAACTCGACTCAACAGTTACAGAATGAGAAGCTCCCAGCCAAGAATACACTGTGTTGAAGTCTAAAATAGTGGCGGCTCTGAACGAGGCTTCCAAAACTTAGGACATGTTGGCCTAATATAAGAATGGTATAGAGGTAGGTTAAGCCCGTGTCATTACGAAAGCCGAATATGTGAAGTGGTTATCTTGGAGAGAATCTCGAGAAGATCCAATCTCAGGGAGTTGACCTGCCGGCCGAGATTGAGGAGGCGAAGGGGCTTGAACCCGAGGCCAGAGCGAGATACTAGCCCGATGGCGAGTTGGGCTTCGACGAAGACTGGGCAGGAAATGCTTTAGTTTTTTTTTTCTTGTAGCTACACAGTTTGTATTTTCGGGCCGTTTTATAGCGCCTCTGTAGATACCTTTTAGTAAATATAAATAAATTTTTCTCTTCGGCTATATATTTTATCCTTTACATTTTTGTACTTGCTTATGTATAAGATTTATAACTTGTGTTTCAGACTTCATAATATGTCGTCGATGCCTTAGCATAGAATTTGACATCGTTTAAATTGTTCGCTCCTCCAAAGCCTGGATCAGGCCTGGATTAAATAATAACTCTGAGTTGCTTTGAATTTGGAGGACTTGATAAAAAACTAAATCTTTACCAAAATAATCGAGTGATTTAATTGGACACAAATATCCATTGCCGAAGGTGGCACTTTTCATGGCCGTAATTCGAGATCGAATAACTTGACCTGCTCTGAAGTAATCTTTCATGGATTAAAAATGAATAAGGACCTTACTTTTTTATGAACGAACTCATACGTCTCTGAGCCGTTTATATGTTGTGACCGAAGCTCTAACGGCTTAGTCCCTTAAGTTAGTCGTGGCCTTTCATGTTTGGGCCCCTGCCTTGTAGGCTCGGTGCCTTCTGGATTTAGTAGCCCGAATTTTCCGATGTTACTGTCGGGTAGCAGTCCCTGCTTCGGGGTGGCCCGAAGTCTTAGAGAGTTTTGAACCCAATAATTGTTCCAAGTAACTTAATGACAATATTGCTTATGCAAACATGAACGAATGAAACATAGAAGGCAAATTTCTTTTATTACTTTGTAATGTAAATAATTGAAGATACAAAAGATATCTGCCTAGCGAGAATGAGCTATGTGAATATGGTTCGTTTGACCATTTGACCCTTACAATTAATCCTAATATTCAAGCCTTTGACTTTCGATATCGAATGGGAATGCCTTCTAAATTTTCGAACTTAGGATCTCGGTTCTTGACTCAGGGTGTGATGGCCCCCTAGTATTCTAGACTGAATTTTGAGTGCTCAAATACTATTGATCGGATATGGACGATCTGCATTCTCGGTCTTAGATCGGTCTTCAAAACTAGGGTAGCATGTTTACTGTTTCCTCGTTAAGAACCTTTCTGTAAAACCCACTTCGGGAAAAAATCGGTCCAAGGGAAAAAGAATGCAACACGTGCTTTCAGACCTAATTCTTATATTTGACTTCGACTAAGTACCTTCATGGGTTAGTTCAAAGTGTAATAAACGACAAAGAAGATTGTGTTCATACCTTAGCAGTAGTATCGCTTTAAGTGAGCCATATTCCAGTTGTTGGGTAGTTGTACACTATTTCTGGAATCGAGCGGATATGAGCATTTCCCGGTTAAACCGGTGTCTCTGTACAATCCTTCCCCATCTAGGCCGAGTTTGCCGTCATTCGAATTCTTGGTATGCAGTGTAACTTTCCTCGATACCAAGCCCCCGTCTTGAAAGTGTCTAAGGATTGCCCTTCGGTTGTAGTATCTCCCCAGTTGTTGTTTCTGAGCCGCTAACCGGACTAGGGCGGGTTCTTGCCTTTCATCAGCTAAATTAAAGCTTGTGGCCATGGCCTCGTCATTTGACATCTCTGTAGCATATTGGAACCATAGGCTAGGTTCTCCTACCTCTACCAGAATCAAAGCTTATGCGCCGAAGAATAGAGAGAATGGTGTTTCACTGGTACTCAACTTCGAAGTTGTTCGATATGCCCATAGGACCTCGGGCAAAATTTCTTTTCGCTTTCATTTTGAGTCGGTCAATCTCTTCTACAGGTTCTGCAATATATTTTTGTTTGTTGACTTTACTTCATCGTTTGCACTCGGGTGGAAAGGGGTTGATAGAATATTTTCTATTTTGTGGTCTTCAAAGAACTTATTAACCTTGCCGCCGATGAACTGTCTCCCGTTGTCATACGTGACCTCGGCCATTATCCCAAATCGACATATTATATGATCCAAGATGAAGTCGATGACCTCCTTTTCCCTAACTTTCTCGAACAGCTGTGCTTCAACCCACTTGGAGAAGTAATTGGTCATAAGTAAGATGTACTGGGTTTTGCCGGTGACCACGGAAAAAGACCCACGATATCCATTCCCCAGTCCACGAACGGCCAAGGGGAAAGGACCGGGTGGAGCTTCTCCTCTGGTTGGTATATCATCAGGGTGTGCCTTTGGCATCGCTACACATTTGAACAAAATCTCTCACATCCTTTTCCATCTCGTTCCAGTAATAACCAGGCCTAATCAATTTCCGAACCAATGATTCCGCTCTTTAATGGTTTCCGCAAGTACCCTCGTGGAATTCCTCACATAATCGATCTCCCCAGGACCCAAGCACCTTGCTAACGGTCCGAAGAACAATCTTCGGTATAGTTTTCCTCCAACCAGGCTAAACCTGGCAGCCTTAGTTCGTAGGGCCCTTGATTCCTTGAGACCCGATGGCAATTTGCCTTTCTGAAGGTAGTCTATGTATTTTCTTCAACAATCCCAAGTTAAGCTTGTTGAGTTTAACTTAGCGTTACCTTCCTCTATCATCGAGTTCATTAATGGCAACATCGGTCCGTAATTGAATTTATCGGAGTCGACCAAAGACCCTAGATTAGCCAACGCATCAGCTTCGTTATTCTAATCTCGGGGAACATGTCGTAGTGTCCATTCCTTGAAATAATGTAATGTCACTTGCAAATTATCCAAGTATCTCCACATCTGGTCCTCTTTTGCTTCAAATGTCCCGTTGACTTGATTAACAATGAGGAGGGAGTCGTACTTGGCTTCGATCACCTCAGCCCCTAGGTTCTTAGCCCGTTCTAGACCTACAATCATAGCCTCATATTCGGCTTCATTGTTAATCAATTTCACAGTTCTAATAGATTGTCTTATTACATTACCCCTTGGTGGTTTTAATACGATTCCCAACCTGGACCCTTTCACATTAGAAGCATCGTCCGTTAATAGGGTCCAGACCCCCGACCTAGTTCCCGAGGCAAGCAATAATTCTTTCTAGACCTCGGGGATCAAAGCCGGTGTGAAATCGGCCACGAAGTCTGCAAAAATATATGACTTTATAGCACTTCGGGGTTTGTACTCAATAACGTACCCGCTAACCTCTACAGCCGATTTTGCTGGTCGACCCAAAATCTCGGGTTTATGCATAACATTCCTTAGTGGATACGAGGTCACGACATATATAGGGCGATACTGAAAGTACAATTTTAGTTTCCTAGGTGCACTTAATAAGGCAAGCGCTAATTTCCCTAAGTGTGGATACCTCATTTTGGCATGACCTAGGGTTCTACTAACATAATAGATAGGAAACTACATACCTATTTCTTGGCGGGCCAGGACACCACTTATCACTACCTCGGAGACTGCCAAGTAGAGATATAACTACTCGTTCGCCTTCAGGGTGTGCAACAAAGGATGGCTTGATAGGTATCGTTGAGTTCTTCTAAAGCTTGCTGACATCTGGGGCCAAGAGAAGTCGTTCTTCTTCTTTAGCAACGAGAAAAATTAGCGGCTTTTGTCCGATGACCTCGAAATAAATCGGCCCAATGCGACAATCCGCCCAGTCAGGCTCTGTACTGCCTTAACATTATCAATCACGGTGATATCTTCTATGGGCTTTATTTTATCCGAGATGATCTCTATTCCTCGGTTGGATACCAAGAAACCGAGGAACATGCTTGAGGCAACTCTGAAGGTATTCTCCGGGTTCTACTTCATTTGTATTTCCTTATTATGTCAAACATTTCCTACAAATGTTTCAAATGGTCCTCTGCTCGTTGGGACTTAACTAACACATCGTCAATATAAACCTCCATCGATTTCCCTAACTGTTACTCGAACATTCGGTTAACTAGGCGTTGATATGTGGCAACGGCATTTTTTAACCCAAAAAGGCATCACGTTCTAATAGTAGGTGACGTATTTAGTTATGAAAGAAGTCTTATCTTAATCTCCTGGGTCCATCCGTATTTGGTTGTACCCAGAATAGGCATCGAGAAAACTCAGCGTCTTGTGCCCAGCCGTTGCATCGATCATTTGGTCGATGTTAGGCAAATGAAACGAATCCTTAGGGCATGCCTTGTTCAAGTCCTTAGTTGTATCTCAATCCCCCTCGATTACATAGAACATTGTCTCCTGGGTGGTTCCAGTTGTGTTGACCGGTAGGGTGATTTCACCTTTGGTTGTCTCGCACGCCATATTGAACCCACTCAACACTCGAACTACCGGTACGTTCTGATCCATTAGTCCCAGTTGTTCCACGACTCTCCATCGGATGATGTTAGCGAGCTATCTGGATCAATTAACACACGTTTAACTCGAGATTTATTAATAACAGATATCACCAGTACATCGTTGTGAGGTTAAAGGATTCCCTCGGCGTCCTCGTCGCTGAAAGAGATGGACCCCTCTGGAACATAGTCTCGAGTGCTTTTTTCTCTTGTGATAGAAACTTTGATGCATTATATATCTGCCATTGTGGGACATCTACTCCTCTGATTCTCATATTGATCACATGTTGAGGTTCTTCCTGCTCAATTTGTTTGTTGGCATCTCTATTTTTGAAATGATTTTTGGCTCGCTCACTTAGGATTCCCTAAGATGCCCCATTGTTGAATAGGCAAGCCACTTCTTCTTTTAACTATCTACAATCCTCGGTCTTGTGACTGTGAGCACTATGATATTTACATATCAAGTTGGGATCCCTCTATGAGGGATCAAACTAGAGTGGCCTTGGCTATTTGGTCTCCTTGATGCGGTCGATGACTGATACTATGCTCGCCTCATTCACATTAAAGTTATATTCTGATAGTCTTGGGCCTCTCTGCCCCTGAGTGATCTGTAGAAACCGTTTCTACTTACCAAACCTCGGTTGCTTGGACCCCGGTCGCTTCTCCTGTCGTTCCTGGTCGGGTGGCGATTGGGTTCGTTTACCCTTCTATCAGAGATGTATGGCTGGTGTTGATCTCGGGGTGGGCTCGGCTCCTGATTCATAATTCTTTTAGACCTGTCGTTCTCTCTGTTGAGGTAAAAAGATCTCGATGGAGCTCCCAGCTAGTCATCCTCGACTCTGATCTTTGACTGGTGCCTATTGTGAACATCAGCCTAGGAAACCGCAGGGTACTCTACCAAGTTTTGCTTCATTGTTGAGAAGCAACCAAACTTCGGGGGTTGAGTCCTTGGTAAACGCCTAAACGGCCAATCGTCTGAAACCCGGGGCAGGTCCATCCGTTCTATCTGGAACACGAACATCCTAAGCATTTCATTGTCCCTTTTCCTGACTTTGAACATGTCTGATTTCCTCGTTTCAACTTTGATAGCGCCGGCATGGGCTTTAACAAGGGCATCTGTAAGCATAGCAAACGAATTAATAGAATTTGGAGGTAAGTTATCTTACCATATCATCGCTCCCTTGGATAAGTTTTCCCCAAATTTCTTCAGCAACTCCGACTCAATCTCGTCCTCGAGGTCATCGCCTTTTATTGCACACATGTAGGAGGTCACATGCTCGTTTGGATCCGTTATATTTGGGAATATCGGGCATTCCAAACCTTTTTTCGGAATTGGCTTCGGTGCCGCACTTAGAGGAAAAGGTTTCTGAATGAACTTTTTGGAATCCGGTCCTTTCAATATAGGAGGCACTCACGGGATCTGATCGGCCCTTGAATTGTGAGTCTCCACTTTTTTGTCATTTGCTTCTATCTTCTTTTTGCCGGACTCCACCCGTTTTTTTAGTGCCTCAAGCATTTTTTAGTGCTATGATAATTACGTGCAACACATTCGATTCGTGAGCTAAATATGTAAAAATCATAGCACAAATATGATTATGCAATAAATAATAATCTAAGGATTCTTACGCTATTAATAATAATATCATGGTTGTTAAATTATACTTGTAAATAATACAACAAGGATTTTGTTGCTTTAGTTTAAGGACGCGTTTCTGTTTTAGATATCCTACCCAAATATTGTTAATAAACTTATTCTTAGTTCACATTCATTTTCGCATAGAATAATTTATAAAGCTAGTATAATTATGCAATAAGTTTAAGATCCGATGCCTGCACTTGTTATTGTAAGGAAAGTAGATTATTATTGTAGTGATTTAAATTCCTATCCAAATTTTTAGGCGACTTTGATGTCAATTTATTTTTATTCTCATTCAATGTACCCTGGCGAATTTTTTTGGTTCTCGTGTGGTATTTGAAACTCACTAATCAGACTAATTTAAATTCACGTTGAAAAAAGTTTTCTACTAAATTTTTTTTTAATGACTCAGCTTATTCGGTATCACAAATTTAAACTAGTTGAAGTAACGTAAAATTCTAACTATCCATTTTGCTCTAGCACTAGATTGAAGTTAGACAACAGTGTTTAAACAATGGACCTAAAATTCGGAGAAAATTAGTTCAAATCAAAAGGTCTTCTACAGACTAATAGAAGTCTAGACTCCTTTTTTTTTTTTTTTTTGAATTATTTATTTCTCTATTTGCTTAGTTGGCAGAATGATTTGTCTAGTGAAAGACTACACAGCAAATAAGGAAATATAAAAACACTTAAAATAGAATTTCCGCTCAATAGACCTTTTGTTTTTCGTTCACTTCTATACGAAAACAAATGAAAAAGAAACCTATGAATCTCATAAAATCGAAAAAAAGAAAGTGATACATCTCAAAAAGAGATAAAGATGCCTTCTCTTGTAATAAGAGTTCATAAAATGGTCCCCTCCAATGATGAATATTTTGAAAGTATTCCCGAAAATAAGGGGAGAAAAAAAGAATATTAAGAACTACACTGTTTAAATGATTGCATTATCACTACATTCTTTAATTATTTGCCTTTGAGTATTTTCAAAAGCATATTTCATAAAGCAACAACTTAAAAACCTCAGCAGGAAGTCAAGAATTTTGTTAAGGGTGACAAAGATTTAAAATATATATATATATATAATTTTTAATTTATATATGCTATATAAATTTTTTATATACACAATATAAATTGATGAAAGATGTTCAACTGACCATCTTTTACCATCCTTCCTGCGCTCCACCCAGAAGGAAAAAAAATAAAAAAAAAAGGAGAAGAAGAAAATACATTTGTTGACAACTAGAATAATTAATTGGAAACAGTAATACAGGGTGGAAATTTTATAAGAACTACTGGGGAAAAAAATGCTTTAAAAGCTTATCTTACCGAGTTAAATATTTCAAGAAAAAAGGTCTATTTTGGACGGCTAAATCCGTCAGAAATTCATAATTCTGAAGAAATATCGTGGGATAAGACATTAGTCACAAAACTTTCCTCAGACAAAAAAAAATATATAAATAAAAAAAAAAAAAACCTCAAATTTACCAACGATTTTGTGGTCTGTATCACAAAGAAAATATATGATGATATTATATTTTTGACAGTCGCGCCGTGAAATTTTTAAAAATAATCATAGAATCTAAATGGCCAAATTAAAGTTTTGCACCTTTTACATGGCCCATAGTTGTAACCAATCATAGAAGATTCTTAACTCAAGTGGATAATCCTGAATGAAGAAAAAAGGAGGGAAGAAAAATAAGAAGCTAAAATATTATTAAAGTACTTGAGAACAAATATGTTAGCCCTGAATCAGCGAACCAATGTAAAGAAACTGAAAATAATGTTGGATGGATGTTTTCTAAACCTCTATTTATAGTTCGATCCCGTTAAAAAAAAGTTTCGGAAAAATAACCCCGCATAAATTAGAATATTAAAGTATGCTGTTAGAATTTTAAAGCACGATAGTCAAAATTTTGAAGCACCAAAAATTTCTGACGATCATTAGAATTTTCAGCCACAAGTACAAAAAATTTTGATGATCTGCCCCAACCTCGGTTCTCCCCTGTTTTTTTTTTTTGAAGGTCCTCACTTTGTCTCCTTGCCGTAGATGTCTGTTCACTCGTATTACATTAAACTTTATACTTTGAAAATATTTGTAATTTCAAAGACAAATAAGGACATTGATGGACGTTAATGAAATAGGCGTACAATGAAATAGGATGACAGATGACTTAAATACTGTTTAACTCACAAAAGTGATTGAACAAAGGAAAATACAGTAATGCGTTATTATATACAATTAAGTTTATTAAAGGATATGAAAGCAAGATATATAGAGTAAGAAGAGAGAAGAGTTTTCTTATTTCTTCCAAGTGTACTTCACTGTGTGTTCTTCATGATTCTCAATACCTCTATTTATAAGATTAAACTATATAGCATTTAAAGGTATAAGAACTCGTCCCTAGAGCTTCGGCGACTTTGACGACAACTTGCATGCAGGGGCGGATCCAAGTGGGTGAAAGGGGGTTTTCGGTCGATATATAAGGAGGTTTTTTGTGTGTATATATATTAGGTACTGAATTTTTTATATTTTTTTATGTTTAATTTTTATATTTTTAAAACTCTTTGGCGAAAATTCTGTTCATGCCACTGCTTGAACGGTCAAAAAATGGCGACTGAGCAAGGGGGGAATATGTGACATGTTATCACTAGAGACAACAAAGAAAAAAACGAACTCATATTCATCTTTCTGAACTTTACTGAATTAAACCACAATTGAACACTTTATTGATTTATATTAGCAGCAAATCAACACATACATCAGGTCACTAAAAGTACATGCATTGACATAAATAGATTTTAATTAACCACTGCACATCGTCACTTCTTGGAGTCGCAAGGTTTAATATCATTCAAAGCAGAGATTGGCAAGTCACGCTCATCTATCACATAGGTGTGGTTCCGATCATAGAACCAATCACCAAATGCCTTCATTAGATTCTGCATGTATAAAACACTTCATTTAGTATCATAATAAAACTACTGTTTTCCTTTTCTATTTTCCTGAAATTTCTTCTAAGCAATAACCATAAGTTAATAAGTATACAATTCCAAACATAAATAAATAAAAAAGACAGTTGGGCGTACTAAGCTATCGTTATATGTGGGGTACGGGAAAAGGTCGTATCACAAGGGTCTATTGTACGCAGCCTTATCTTATATTTCTACAAGAGGCTATTTTCACAGCTCGGATTTGTGACCTTCTGGTCGCATGAAGCTGTCGCTTTGCGCGGGGTCCGAGAAAGGGCCGGACCACAAGGATTTATTTTATGCAGCATTACCCTGCATTTCTGCAAAAGGTTATTTTCACATTTCGAACCCGTGACCTCCTGGTCACATGAAGCTCACGCTATGCGTGGTTGGGGGAAGGGCCGGACCACAATGGTCTATTATACGTAGCTTTACTCTGTATTTTTATAGAGCTTGTTTCCACAGCTCGAACTCATGACTTCCTGATCACAGGAAGCTCTCGCTATGCGTGGGGTCTAGGAAAGGGCCAGACCACAATGGTCTGTTGTACGCAGTCTTACCCTACATTTATACAAGAGGTTGTTTCCACAACTCGAACTCGTGATTTCTTGATCACATAACAGTAACTTTACCAACTGCGTCAGGGCTCCCCTCTTAAATAAATAAATATATAATCTCATACGTACCAAATTTTTAACGGTGGTGACATTTTTAGGAGACCACCATCCTTGGACTTGGGTATGATGATTGCGTGCGTCAATGAAAGCTCCTCTTAATTTAGGATTATTTCCTTTAGGCAAAGCATTTAAGAATTCCAACCTAAAGTCTGAAATATCAAATCCAGAAGTATTAAAACATACACTATCGAATAATATTAATAATCAATTAAAGTTATCCAGAAAGTACTAACCTCTGAAGAGTTTGTTCTCAGTTGCAGTGCAATTTCCGCCTTCAATGCATGTATTTATCCCATTGTATATAGTAGTGTTTATCTGCAAAATAGTACACGCAGAAACATTAATGTAAATTCATAATGAAACTACAGTCGAAGATACATATGTGAGCTTTCTCTAGGAGAAATGTTCTATGAAGTCACGAAAAGGTTCCACTTTACCGAAAAATATGGTGTATATAAGAGGATTTATATTTTGTGGTTTCTGCTGAACTCATAGCTTCTATTCTAAATACGTTGCTGGTGCATATAGGTTAAATATTACTTTCATAAGTATATAACAGCATATCCGTTATATTCCCACAAGTAGAATATTTTTTTACGTGTATATATATATATATGTTAAATCTTGATCACTCTAAGTGACTTCTTGATTTTGTCGCGGACCATAGTAAATGGAAGGATAATAACAACAACAACAACGACGACGATAACGATAATAACAAAATAGTATATTTTTATAGGTGGAGTTTAAAGAGGATAGTATGTATACCTTACCCCTATTTAGTAAAGATAAAGAGACCGTTTCCAATAGACTCGAAGGATAACAATTGATAAATATACCTGGAATTTATCAAATGCCGACATTGCAATGTAAAGTGGTGTCTTGATTTGGTGTTGCATGTTCTCCGGGAAGAAGCACTGCGCGTAGTGAATTGGAACAATTTTATATATGACCATTAGTTTACTGGCAAAAATTAAAGAGCCAAAACAACTCAATCAATGGGTGTAGTAGCAGTTTGTACCATTTCAGGTCTCATTTTTGAAGTGCATGATTTTGGTAACGTTTTGGCAGATCCCTGCACAGTAGCTCAGATAAATAAGGGGTATTCCGAAGGTGTAACCTAGGCAACGAAAAAGGGGCCCGATCTTCAACTAGAGGAGCGACCAGTTGGTTCACCAAACCCCGATCCAGCGTCACACATTTTCCAGGTCCGAAGGGATCCAGTGCCCAAATACCGACTCCTCCCGGAATTGCGTTATCGGAGCCGAGATCATACAAATCAGCGTCAGTTTTTCCTTTTTCTATTTATCAAGAAATTTCCAAAAGAAAAACAGAAAACAGAATAAATCCCTTCTTATTCCTTTACAATTACTTATCTCCATTTGTTTCAGTTTCTATGACACACTTTCCTTATTAGTTTGTTCCCAGAAAAAATAACATGTTTCTATATATTTGAAATAAGTAAACTTTGAACTTTTTATTCTTATAATAAGCTTTTATACTCGCACAAATATTATAGCCCCACAAAAATTTTAATTTTTTAGCTTTTAAAATCACATATTTCAAAGTTATTTTTTAAAACTTCATACCGAATTAAACTAGATCAAATAAATTGAAACAGGGAAGTACTTAGCTAAGAGAGAGAACAAAAGAAAAAGATACTACGTAAAACTAAGGAATAGGAATTTACATGTAAATTAACAATTGCTTTATACAATTGCGTAAAATATCTTGCTTGGTGAGGATCCTTCCTATAATTAGAAATGTTAGACTGCAGTTATAAATATATCATTTGTAAAACAAAAAAGTATGTCTATGCATAAAAATCTTACACGTGGATAAAATAACCAGCATCAACCATGCATTTCACTCTAGGAGTATTTGGCAACAATTTACGAAAGCGATCACAGTATAGCATTGCTGGGTATCCTCCGGCAGAACTTCCGATAAGAAGTGCCTGCAATAATTAATTTACTATGGGGTCGTTTGATACGAACACAAGTAATGCAGGGATTAGTAATGCAAGGATTAGTAATGCAGGGATTGTAGTGTTGGGATTATTTTTTATCAAGTGTTTGGTTCATTGTATTAAAAATTAATTATGCAATGTATAATCTAAATTTATATTAAAAATTAAGTATGCAATGTATAATCTAAATTAATTGTGCCAAGGAAGAAGAAATTGAGGGGCGGTTTAGTAATTTTAAGTCTTATCCATGTATAGCTTATCCAGGGATTAATAATCTCTTGTTTTCCTTGGTATTAGTTAATCCCTCATATGAGGTATAACTAATCCATGTATTAGGTAGGAGTAAATTGAAGACCAACCAAACATGATACTGGACGGATTAAATTTTTATACGGAGATTATTTTACTTAATACGGCCTGCCAAACAACCCCTATGTGTTAAAAGTGGCGGAATAAGATTTTTACCATGAAAAGTAAAAAAATAATAAATGAGGGAAGCAGTTAAGGAAATTTAAAATTTAATATATATACAAAAATATATATATGCAATGTATGTTCTTTTTTTTTTTTTTTTTTTTTTTTTTTTTTTTTTTCGTTAGGCATTTCATATCCGGACATAGTAAGCTAATTAATCTAATTCGTACCTAGTAAGTCTATTAAGAAGTAAAGCGGTTCATACGATAAAGCTCTCAATTTTATAAAGTCATCGAAAAAAAGGTGAGTATTTTATGAGAGATAATATTTCGACAAAAATACCCTAGCAGAAACACGAAAAGTTCCAGCATATAATTTGCTGAATTAGGAGCTCGTGAGAATAAACTTCTAATATATTATATTAGAATTCCAGCATATTATGTTGGAATCTCATATATAAAAAATTCGAACTCCAGCATATTATGCTGGAATATGTTTTTAGATTTTAAAAGTATTTATGTTCAGATTTTATTTTTACATGAAAAAATGACAAAATTCCTATTACCTTTTAAATTATGGATAATTTTCAACTACACGTTATAAATCAGGCTATTTTTAAATTTTTTTTGGGTTGGAAAAAGTTGGCAAATTAAAATTCACTTACGCTCTGCGCGTTCTTCAATCCTTTTGCTAGAACATCCTCCATTACTGCGTTAAAAATCCTTGCTCCCCTAAAGTGAAGATTGGTAGCCTTAAAAATAAAGAGAAGAATGTGATTAGACTTAATTCCATGTTTCTCTTGTAAAATTCATGGGAAAAAAGAAAATCTCAAAAGTAAGGAGGGCTAGCTAGTTTCTTCTCTAGTAAATGTTTACATATTATAAATAATAAATTATATAGTAGCTTAAAATTAGAGAAAATACAGGATCAACGTATTCGGCATCTCCTGTGAACGATCCACCATCACAGTATCTAACAAATACTTTGTTCCAATTGTAGAAATCTGCATATTTTACATCAAGAGAACACGTCATGACATGTCTAACTAGAACAGAATAAAAATGTACCAATTAATTAGGCAACATCAAATTAAAAAATAAAACTGCTGTGATGAAAAATTTTTCTAATAGTTTAATCAAAGAGATACCTGGATTTACACTCTGAGTCTTGCTGTAAATTCCCATAAACCACCATGGTTTCATATATTTTGAGGATCCAAAGTCAGATTTGGAACGATTCAGACATTCTTCGACGGTTGCGCACCATGCTCCTCCCTAAGTACAATGTGAGAGTTTCAAAGATTTTCTCCAAAAAGAAAAAAAATCTTTAAACAACACTATATATGCCTTGGGGAAAATTCATAAATAGTTTAATTTAGTTCGTAGTTAATCATAAATTTATGCGGAAACGAAACTAATCTACTCATCAGTCTCTTATCGACCACGTATACTTGCGTCTTCGTTATCCTAACAATTATAGCGACAGTGAATTAGATATCACTTACCGAAAGCTGAACAAGCCATCTTCCCACTCCATCTCCGAATCCTGGTTCAAAATGGTATGCTGGAGGTGATCCATCCAAGCACACTGCCACATTAAAAAAATGTTACTATAACTCTTTTTGCAGTTCAAAAATTACTTAATTTAATTATATTAAATGTGTTGAGAATGTAACTAAATATATAAATATGTGCTCTCTCTGACAGTTTCAACTTTAGATGAGATGATCACATATTTTAACATGGTATCAAAGTATGCAGGGGTTCTTGGGTCGAATCTCGATGCCACCCGTTATAAAAAGAGAATTTTCATGTGCTTTGCCCACGAAAAAAATTTAACCTGCATTAGAGGGCGTGTTGAAAATATAATTGAGTAAACACGCTCTCTTAAATAATTAATTTTTTAATTGAGATGATCATACACTTCGACAGAATATACACAGAATTAGTGAAGGAAATTAATTTAACCTGCTCCTTTTGATACGGCATTGTGAACGACTGTTTTGTCGACATAATATCCCTGATCTATGTCTGATGTTGCATTTTCTTTTACACAAGCCTCAATGTTGATAATAATGGCCAAGAAACAAATAAGTACACAGACAAATTGAAACGTTTTGGCCATCATCATCCTGTAAAACATAAAACAACGAAGGAAAATAAGAAACCGAACATATCGTAGCAATATAGAAGTATATTTGCATGTTTAAGAAGAAAAGGAAATTATTTGACATGCACGTACTTTTTTAATATATATGTTGGCAAAAGATTTATTTTGTTTTTCCCAACTGATAAAATTTGATCTATATATAGAGAAATTTTTGGGAATACGGTTGAAGTTAGTGCAGAGAAAATAGGCAGGCCATAGATTTGTAAGGCTACGAGGGAACGCGTCTTTATTTGTGGTAATTATAATTTACACATGCAGTTAGGGCTGGTTATTGGTCCGGTTCTAACTGGACCGGACCGGTTTGGGACCGGAAACTGGCCCGGACCGGTTAGAACCGGACCAAATAACGTGTGGGGGCTTTGGGTCCGGTGGCGAGACGGTCCTGCGCATTTCGACCGGACGAACCGGTAATTTTTTGGTCCGGAACCGGACCGGACCGGACTGATTCGCAGAGCAGCCTTCCTTCTTTAAATTCTAGCCGTTGGCCAACGGCTCTATTGAGGAAATAGCCCGTTGGGCAACGGCAAAAAACGGCTATTTTCAGCCCATAACTACCCCAT
>MCJB01019667.1:164106-199093 GCA_002018475.1 Nicotiana obtusifolia | reverse complement strand
CAATTATACGGCTATATTGGTTGGTCGTTCCTATCTCTACTCTTTAATTATATTTTTGTGATATAGTTATTTTATTTGCTATAAATTATAATTATGTCTCAAAGAGGTTCAATTGGAACTACTACTGGGGGGCGGGCACGTGGTCGTTCGGGAAATAAGGGTAAAACAATTATTGGTAGTTCTAATCAACACGTAGAGGAAAATCAATATTATCATGATTTTAGCTCCTTTAATCCTCTTGATTCACAAAACGTAGAAACGGAATTTAATTATGAAACCGGGTTTAATTTAGAAGAACAACCAGAATTTGAGGCTAGTCCACCTGAAGTTTAGTCCGACTTGCCTCCTCCCGTACCTCCCCCGACTAGAGCCCCGGTTCAACGTAAGGATAGATATGAGGTGTGAAAATTTGTACAGAAGAACAGGGATACACAGTCAGCCGTTTGTGGTCTTTGCGAAAATGTGTGGGTATTTAAAACTGGGGGTAATGAAGGTGGGACGGGTAAAATTAGAACTCACTTAAGAACCAAACATCCCAAGGAATGGTCAAAGCGGGCGGGGGGTATTTATCTTGGAACCGAGCATGGGGGTAGCACATGACACATCCTCGGGTATCCAAGCTAAATATAAAACTACAACATGAGGAATTCTTAGTTACGATAAAGAAAGGGATAGAGAAAATATTGCTAAACTAGTTGCGCTAGAGGGTTTGCCTTATAGTTTTCCTTCTTCTACTGGTTTTGTTCGGTATATCCAAGCTACATATAATCCTTCCTTTAAAGGTTTTCCAAGAATAACTGTAAAAAATGATATTATTAAATTTAAAAATGAATATAGAGATTATTTGAGATATTTATTTGATAACTTTGACACTAGAGTATGTCTTACAACTGATATGGGTCGTTCAACTAATAACTGCAATTATATTACTGTCACTGTTCATTGGATAGGTCCTGATTGGGTCTTCCAAAAACGTATAATTGCATATAAAGTAGTTGATGAACCACACAAGGGAAATTATATTTCCAAAACTGTTTCATCTGTTTGTCGTGCTTATTGTTTGACTAATAAAGTTTATAGTATTATAGTAGATAATGCTACGAACAACACTGAAGCACTTAGAAATTTAAGACCTATTTTAAACCCCCATTTGAGGAATTTTTTCATGTTAGATGTGCATGTCATATCTACAACTTAGTAGACAAGGATGGTCTTGACTTATTTAACAATATTATTGAAAAAGTTAAAGTAGCTATTGCCTTTATTTTTAGAAATAAAAATCAACAAAGAAAAAGAGAATGGGAAAGAAAATGTATAGAATTAGGAATGTCGATTAGGAGAGTACCAAAAGAAGTTTCTACTAGGTGGAACACTCTATATGAAGCATTAACGGTTGCTTACGAATATAGAGAACCAATAACTCAAATGTATAACAAATATTTTATGGATATTTACCACCTTAAGAAGGAAGATTTGGAACCTTGTTGAACATCTCCTCCAGTTTTTAGAAAAATTTTACCATGCGACTTTAGAATTTTCTGGACAGTATTATCCAACTACTCCTACTATGTTATACTATATAGCCGGTATATCCGAATTATTAAAATTATATAGGCAATATACTTCATATAAAATGGCTGTAGAGGCCATGATTGAAAAGTTTAAAAAATATTTTTTCCCAATTCTCAACTTTTTTAACATTGCTTCGGTGTTACATCCTGCATTTAAATTAAAGTTAACTGAACGACTTTTTCGGAAAATATACACAAATTTAGATATTTCATCTCTTGAAATTGCTACTAACAATTACCCGAGCGTAGATGTTGCTCGAGGTAAAGTTTCTACTAATTTTCAGGCTGTTTTCGCAAAATACAGAGCTTGGGCAGATAGTGCTACACCAACTGCACCGATACTTTCAACCGGTGAGAGTACCTCTCAAGTAAGCAAACGACATGCTGGGATGAGCAGCTTCGAAGGACTTGATCAGAGGCTACTTTCAGAACAAGATGACTACGAGGAGGAATACAGCGAGTTCCAAGTCTACTTGATCCAGTATCCGAAGAAACTGACAAGTTTTGGAACTCACGATCTATTGGATTACTGGAAGAGTCAAGAAGCACAATTTCCAATACTCTCAAAAATGGCCCGTGATATCTTGACAATTAAAGCGTCATCTGTTGCGTCGGAGAGCGCTTTCAGCCAGGGAAGATTTCAGATGGGAGATCATCGACATTCACTGAGAGAAGAAGCAATGGAGACACGAGTCCTATTCAGAGACTGGATCAGAGCAGAACGAAGAAACTTTGGAATACCGGAGCTTTCACAGAAAAAAGATAGAGTATACATGGATCAAATATTGAGCGACGGCACAAGCGAAGAAGGGAATCAAACCAACGAGACGGAAGATGAAGAAGATCAAGAAGAAGACGACGACGAACCGGAACAACAACAACCTGTTCCAAAGGAAAAGCCAATAGCTATACTAAAAAAACTAGCGAGCATGTTTAAAAGAATGTAATTTTATACATCAAATTACATATTAATAAAATTGCTCCAAGTTCGCATCACAACTCTTGTGTTCTTATATTTTATAATTTTACTAACTTTGAATATATTTCAAGGTTTGAAATTTGAATCTAATTATAAATGTTGAAACTAATTCAAAGTTTCAAACTTTGTAAAGATGTCGTCTTTTAGTCTTAATTTTTGTTTTGAGTCTTAATGTTATTTTGAATCATCTTTCATTTTTTAAGAACTTGGCTTAAAGGTTAACATCGATTTCAAGTAAATATTAAAACATCTTTTCAAAACAATTGATTTTTCAAATAAACAATTTGCATAATCAAATTCATGCCGGCAAAATTTCAGAAAGCACTGGACATCGATGTTCATTAGTAGGACATCGATGTCCAGCTTAAACTTTGGCCAGACATCGATGTCTAACTTATGAACATCGATGTCCAGACCTTTCTGGAATTTTGCCAAAGCAATAAAATTAAAAAAAATTAATTGTAACCGGATGACCGGCCGGACCGGACCGGATAAAACCGGTAGACCAGCCACCGGTACCCGTCACGGCCCGGTCGGACACTTTTAAGCCGGAAGTACCGGACCGAAAATACCCGGTTAGGTCCGGTCCCGACCCAGTAAATGTACCGGACCGGAAAAAAATATCATGTCCGGTTACCAGCCCTAGTAGGGAGCGCTTTCTTTCGAATGGAATCTTATGCAGCACGAATCTAAATATAATGGAGCTCCAATACAAAACATGAATTTTAATTAAAAAATTTAAAAGATGCAAGAATACCACTCACTCCTGAATTTTTAACCTGCAACTTAAAACAATATTCAGAGTCAATTTTGACTCTACGCTAAAAACTTTCCTTATATTAAGAAAATTCAACAAATTTTATATATATAAAAAGAGATTATTTTACCCTTTTGTAAAGTATAATTTTTGAACCATAGCTCCGCCCAGTCAAGGGTATTAGGCTCAGATTCCAACCTCTCTGGAGCAGGGGGTGGGGATGATGTGGAATTAGATTCCAATCCCTTTGGGGAGAGTAGAGCTTTGAAGTTTATGAATTCTTAATTTTTTGTTGAACCAATAGCTTATTTTATTATTGAATCTGCAATTAAATAATTATACGTATTTAATGAATATTCTAATATAAATTCACGGTGTAAGTTAAAGTTACTGAACTCGTCAACAATCTCTTCCTCTACCCTTAATGGCGAACGAGGTTGGATCGAATATGAACGGGTTGAATATAAAATTGCATTTTTGTTCGAGAGGACAAGAAGCAACATGGAACTTATGGGCTTTGTCGTCAGTCATGTGTGATATAATTTTGTTGAAGATATACTAGCAGCAAGGTTGAAATATAACTGAAATCTGTCTATAAGTCTTAAGGCTTTACATAGTCAAATCAGTGGCGGATTCAGGATTTGAGTTTCATGGGTGCTTAACCTTTTTTTGACGTAAAGTTACTATCAATCCCATCGTATAAGTATGCAACTATTTAAATACAATAAAAAAAATTAATTAGAAAACCATGATATTAATATTATAGACGCCGTGAAACTGTGATGGATAACACAATTAGCAAGAAAAAGATCTATGGATTTTGCGGTTCGGAAGGATTCTTTATTTTTTTAAAGCAAATTTTCTTTTTCTTTCTTTGCTATAATTAATTAGATAAAGTAAGAAAAGAAAAGCAAAGAAAAAAAAGATAAACAAAGTCAGAAGCAAAAAAATAAAAGTAATATTGGCTCAAAAAAGTAATATTGATCACTCACCCTTTGGCTTTTATAGTGCTCTAGCACCCATCATAAACCAAAGCACCCACCTAGCTCTTTGTTACCTGGGTGCTTGCTCATTTATTATATCCTTTTTCTTAAATTCTTTATATAATTATACATCCTCCGAGTCGAGGTTAATGGGTGCTCGAGCACCCGTAACCATACACGTAAATCCGCCACTGAGTCAAATAGATATAGTTGTAGACTCTCTTGCAACTAAAGTATTAGACTCTTACTACAACTAAAATATTAAATATTCTAATAAATCAAATATTAGACTCCCCCTAAAACTAAACATCGAATAATTCTAGAAAATAATATTCTAAAAAAATTGATCCTGCTCATATTAGTGCTTGTGAATAAGTATCTTTGTGCACACTTTTGTAACATGACATGTTTTTTTTTAGTTTTCACATAATTAATGCATTAAATCTCCACCAGTAAAAATATTTTAAGTGTGTTTTCTTTTTTGCAATATTTGCAACGAGGATAATCGATTTTTTCTTTTTAGTGTTTTGCGAAAAAAATACGCTAAATAACTTTATCTTGTTTGAAGGTTGCTCTTGTGCTTGAAGAGCACTTAATAATTCTACAACAGAGATGATAGAGAGATCTTTAGATTTTTTTAGAAAAAAAATTTTGGACTCGAATTTCTCTGTACTTGTCACAAGAATTTTTCAACTATTTTGACTTCTGTTGTTGCAATTTAAAAAAAAATTGATCTTGCTCAGTTCCTGCTACTGCTATTAGTGCTTGTGAATAAGTATCTTTATGCACACTTTTGTAATATGACATGTTTTTTTTGTAGTTTTCACATAATTAATGCATCAACTCTCCACCAACAAAAAATTTCCAAGTGTTTTTTTTTTTTTTTTTTGCAATATTTGCAGTTAGGATAATCGACTTTTTTTTTTTTTAGTGTTTTGCATAAAAAATATGCTAAATAATTTTATCTCCTGTGCTTGAAGAGCACTTAATAATTCTGCAATAAAGATGGTAGAAAGATCTTAAGACTCTTGTAGAAAGGAAATTTGGACTCGAATCTCTTTGTACTTGTCACAAGAATTTTTCAACTATTTTATCTTCTCTGAAATCCTCGTCAAACAACTTGATTTTATTGGCAATTAAGGAAATTCTATCAGAATATTTGGTGATGGTCTCATCCTCTTGTCTCACATGCAATAATTTTAGAGAAGATCTGCAACTAAATTTTGAATTATAGTTTTGGCTTTGTATATTTTAGTTTTCTCTTCTAAATAAGCTTTGATTTAGGTAAAGGTAGGATTTTCAAGGTACAATTTTTCATAGATCATAAGCTTCGAGATAAGATTTCTGACCAATTCTGATAATTTTCAAGCATTGAAAATTTGTGAAAAATTGTAAGCTTAAAAGTTGATATTAGCCATGATTGAAAAATAAGCTTAAAAGTTGATATGGGTTAAAAGTAGGTATAAATTGAAATTGGTTTAAAAATAATTGACACTGTTTTTTTTCCAACCGAATTCACAGATTCATCAAGATTAATGGAAACTCTTATACCATTATTATGATTTTGTTGAAAATATATTTGCAGCAAGAAGGTTGAAAATATGATTGAAAATATAAAATTTTATTAATCGTAGGGCTTTAAATAGCCAAATAAACAAAATAGTGAACTCCTCCTACAACTAAAATACTGAACAACTAAAATACTGCGTATTCTATTAAATCTAATATTCGATCCTCCAAAAACTAAATAACTAATTATTTTAGAAAGAAGTAATAGTAATAGATCCAAAATCCAACTCGGGTGGGCATTGGTCGGTTCGTTTCGATTTTGTAGAATTTTGATTCGGTTTATTCGATTTTCGATTTTTGATTTTAATAATTAAAACTGAACCGTAATAACTTCGGTTCAGTTCGGTTTATTCGTGTTCGGTTTGATTTTTCGGTTTCAAGCCACGATAAAAATAGTATGAAATAACTAAAATAAATTACTTGTTGATAGAAAAAGACAAAAGAAATAAAAAATTCCACCAAAATACTTGTTGACAGAAAAAGCCAAAAGAGATATTCTTTAATAACGTATAAGTTGTCAACTTATATTTAAGTAAGTCTGATATTGTTATATGTACTGTATACAACATTAATAACGTATAAGTTGCTCTTATATTATTGTTTTTTCCATGTTAATACCATTTCCTGTTTTAACATCGAAACATGAGGGTTGAAAATATTTTTTTAATTATTTAAACGAATCTCTTTCTGTTATTGTTAAGTAACAATGAAAGAGTGGTAGTAACAACTTAGCATACTCACACAAGCTTAATTTTTATAAGAAAAATTTTTAAAGACTTATAAAATTTCATGGACAAACACATTTTTTTAAAAATTAAAAAAAAAATTATATATATAAACTAACGGGTTTTCTTTTTTTTTTTTTTCACAAGAAAATAATAGTTGACCAAAAAATAAAACAAGGAAGAAAAAGTATCTAAAGACTAAGCAAACAAATTCTGAAAATCAAAAGAAAGTTTCTGTCAACAAATATGATTAGGGGTGGGCATATAAAAATTCGATTTTTCGGTTAAACCGAATAACCGAACCGTTAAAATCGAAAATCGAACCGAAAACTGAAATTTTAAAAACTATAAACCACAAACCGACCGAAAAACTGAAACCGAATAAACCAAAATTTTCTATTCGATCAGTTTTTCCGATTCGGTCGGTATTATGTCCACCCCGAAATCTAACAATGTGGGAAATTTTGATTTATCCATTCTGACCCATGGTTACATGGATTTTGATTTATCCATGTTTTATTCAAATAAAATATATTCGTTATCCAGCCCATTTCTAAATAGATGAATTCGGCAGATACATGGATATTTTATCCATTTTGCCAGCATTAATGAGGCGGACCAATCTTTTACATATCTATCATATTTTAAGTCCAACATACCATTTTCTATGTCGCGTTAGTCCACATGAGCGACCCGATATCGAACCCATCTACACTGAATTGGATAATAAAATAAAATAATTGAATTACTGTTGAACTAACGACTCATAAATACTGTCGGGTTGGACAAACCAATAACTCAAAGGCATTCGGTCTGTTTTTGAAGCAAGAATTACCGCCTTATTTTATCTTCACTAAATTTTCGTAGCATCCGAATTGGGATACCCTGGCACGACGAAGACTGGCCCCTTTGTTTTGGGGTACTGCCGTTGTCACGGAGCAGCATTTAGTTCATGGATTATTACTTTATTTTCTAGTGAAACAGAATTCGATTTGGAGCAATTTTTTGGTGGTGAATTCAACAATATCGCTGCGTTATAACGATACATAACTCGTTATTCTCTCCCTGTTATTTAATCTAACAAGATGAAATTTAAAGCCTTTTGTGCACTTAGGACAACATTAAGAAGAAGAAATAAGTGGTGGACATAAACAATATTGAAGCAAAAGGAAACTTTAGTAAGATGTGGTACTATATCATTAAACTCTAGAGCATTATTGTAATAGCAAATGGTAGCTGTGTTAACTGCCTTGCCCCAACTTCCACCCACCCATCATTGTTGGAATTTGCTAGAAATGATAAATAACACATTCATTCTCTTCATTACCAATAATAAAAGCCCCATCTAATTCCTTTATTGCTTCATGTAATTGAAAGCTCTCTCCTTCTTTCTCTTATCTATATACAGCTGTACTTGTGGGAATTGGGTCATTTGATAATGAAGGAATTAATATCACAAAGAACTTTTTGTGGATATAGCTTACTTCAATTGGTTCAACGGAATGAACGAATATGTGTGTGTGAAAAGCTATTGAATTTTCAAAAAAGAGCAGCTCGGTGCACAAAGTATTTCGGGTTCACGAAGGGTCTGAACAAGGGTCGTACCTTAAGAGGTTGTGATGTAGACAGCTTATCCGAATGTAAGCATTAGTGGTTGCTTTCATGGCTCGAACCCTTGACCTATAAATTACGGGGACAACTTTACTGTTGCTCCAAGGCTCCGCTTCAAATTTCAAGAAATGTTAAATTTTGAATTTACAATTTTAAAAGTATAATATTTTTGGTTTTAAGAACATTAAAGTTTGAACCAATCAAATATAATTCTTAATCCGCCTCTGAACAAGAAGACCCCTTTGACATCAATAATAAGCAAGCACCTACATTATAAAGACAGATTTGGATTGAAATCTTTCCAAATAACCCGAGAGAGGCTATACTCTAACAACCAACTGACTCATTATCCCTGACGACAAGGATGAAGAAATAGCAACGTATCAGGAAAATCGAATATATGTACATGATGTAACGACATGGCGACCGGCCCGCAAGCTACTCGAACTAATGAAAATTAGTTCCAAGAAACGGTTGCTCACGTCAGCGCCTCACCACTAGCACTGAATGAATAAAATGAGTGAAGATCCTCCTTCCCCTTGCTAATTACCAAGTACTTCGTTGCCACTAGTAAATTAGACCATCTCCCCAAAAAAGAATTCGGAACTTAAAGAGAAGAGAATTTAGTCTACAAGAAGCTCGCAGAGCTGCCTAAAACTCAGAACCTCATAGACATACTCATTAAGCAAATGTTTATTGAAAATGACACAAATAATCAGCATCAATAAAACTCTCACACACAACTATATATAATAGAATGTCTTGACTTCACTCTAGGTAAAACTAGTAGTCTAGCCTAGTGATAACAAAAATCAACTATAGTTGTAACACTAATTATAAGGGACAAATCCCACCACCAAGCAGAAAAAAAAACTTACCTGGAAGTAGCTCTCCCTTAAATTACAATTTAAAAAAATGAACCTACACATAACCTCTTCTTTTAGACAATCAAACAAAATATATGCCCAAATATATAGTAATATAATTTAGATTCTTCAACTCCTTTTTTTTTCTTTATAGAAAATGATATAATTTGAAGCTGGATTTAGAGATGACATCCAAAGCAATTACAAGTTCTGGGAGTGAAAGAACAGAAACCAAAAGGCCTATGTGGTATATTGCAATTGATAGCATAGCAACAAGGAGAAGGCACACAATAGCCCTTAGCCCCACCACAACAAGTGCAGATTGCACAAATCTTGAAGCTCCCAAGCTTCCTTCTTGTCTCATTTAACATCACCATCATCTTCTCCTCTATTACTGGTACCATCTCCGGCTCTGCCCCATATACCTACAATTAACGGTTCAGAATGAGCGTGATCATATTATATGCATACATTTGAAACTTTTGCTCGCGAGTTTATACATAGTCGAACCAAAAGCAATATTGTAGTACTTGAGTAGTTGTAGAAATAATATTAAAAAATAACAGCTCGGTGCACTAAGCTTCCGCTATGCGCGAGGTCCGGGGAAGGGTCCGCATAAGGGTCTATTGCACGCAGCCTTATTCTGTATTTCTGCCAGAGGCTGTTTCCACGGCTCAAACACGTGACCTCTTAGTCACATGGCCAGCAACTTTACTAGTTACACCAAGGCTCCAATATTGGAAAGCAAAAATAATAACTACAAAGTTTGTACAAGAATTGACAGAGAATAGTGAAAGACTCACATGGGAATTTGAGGCTCCATAACTTGTAATTGACATAAAGAATACAAGGAGGAACAGAACCCCACTACTAACAGTAGCAGACATCTTTTCTTTCCTTTGTACAAACAAGAAAGCCCTTTGTGCTGTTTGCTAACAAAGAGTTAGGGAAGAATTTTGTGGGGAAAAATGGAGTGAGAAAGCAACTGTGTTTGTGCTTTTGATCTCTATGTATATTGGAATCAGTTTCTCATTAAAAAGGTGGTTTAGAAGAAAGATGGAAGTGGGGAATGACTTAATGGTGTTGAACTGTCAAGAAGTTATTAACTTTGGAAGTATTTTGAAAGTGGTTTGGGCAGTGCATAGCAAATGTATCGACGGGTTAGAATTGATTTCTTTTGTACGAAATTTATACTTATGTAAATAAGATAAAAATAAATTATATAAAGTTTAGAAGATAAAAGTAATGGAGATGAGGATGCTGAGATGAATGTATAGACATACTAGAAGAGATTTTATCAGGAATAAGTATATTCAGGACAAGGTGGGAGTGGCTTTCGTAGTGGATAAGATGCAGGAAGTGGGGTTGGGCATGTAAAGAGGAGGTGCAAAGATGCACTAGTGAGGAGGAATGAGAGGCTGGCGATGGTGGGCTTGGAGAGATAGAGGCAGGCCGAAGAAGTATTTATGGATTGGTGACTAGACAGGACATGACACATCTTCAGCTTACCGAGCACATGATCTTGATAGGAACGCGTGGAGGTCAAAGATTAGGATAGAAGTTTAGGAGGTAGTCTAGCATACTCCTTTCTATTATCTTGCGGTTGTTACTCTTCTTTAGTCTAGTAGTTGTCGTATCTTTCTCGTACATTCGTATTCCTAGATTTCTATTCCTACCTATTATTTCGCTGGCTTTGGTTTTCTGATTATCTTGTTGTTGTTACTGTTTATTTTCTTATAGTTTCTTCACTATTATATTTCTTTTTCATTACTGATGAGTTTATACTTTCTTTGAACCAAGGGTCTATCGGAATTGGCTCTATGCATGCAGAGGTAACGGCTGGTAGCACATTTAAAAATGAGGCTTATAGGCCGACCCAAGTTAGCAAGCCAGTCCCTGAGGCTCAACCAAGATTGGGTCGGGGCCGGCCCGTGGCCAAGATAATAATAATAAATATAAAATTAAAATAGAAAAATATGAAAGAGTTAAAGAGACAAGTTTTACTCAAAGATAACACTTAACCAAATGAATCCTTTGAGTTGAGTGGCTGGAATATGATTTTGTGAAATGAGTTGTTTGAATTTTGTATTTTTATATTATAGTTAGAATTAGTTATTTTGTTTTTGTATAGTCTCAGCACTTTTTTAACATTATAAAATTTATAAAATAGAAGAATTTAATTAATTTTGGTTTATTTGGAATACGTCAGTTCTTTTTTGGGTTAACCATATTATATATGTATGTGACTAAGTACGTATTTTTTGATTTACATATGTCTATGATTTGTATTAACGTTTTTTTTTTTCTCCTGAAGCGTCTTTTGCTTTATTTTCATTATTGACTAGTAATTTCTTGAAATTTAACTAACAAATTTTATTAACAGCTAAACCATTTTGTATGCAAATAAATTTAATTTTCTCGAGTACTTGAAGTTCTATATAATATTAGCATATTGTCTTGTAAAAATTTATTCTTTTATAAATTTTTACTTACTTACACATCATTATATGTTAGAAATTTAACAAATTTTGCATAATTTTATCAAATACAAATTGGAAAATATATTCTTACAAATAAAAAAAGAACATTAAAAAAGATGAACGACTAACCCTTCCTAGCATGCGGCCCGTCTAGGGCTGGGCTGGCTATTTTAAGGTCGTTCCAAAAGTTTACTCGGTGCATCCTAACCCACCAAATTTCAATGCATGTGAGGCCTGAACTGGGTTGGGTTAGGCTAGTCCATTTTAACAGCTCCACCCCTAAGCTTGACACCATTAATTTGCAGTTTACATACCTAAATTATTAGGTATTTATATCACTCCACTAACTTTCAGTTTTTCTTATTCATTACCCCTTAAATAAAAATCATAAAAATTTAACTAAATAAAATAAAATCATCATTCTTCTTCAATTTAATTTTCCAACTTCATATCCTAAAATAAGCTTCTATATTGTTGGTTGAATGGGTGAATTTTTTTTAAAAAAGTTGAATCTTCTAAATATAGGGCTTTCTTTGATAAATTGGGGCTTATTAAAAATTGAGTTTTAAAAATTAGGGATTTTTGAAATTTTTGCTTGTTTTTACTTTCTTGTTTCCTTTAGTGTTAATTTTTCTTACATATTTTAGGGTTGTGTTTTCAATTGTGTTTACTATATTGATAAATTTTATCGTGATCTGCAATTGAATTTACTATTTTTTTTATTAAATTTTGTCGTGATTTAGAGTTAGCTTACAATTATTAATTAAATATTATCATGATTTACAACTAAATTTACAATTATTAATTAAATATTATCGTGATTTAGAGTTACGTCTCAAAATTAGCTTCAGACATATGTATCTGAAGTCTCCAAATTGAGACCTATTAGTCTGAAGTTGGCCTCTGGCACTTCAAATTCAAGCCTGATGTCATGACCCGCCACATCATCATGCCACGTAGGTGCCATTTGGCATATATTAATGCCACGTGGAAGCTTGCATATGAAATAGACTAGCACATGTGGGAAGGTACTAGAGAAATATGGAGATTTCTCATGGAACACCTTAGAACCATATGGAATTGCTAGGAAAGTCCTTAGAAGATTCTAGCTATGTAGAATATTCTAGAGAAGGGACTTACTTGTAAATAATAAGGGCCTTGTGTAATAATTATTATTTACTCACTAGCCCCTATGAAACTAGTATATAAAGGGGGTTATTCATTTGTAATTCATCAAGCAAACAATTCAAGCTCTCTCTAATACAAAAGCTTCCTTTGGCAATTCTCTTGTGTTCTAACATTCCCTTAGCAATCTTGAGTGTGGTAAGGCTGACTTGGCATAGCAAGAACGTGAGCAAGTTGTGCAAGATCGTGAATGAGTTGTCAAGTGCCGCACGTGCGCTTAGTTCAAGACTAAGGACGTGACAACGTGGTATCAGAACAAAGGTTATGACTAAAGGAATGTTAGAAAGAATACAAGAGATTGCTAGAAGGAAGTTTTGTAGGGAACCATGGTCGGGATTACCAAGGGCATGATACTTGAAAAAGGGACAAATGTGAAGGTCCCTAAGCAAAAGGAGCATGGAGGTGCACGGGACGCACGCGAGGTGGGCGACTTACTTTGGATGGACAAGTACTTTGAGGTAGTCAAGTAGGATGACGAAGTTGTTAAGGTACGCAATGCCTCAATGTACTTGACCGAGGTTGCCTATGGTGTCATCGAAAGTGTGCTGACATGGAGAAGGGGCTATGCAAGATTGAGACTTGGGAGCAGTTCAAGAAGGAGTTGGAGAAGCAATTCTACCCGATGAATGTGGTGTACGAGGCTAGGCGGAAGCTAAGGGAGTTCGGACAGATGGCCACAATTCGGGAGTATGTGCGCGGTTCACTTACTTAATGCTGCAAATCCCGTCATTATCCGAGGAAGATTCACTCTTTAACTTCATGGATGGGTTGCAAAATTGGGCAAAGCAGGAGTTAAGAAGACATCAAGTAGCCAACGTGGATGAGGCCATAGCGGTAGCCGAGTCGCTTGTTGACTTCAAGATGGAGTCTGCCAAGTCCAAAGAAGGCAACGCCAAGAGAGGTAAGGGATATCATGACGAGGACAATGGGAAAGGCATAGCCGAGGTATACAAGGGCAATGGCAAGGAGCCATCCCATAACGGACAGGGGTCCAAGAGAAACGACAAGAGACCGGAAAAAGGTAGCGAGTACGTGCCTAAGGGAGGGTGCAACTTCTGTAAAGGATCACATCGGGCAAGTGAATGCCCAGATTTGAGGAAGCTTGCAGCAATGATCGGGAACTTTGCTCAAGCACATAAAGGTGACACAAGAGGGACCGCCTGTATTGGGGGATGCACTTGGGCAGCAAGAAAGGTTGGGCGGACATAGTTGAAGTGGATGGCGATTTACAAAGTGATGGCACGCTATCAGACTTAGACGATGCACCGAGCAAAGGGGTCAAGTTTTCCAGTAAGGTTGTGACCACAGAGGGCAGCCCAATAGGGAGTGGAAGCATGGACCTGATGCTTGAGAAGTTGCTAGACTTGGTTGAGTCATGGGGAGATTCAGGCCAAGAGCAAGGAGAGGCATCCGATGGGCGGAGGATCGAGGCCATCATTGCTAGCCGTCCAAAGTACAAACGGAGTAAGAAGAAAGGTGACCAGTACCTTGTGACATGGGAAGGAACTCAATAGAGCATCATGGCTAATGGACAAAGATCTCTGGCGACGCCAAGGCGAGGTGCGCGCGTACGTGTCATGCTTTGTGCCGAGGGCGGCACAAAATTAGGTGGGGGAGAGTGTCATGACCCGCCACATCATCATGCCACGTAGGTGCCATTTGGCATATATTAATGCCACATGGAAGCTTACATGTGAAATAAACTAGCACATGTGAGAAGGTTCCAGAGAAATATGGAGATTTCTCGTGGAACACCCTAGAACCCTATGGAATAGCTAGGAAAGTCCTTAGAAGATTCTAGCTATGTAGAATATTCTAGAGAAGGGACTTACTTGTAAATAATAAGGGCCTTGTGTAATAATTATTATTTACTCACTAGCCCCTATGAAACTAGTATATAAAGGGGATTATTCATTTGTAATTCATCAAGCAAACAATTCAAGCTCTCTCTAATACAAAAGCTTCCTTTGGCAATTCTCTTGTGTTCTAACATTCCCTTAGCGATCTTGAGTGTGGTAAGATTGACTTGGCATAACAAGAACGTGAGCAAGTTGTGCAAGATCGTGAGCGAGTTGTCAAGTGCCGCACGTGCGCTTAGTTCAAGACTAAGGACTTGACACTGAGGTCTGAATTTGAATTTCAGACCGTCGAGTCTAAAGTTAAACTTTGGCAAAGCCATAGGTTCCATATAAAATTTATCAAAATTTGCTAAACTTGAAGACCCCTTCTAAAGTCTTCACATACCTTAGTGGAGCTTTAAACATTGGAACATTAAAGTTCAAGGTAATAATACTTGTCACACCTTTTTTTTTCCACACAATCTTATTATGAGGTTGAGTTAGAAGAGTTTTTTTCAATTAAAGTGACGTTTTGAAAAGAGATTATTTATTATTTGAAGCTGTCACTTGAAACTGAATTTTGGTGTTCCAAATCATCTTTTATTTGAATCCTTTATCAAAAGAGAGGTTTGACTCCTAATTTATAGTCTAAGAAAATAGAAAACTGAGTAAGGAATTTTGTTGACCGAGGGGAAGGTGTGAGTCACCTCTCGAGTCTCATGGTTCTAGTTCGGTCGCTTTTATTGACTAATGTAAGGCTTAAATCAATTCTTGGCTATTCTTGTATTTTATTGGTTATGATTTGCCTATTACCACTTAATTAATTATTGTATTATATTAATTGTTTTGACCTTGATGCGGTACGCACACAAGGTAGTCCTATGAAATTAGATGTTAAACCAAGGTACAATTTTCACATGGTTAAAAATTAATTATTTTATATATAAAGGTATCGAGATGCGGGAATGCGCACATGCTCCTTTTATTATTTAAGCATATCATGGTTCGGGTATTTAGAATGTTCGGGTATGAACACATGGGCTAATAACATATTTAGAATATTTCATTTATTTATCTCCTTCTGATCCAAGACATATATTTGTATATTTTTATTATTTGGCTCAAATTAATTATAAACAAAGTTATATCTATTAAATTCGTGTTTTACCGATAATCCACTTTTGGTTGTTGAACTTTTAGTAGCCTTGACTAAGACGCGTATCCGCAGTCTTAGCTTACACTCACTGAGACACATATCTTTGACCTCAACATGTGTATCGCACCTAAAAGATCGGAGCCTACTCGTACTAATTCGAAGAAAGATTTATTTTTATTAAAATATTTATGTAAAGACGTGTAGCCACGACCTTGTAATTTTTTTTAATCCCGAGATGCGTAGTCGCGACCTCATTTAGGACGATATATTATTCACTCATTTATGATTGAATAATCTGCACATGATGTTTATTGATCTGGAGAAAGTATATGACAAGGTGCCTAGAGAGATTCTTTGGAGATGCCTAGAGGCTAAAGTTGTGTCGGTTGCTTACATTTGGGCGATTAAGGACATGTATGATGGAGCTATGACTCGGGTTAAAACAGTGGGAGGCGATTCTGTTGTTATGGGGTTACACCAAGGATCCACGCTCAGCTCATTCTAATTTGCCTTGGTGATGGACGCACCGACACACCATATTCAAGAGGAGGTGCCATAGTGTATACTATTCGCGAACGACATAGTTCTGATAGATGAGATACGAAGCGGTGTTAACAAGAGGCTGAAGGTTTGGAGACAGGCCCTTGAGTCTAAAGGTTTCAAGTTGAGCAGGACTAAGACGAATTATCTTGAGTGCAAGTTCGGTGCCAAGCCGAGGGAAGCGGGCATGGACGTGAGGCTTGGATCACAAGTCATTCCCTAGAGTGGTAATTTCAAGTGCGTTGGGTCAACTATCCAGGGGGATGGGGAGATCGATGAGGATGTCACACACCGTATAGGGGTAGGGTAGATGAAATTGAGCTTAGTATCTGGAGTCCTATACGACAAGAAAATACCACCGCTAGTCAAAGGTAAATTTTATAAAGCGGCGGTTAGACTGGCCATGTTGTATGGGGCTGAGGGTTAGCCAATTAAGAACTCACATATCCAGAAGAAGAAAGTAGCAGAAATGAGGATGTTGAGGTGGATGTGCGGGCACACTAGAATGGATAAGATTAGGAATGAGGATATTCAGGAGAAGGTGGGAGTGGCTCCCATGGATGACAAGATGCAGGAAGCAAGGCTCGGATGGTTCAGTCACGTACAGAGGAGAAGCCCAGATGTCTCGGTAAGGAGGTGCGAGCGGTTGGCGTTGGTGGGTACGAGGAGAGGTAGAAGGCGGCCTAAGAAGTATTGGGGAGAGGTGATCATGCGGGATATGGCGAGGCTTCAGATCTCCGAGGACATGGCCCTCGATAGGAAGCTGTGGAGGTCGAGCATTAAGGTTGTAGGTTAGGAGGTAGTTGAGCATATTTCTAACTCGTACCAATGTGAGGCTAATCTGATAGGATTTTGTCTTAAATTGCTAGTGGTCAATGTTGTGTTCACACTGTTCTATTTTTATAGTGTCGAGCCTTATTTAGTGGTTATTGTTTGCTTTCCATCTATTTACTGGTTCTTGTGATATTGTTATTATTTCTTTGATTTTTGTTGATGGTACTGATATACTGTTTCTTTTCGTCTTCTCGAGTCGAGGGTCTATCGGAAGCAGCCTCTCTACCCCTCGGGATAGAGGTAAAGTCTGCGCATACACTACCCTCGCCAGAGCTCACTTGTGGAATTTTACTAGGCCGTTGTTGTTGTTATAATTAAACAATCTAAATTGTATTTAAGCTAATATTCTTTATTTGAAAGAAAATCAACTCGCACTCCATTTGAAAATAATCTAATGGGCCAAAAGTACATTATATAATTCTAATTAAATTTAAACTCCAAAAGAAAACAATTAGTCAACTACATTGACATCAGACAAAGTATAGAAAGATAAAATCTATTGCTTTAAACAAATATAAAATTAGTAACACTGTAAAAGTTCAAATACTATAACAAATGGACTAACAACTCAAAATCTTAAAATTCAAACAAACGTTGTTTCATTCACTAACGCACTACAAATTAAAGTTAGAATAATGAAAATTATTTCATCTAATTTATTATCACAAATTAAACTCAAAGTAACTTAAACAGACAACATCAAACATGGATTATCTAATAAAGATAACGACTAGAAATAAAATAAAAAAATGCTAACACAAAGACTCATCGGATTAAAATGGAGATGACATGATAACATACTCAAAATTAATATCTTCACCAAACTAACATTAAATATTGAGATGCTTAAAAGTTACATATTTACTCGTGGCATAATTTAAAATACTAGCAAAATGAAAGACTGACCTTTTGTAGAAAACTAAAACAGAGAAATCTGACGCTCTATCGGAATATCGGAATATCGAAACAAGATCGGAGATCACGAATGGAGTCACTAATAGGAAACCTCAAACCCGGTCTCAAGCATCCTTTATTTCAAAACCAAGTTTACTAAGAGAGATAGTGAAGAAACCTTTTGTGAGCAAACCAGTGTGTGCTCGTGTATGAAAATCTCAGTGCTCTTAGTTTAGACTAAAATCAATGCTTAATCTCCTTTCTCGGGGAAAAAATGGAATCCCCTTAATCTAAAGTGTATGCCCACTATATATAGAATGTGTGTACTTAAAGAGTGATGAATGGAGGAGTGGGCAACAAGATGTAAGGGACTAGGATGATCGTGTATGTGCGCAATGTGAGGTGAGTGACGTGAAAGGTGGGGAATTTAGGGGGATTGGGATTAAGATGAGGTATATTAGTGTGTACGGGTGAAACCGATCCTATGAGACGTCTCGATTTTCAATAAAGTAAACGGAGGAAGAGACGTGACTGTAATGGATCAGAATCAAGGCAACGAGCCCCTCGAGCCGGTGTTCAGGCAAAACGTTTGCCCTCGAAAGTATCGGGGCCACGACCCTAGGATCGGTTCGAATCCCAATAATCTCGGAGAGCATTACCAGAAGGGAGTCTGATTATTCATTAGGCACACTGTAATACGCATATCAAGGCAATATATTCTTATTTTCTTTGTTATTCAAAGTTCTTACTTTTGTTCATCAATTCATCAGTAACGTGAACCCGGGATCGAAGGCAGACATTTCATTAAGCTGTTATTAAGTCCAGGATCACTCCTCTTGATTAGTTTGACAATTTATTACGTCCTTTATCTATTTAATCCAACTCAATTTATTATTTGTATTGAATTAAGCCACGTATCCTTAAAATCACTTATAAATTTAATTGTTATCCGTTTTTTAGGGTAAACAGTGCTCACCGTGGGGCTAAGGATAATAGTGGCAATTTGATATAAGTTTCCATAACACACTTTATTTTATACTTGTTCTTTGAGCTTTTAATTTCAGGTCAAATTAAAAATGTCGCACTCCCAATCTGCCCATTTGAACGTGTATGCTAAGTCCGGCCACCGCAAAAATAACAACATGGTACCCAGCAACTAGGTGCCTCCTGCTGACCCCAACGGAGTCCCAGTCGCTGATCCAATCGATGCTAACTCACACGTGGCTATCGAAGCAAACTTGCTTACTGACCCCGAAAACAACATTCGCGGGGGAGCCCAGTTAATAGCCTGGAGTACACACGATGCCAAAGGTGATGGGAGTAACTTACGCGTGATCTTCGAAATGTTACAGGCTCAACAGGCAGCGATAGCCCAATTGCAGAACCATAGAGCCCCCAGCAGAGTTGAGCCTGAATCGTCCCAGGAAAACGCCCACAGAAATGAACTGGCCACAGAAAGTCCGGGTGAAGCAGAACCAGGGACCAACCCCTAGATAATAAAGATGCTTGAGGAACTGATAAAACGGGTGAAATCGGGAGAAAATAAAATAAAAGCCAACGACAAAAAAATGAAGACTTATAACTCTAGGGTCGACCAAATCCCGGGAACGCCACCGATACTGAAGGGCTTGGATTCCAAAAAATTTGTCCAAAAGCTTTCCCTCCGAGGGCGCAAGTCCGAAGCTGATCCAAAAGAAATTTTGTACGCCCGAAATTCTGAAGTGTAATGGGACAAACGATCCAAACGAACATGTGACCTCTTATACGTGCGCTATCAAGGGAAACGACTTGGAAGATGATGAAATCGAATCTGTTTTGCTAAAAAAGTTTGGAGAGACCTTGTCGAAAGGAGCCATGATATGGTATCACAACTTACCCCCTAATTCTATTAACTCGTTTCCTATGCTTGCAGATGCCTTTGTAAAAGCGCACGTCGGGGCCATCAAGGTCAAGACTAGGAAATCAAACCTTTTCAAGGTAAAGCAAAGAGATAACGAGATGCTCAGGGAATTTGTATCGAGGTTTCAAATGGAACGGATAGATCTACCTCCGATTGCAGATGATTGGGCCGTTCAGGCCTTCACCCAAGGACTCAATCCCCAAAGCTCATTAGCTTCACAACACTTGAAGCAAAATTTGATAGAATACCCGGCTGTAACTTGGGCCGACGTCCATAACCGGTACGAATCCAAAATTAGGGTCGAAGATGATCAGCTCGGGGCCCCTTCCGGGTTCGTTTATCCCGTCAGAGCTAGTGACAGATCCAAAAGAGACATTGATCGTGAACCAAGACCGAATAGAGGCCGGTATCAACCATTTAATGGAGATCGAAGGGGTAGTGGGTTCGGACGCAACACTGTGAGGAGTGAAAGAAAAGGCGACCGAGGTCATAATAACCAAGGACTCATGAGCAAAAGCGGTTTTGACAGACCCATCTGGTCTAAGGAAGTACCAAGGTTATCGGAGTACAACTTCAACGTCGACGTTGTCGCCATCGTATCAGCCATCAGACGCATCAAAGATACTAAGTAGTCTCGACCATTTCAATCAGATCCTGCCCAAAGGGACCCCAACCTAATGTGTAAATATCATGGCACTCATGGCCATGAACCGAAGACTGCCGACAACTGAGAAAGGAAGTAGCCCGGTTATTCAACAACGGATACCTCCGAGAGTTTCTGAGTGATCGAGCCAAAAATCACTTCAGGAATAGGGATTCCAACAAGCAGATCGAGCAAGAGGAACCTCAACACGTCATTAACATGATCATTGGTGGGATTGACGTCCCCTAGGGGCCGATGTTAAAGCGCATTAAAGTGTCCATTACAAGAGAAAATGGACTCGAGATTATGTACGGGGGGGAGGGGGGAGGGACCGTATCTTTCAATGACGATGATGTTGAAGGCGTCGTACAACCGCACAATGATGCGTTGGTAATATCTATACTCATAAATAAATCTCGACTTTAAGCATGTGTTGATTGATCCAGTAGCTCGGCCAATATCATCAGATCGAGGGTCATGGAACAGCTGAGTCTACAAGACCAAATTGTTCCTGCAGTCTGAGTTTTAAACGAGTTTAACATGGCATGTGAGACCACTAAAGGGGAGATAACCCTGTCGGAACCGTTTAGGAAACAAAGTTCTACGTGATCGAAGGAGATATGAGATACAACGCTATATTTGGGAGGCCATGGATTCACAACATGAGGGCAGTACCCTCGACACTACATCAGGCATTGAAATTCCCTACACCGGGAGGGATCAAAACGGTTTACGGAGAGCAACCGGCCGCAAAAGAAATGTTTGCGGTCGATGAGGTGGTCCCGAGATCCGCACTCTTAATGTTGAAGAACCCGAGTTCGGTTACCAAGAAAGAAACCAAATAGCAATCACCAACACCAGCCCCTACCAAACCAGAAAAGCAGGGAACGAGCAAGGATGGCGATTATGGAGTCCCCAGGTCTTTCATAGTCCCTGACGATTTCGATGCCACCAAGTCAACGGTTGAGGAGTTAGAACAAGTCATATTGATCGAGCACCTGCCCGATCGGAAGGTATACCTGGGCACAGGGATTTCTCTCGAGCTTAGGAAAAACTCATTGAATTTCTTGTAGCTAACAAAGATTATTTCCCTCGGTCCCTTCTTGACATGACAGGGATCCCGCCGGAAATAACTACTTACAAGTTGAGCTTAAATTCAAAGTTTCACCCGGTTAAACAGAAGAGGAGGCCTCAGTCCACAATCAAGCACACATTCATCAAAGATGAGGTATCCAAACTCCTTAAAATAGGTTCTATTCGGAAATTTAAGTACTCGGACTGGTTAGAAAATATAGTGGTAGTGCCTAAAAAGGAAAATAAATTAAGAATGTGTGTAGACTATAAAGACTTGAACAAGGCATACCCTAAGGACTCTTTCCCTTTGCCTTACCTCGATCGCATGATCGATGGGATGGCCGGCCATGAGATACTCAGCTTTCTCGACGTCTATTTCAGGTACAACCAGATCCAAATGGATTCGGGCGACCAGGAAAAGACTTCTTTCATCACTAAATACGACACCTATTGTTATAACTTAATGCCATTCGGACTAAAAACGTCGGTGCCATTTACCACCGCCTAGTAAATCGGATGTTCGAAGAGCAAATAGGAAAATCAATGGAGGTTTACTTTGACGCCATGTTACTTAAGTCCCTACGAGCAGAGGACCATTTGAAACATTTAGAGGAAACCTTCAACATACAGAAGAAATACAATATGAAGCTGAACCCGGAGAAATACGTATTTGCAGTCGGGTCCGAAAGTTCCTTGGATTCATGGTGTCCAACCGGGGAATCGAGATCAATCCCCACAAGATCAAAGCCATAGAAGACATCACCATGATGGACAATGTCAAGGTCGTTCAAAGACTAACCGGGCACATAGCCACCTTGGGTTGATTTATTTCAAGGTCCTCCGATAAGAGCCATCGGTTCTTCTCGTTATTGAAGAAGAAGAATAACTTCTTGTGGATCCCGGAGCGCCAGCAAGCTTTGGAAGAACTCAAACGGTACCTTTCAAGTCCGCCTTTACTTCATATTCTGAAGGCAGACGAGCAGTTATACCTTTACATAGCGGTATCAGAGATAGCGGTAAGTGGAGTCTTAGTCCGGGAAGAAGAAGGTACACAATTCCCTATATATTATGTTAACAAGACTCTAGGTGAGGCCAAAACGAGGTATCCTCACCTAGAGAAATTAGCGCTCGCTTTGCTAATCGCCTCCAGGAAGTTGAAGCCATATTTTCAATGTCATCCTATATGTGTCGTGACTACTTACCTATTGAGGAACATAATGCACAAACCCGAGCTCTAGGGACGATTGGCCAAATGGGTCGTGGAAATTAGTGGGTACGATATTGAATATCGACCATGAAAAGCAATCAAATCTCAATTTTGGCAGACTTCATGGTCGATTTCACCCCGGCCTTAATACCCGAAGTCAGGAATTATTGTTAACCTCGAGGACCTCCTCGGGGATCTGAACCCTCTTTACAGATGATGCTTCGAACGCAAAGGGGTCCGGACTCGGCATCATGTTGAAGCCTCCCACGGGTAACGTAGTTAGGCAATCTATTAGAACTGTGAAATTGACTAATAATGAGGCCGAGTATGAGGCCATGATTGCAGGTCTCGAACTGGTTAAAAGCCTGGGGGCCGAGGTCATCGAAGCTAAATACGATTCCCTCGTTGTGGTGAATCAAGTCAATGGGACTTTTGAAGTGAAAGAGGAACGAATGAGAAGATCCCTGGATAAACCACAGGTAACACTACATCAATTCAAGGAGTGGACCCTACAACATGTACCCCGGGATCAAAACAGCGAAGCCGATACTCTAGCTAACTTGGGATCCTCGTTGATGACGATAAATTCAGCTCGGGAACGGTTGTACAACTCATGAAATCGGTAGTGGAAAAAATCTACTCAACAAGCTTAACCTGGGACTAGAGAAACAAGTATATAGATTACTTGAAGACTGGGAAGCTGCCCTTGGATCCTAAAGAATCGAGAGCTCTGCACACGAAGGCGGCCAGGTTTAGCTTGTCCGAGGATAACACCCTGTTTAGAAGAACGTTTGATGGCCCACTCGCCATATGTCTAGGATTGGAGACACCGAATACGTTTTGAGGGAGGTTCATGAAGGCACCTGCGGGAACCATTAACCATTCGGGGGCCGAATCGTTGGTTTGTAAGATAATCAGAGTCGGCTATTACTGGATCGAGATGGAGAAAGATGCGAAGGAGTTCGTACAGAAATGCGATGGCTGTCAGAGGCACACACCGATGATTCATCAGCACAGGGAGCTACTGCATTCTGTCTTGTCACCTTGGCCATTCATGAAATGGGGAATGGACATCATCGGTCCTCTGCCATGGGGCACTCGGTAAGACTCAATTTATATTATTTATGACTAACTATTTTTCTAAATGGGTTAAAGCTCAGGCATTTGAGAAAGTCAGAGAAAAAGAAGTCGTTAATTTTATTTGGGACCACATAATATGTCGGTTCAGAATGCCGGCCGAGATCGTATGTGGCAACGGGAAGCAGTTCATCGGCAGTAAGGTAAGTAAATTTTTTGAGGACCAAAAAGTCAAAAGGATCCTGTCAACACCCTATCACCCTAATGGGAATGGGCAAGCAGAGTCTACAAACAAGACAATGCTCTAAAACCTTAAGAAGAGATTGACTGACGCCAAAGAAAAATGGAAGAAAATTTTTCCCGAAGTCCTGTGGACATACCGTATGACCTCAAAGTCTAGTACCGGGGCCACCCCGTTTTCATTTGTCTATGGTGTCGAAGCGCTAATACCTCTAGTTTCAGGTTCTGATATAGGACTGAAGAGACAAACAGTAAGGCCATGAGCATGAGCCTAGAACTATTGGATGAGAGGCGCAAGGCCGCCCTCATCCGGTTGGCCGAAACAACGGATCGAAAGGTAATATAACTAGAGAGCCAACCTCTAACACTTCAATATCAGGGACTTGGTGTTAAGAAAAGTGACACTAAACACCCGAAATCCGAACGAAGGGAAGCTGGGACCGCATTGGGAAGGCTCATATCGAATTATCAAAATTACCTATAAAGGTCCATACAAATTCGAAGTAGGGAACGGTGAGCAGCTACCGAACAACTAGAACGTAACCCACTTAAAATGATACTACTACTAAGGTACGACCCCATTCATTTTTTTTTACATATATTACGAATTGGACTAACACTTGCAGGCAACAACCAAAGGATGACGTAGTTGTTAGGCTTGAAAGCACGCGTTGCACTCTTTTTTCCTTGAACCGGTTTTGTCCCAAATGGGTTTTCTGGCAAGGTTTTTAACGAGGCAATAGTGGATCGTGCTAACTTAGAATCCAAGACTAATTATGAACTAGAGTCGATGGTCACATCAAAAGTATCCGAGCCCTCTCGACGATCGACCTCGAATACTGGGGGTTATCACCCTTGGGTAATGATTTTTAGCAAGGAAAGAAACTTTGTGCTTGAATAGTCTAGGCTTGATGGATAGGATTTATTGTAAGGGCCAAACGATCAAATAAATCATGCCCGCGTAGACCACCTAAGCCATAATACGAAGCTTGTACACACTTACAATCTTGTATATTATGCACAGGAATGAAAGAAAGTTTCTACCTTGCATATACATATTTTGTCCCTTAAGACTATTACATTCTGTTCTTTAAGGATATTGAGCCCAAGGGCCGGCTCAATCTAGATCCAATAGATCACCCCCACTCGGGGACTGTCGTCCAAGACAAACTCGGATGGCTTGGGCTATCGAAGCCCGGAGGCACAAAGGCCTATTAGGTAGTGCCTAAACTTAAAAGGCTACGACCACCCCCTACTCGGGGACTGTCGTCCAACGCAAGCTCGGATGGCTCGAGCTATCGAAGCCTAGAGGTACAAAGCCTATTAGGCAGTGCCTAAACTTAAAAGGCTATGGCCATCCTAAAAACGGCTCGGAGATGTTTAAAGCCGATAATCAAAACATAGGCCTTCAAAATTCCAAACCGATTCAAAGGTTTCCTCGACAAAATTATAGTCTAAAAACATCTAAACAAACACTTTTGGGGAAAGCTTCCAGTCATATCGAGCTCCCACTAGTTTCAAACAAAACTTACATCGAAAATAAGTCTTGTTAGGACCTCCGAACAACAACTTATTACTACGTTTTATTCCGTTCTAAGACATTTGAAATCTTTGCAATTGTAAAAAGAATGCTGAAGGTAATACTTGAAAATTGCCAAGAGGAAAAAGAACCTTATATATACATTCCAAAATGTCTTTACAAAGGCCAATGAAAACGACCTCAACAAAATAAAAGGTCAAATTGCAGAAAAAAAAAATCCTAAGGCACCTACGCCTTATCTTCACCATAACCCGCCTCATCACCAAAGCCGTCGGGGTCTTCTCCATTCTCGGGTACGTCGGAGCCCTCAAAGCCTTCTTCACCCTCAGGTTCAGCCAGCTTCTTGGCCTTGACCTCGAGCTTTTTTGCCTCTTCGATCTCGACTGATAGGTCGAAACCTCGGGCATGGATCTCCTCGAGGGTCTCCCTTCTATATAACCGCTTCATGTACTCAACAATGACTTTCAGACGGGCCTTGGCTGCCTCAACATCAGCCCTATACTGGCCACCATCTCTTCAGCGTCGGCCCTGGTTGTCTCTGACTCGAACCTTGCTATTTCAAGCTCCTTTCCAAGGGCATCCCATTCAGCAATAGCCGAGCGTAGTTGAGCTTGGAGGTCCTCATTTTGTCGAGCCTGTGCATCGGCTTTCATTTCGCCACTCGGAGTTGGAACTCTATCGATTCCAACTGCTCCCGGGCGGTCTCCTTCTCCGAAGCCAGTTGGTCCATCTTTTCCTTCCAGACATCGACATGGCCTAGACCTTGTTTCAGTTAGAGCCGATCGATCTGGTCAACCTTCTGCTGAAGCTGCAGGTTCGGTCGTTAGTCACCATAGCTAAGTTGTCATTGCTAACTTTGAAAATCCTTACATGTGCCACCAGGTCAGCACACTCCTTCTGAGCCACATCCAACTTGGCCTGGAGACTCTTGACAGCTTCTTCGTGTTGCTCGCTGAGAAACTTATACGTTTCCCTCTTCTCGGCGAACTCCCTGGCCTCAGCTTCGAGCTGGTTAACCTCAGCCCGTACCGAAGAAAACTTTTTTGATGAAGTATCGAGGCCTGCAAAAAGATAAAAGAGAGAAAACGTGATAAATATCAAAAACTAAGTCAGAAGATGGGAGAACGTAATGATGCCTTACCTGGTTCAGTGCCTGTTGCGCTTCATTGACAAGCACGACACATCCACCTTGTTTATTTTTGCCTAGTCTTCTTCGATTACCAGGCACCGGAGGTAGCTCGCCACTCCAACGGGACGGTGATGATTATTAACCTCGACCGGGATCCATGCTTGGGGCGGGGAACTAATTGATTAATTTTGGGCTCGTCAGCCCGCCGACCTCAGAAGATGGGTCTTTCCTCGGTACCTCCAAGTCACCCAACCCGGAGAAGTCTTCTAGAGCGGTCGAATCCACACCTTCAAAAAAAGAATGAAAGGGATCGTCCGCTCCATGGGCCCCTATGTTGGATCGCTCCTTCACCGCTCAGGCTTCGTCAAACATAGATTCGATGAATGAAGGTGACCCCGGAATATCTATGATATCGGGCGCACCGGAGCCAGCGTCTCGAGTGGTCTCAAACCTCATCTCTACTTCAACTTCCCGAACCTGAGGGGGATCAGCCTCCGTTGTTTCCACCTCGGCTGTTGCCCGCTCTTCGAGGGAGGTCGGCTCACAAGACACAAAAATATCACCTTCCTCGGCTCGTCCATGAACCAGAAAAGCGAGTCCGAATCGGATGCTGGGGAGCTAGAAATCTCCTTTGGCTTACGGGCCAACCTTCTTCTTGGCTTCTTCTTCTCTGAGTCCTTTTCTTCTTCTCTCCTGCTACGGCCCCGAGCTACCCCGAAGCGGAGGGATCAATGGACAGGTCCTCGTCCCCTACTAAAGGCCTAAGCCGAAAAGAAAATAGAGGGAATAAGGATATGGTGCTGAAAAAGGAGCATTATATTACTTATTCGGGAAAGAGATCTTACCATGATAATGGGCCTCCCAACGGTCTTTCGAGAGTTCGCGCCATGTGCACTTAGAATAAGGCATTTGCGAAAAAATGCCCCCGATCCACTCCTTGAGCCGAGGAATGGCATTTGGGACTCGAGCAACAGCTACACCACCGCAAATACTGGTGAGGAAAAAGAAGATGAAAGTAAAATCGACATTTAAAGGAAAGTTATGCTTACGTAATACGTTCCACTTCTCGGGGAATAACCTAGACTTGGCAGGGATCAAGTTTGCGATCCTCACCCAGACAAAGCGTCCCTGCCAGCCCCGATCTCGTTCCTCATTGATGCTTGAGAATAGGGCTTTTCTAGCCCATGTACGAGCTTTATCAGTCCCCCTCAGAAGATTCGGGGACTATACAAACGGAGTGGATGATTGATGGTAAACGAAAAGTAGTCAATTTTGTTCACAAAGTATCAAAGGAGGATTACGATCCTCCATAGCGACGAGTGGATCTGACCGAGGCATACTTCATACCTCTTAAAAAAGTCCAAAATAACTGGGTCCACCGGACCCAGTGTGAAGGGATAAGTGTAAACACTCAGATACCCCTCCACATGAGTAGTAATGGCGTCCTCAGGCCTAGGGATTACTACGTCCTTATCCGCCCAGCCGCAGTCCTTTCGAACCGCAGGAAGGACGTCTTCAGTGATGGAGCCCATGTACCTATATACCGCCTCACACCGGCCTTGCACCGACGAGGGCTTTTTGACCTTAAAGTTATTCGCAACCGAGCACCCCCCAGGGACGAACATTTTCAAGGGAGGCTCGTCAGCCAGTTCGTCGGTAGCCGCGCTCGGAGCGATTTTCTCGAGGACGACCACATTGGGAGTTGTCTCCTCGACTTCAGCCCGGAATCGAAGGCAGGCATTTCATTAAGCTGTTACTAAGTCCGAGATCACTCCCCTTGATTAGTTTGACAATTTAGTACGTCTTTTATCTGTTTAATCTAACGCAATTTATTATTTATATTGAATTAACCCACATATTCTTAAAATCACTTATAAATTTAATTGTTATCCGTTTTTTAGATCAAACAATTAGAGAGTTAGTTGTGGATAGAAATATATCTTTTTTTAGATTTTTTGTTCTTGTTCTTTTTGAAAGCAAAAGTCAATTAATAAGACTAGTAAATCAGAAATGAAAGAACTATTTATACTAGCATCGGATATCTCAACAAGAAACTACTCGAACAACTACCATTACTAAGGCCTACAATACTAAAAGATATGTACTTTAAATGATAATAAGAAAGATTTTACAGCTTACTTATTATAATTCTAGTTAAAAGAAACTATATATATATTGTTGAATTTTTTTTTAGAAATAAAATTTATACTCTAAGAATGTGAGTATTTTGAAGCTTTTTTTATTAAATTTTTTTAAAAATAAAACCTATTAAGAGTAAGAAAAAAGGTTTAAAATATTAATATTAGACCTAAAAGAAATATTTATACTAAAATAGTATAGAATTTGGGTGTGGTCAAAAATTAGTTGTTCGCAATACTTAATAAGTCCCTTTTCATTTCCTTGAGCCGAAGGTTTATCGAAAACAACCTCTCTACTCCTCCGGGGTATGGGTAAGGTCCGTGTCACATTATCCTCCCTAGACCCCACTTGTAATGACCCGACCGGTCGTTTTAAGCTCTAGTGTGTCGTTCAGCGGTTTGAGACCTTGAGTAGCTTTACTTCATATATCATGACTTGTATGTATGGTCGGAATTGAATTGTGGGAAGTTCGAAGTTGATTCGAATGGGAAATTCTCAATTTAAAGTTGGAAGAGTTGACTAAGGTTTGATTTTTGAGCAAATGATCTCAGAATTTGGATTTGAAGGTTTCAGTAGGTTCGTATGATGATTTCGGACTTAGACGTATTTTCGGGTGGAGTATCAGGTCGCCCGGGAGCATTTCCACGCTTATTGTGAAAAGTTGGCATTTTGAAAGCTTTAGAAATTCCTAAGCTTGACTTGAAGTGGACTTTGGTGTTATCGATGTCAGTTTGAGATTCTGAGCCTTGAAATAGCTTTGTTATGTCAGTTGGGACTTTTGTACAAAATTTGGGTTCATTCCGGATTGATTTGATATATTTCAGCACGAGTTTTGGAAATTGGAAGACTTGAAAATTCATAAGTTTGATTCGAGGTGCGATTCACAATTTTGACGTTGTTTGATGTGATTTGAGGCTTCGACTAGGTTCATGTTTTATAGGACTTGTTGGCATATTCGGACAGGGTCCCGAGTGCCTTGGATGAGTTTCGGACGAGGTTCGGATCATTTCTGATCGCTTCGTATCATTTTTGGTTAAGGCTGATGGAAAAGGTTCTGGTATGTCCGTATCTGAGGAGGGCTGGTCACAGTTATGAGCCTGCAGGCGCGACACTTTGGTCGCAGAAGCGAAATTTGACTGGAAGGGTGGAGCTGCAGAAGCAGAATGCTGGGCGCATCTGCGTGTTCGCAGAAGCGGAAGGCAGCGCAGACGCGGAAGATTGAATCGCACCTGCGTTTGCGCAGAAGCGGAACTTTTTCTGCAGGTGCAAAGGCTGGCCTCCAGTGCTTCTCCGCAGAAGCGAAGTTTTGGTCACAAAAGAGAAAGCCGCAGGTGCGGCTACTATTTCGCAGGTGCGGAAAATCGTTGGGCAGAATGCTTTATTAAGTAAGAGGGTTTGGCTAACTTTCATTTCATTTCTTCCATGGGGAGCCCATCTTGGAGCGATTTTGGAGCACCATTTCATCGTCAATCATGAGGTAAGTTATTTCTACAAGTTGTGAGTTAAATATACGAATTTAGGCTTGTAACTTCATGAACTTTTGTAGAAATTGTGGGATTTGGAAAAAAATCTAGGAATTGGTGATTTTGGATTTTGACCACGATTTTGGAAATGAAATTATGAATAAAAAAATATTTGAGTTCATGGTATCATGGGTAATGTTCATCTTCAAAAAAAATTCAAAATTCAGCACGTGGACCCGTGGATTGACTTTATTGACTTTTCGAGCGGAGTTGAGAAATATTATAAATTGTTAAATTATACGCATTGGAGTATATTTTGATTGATTTGCACGTTGTTTGACTAGTTTCGGATCGTTCGGCTTTGAACTTAGAGAGGCTTTGAGACTGGTTATTGGAACTTCGGGGCGAGGTATGTCTCCTGTCTAACCTTGTGAGGGGGGAAATACCCCCTATGTGATGTAATGGTTATGTGCTACTAGTTGTGGGTGCTACGGATGCATGAGGTGACGAGAGTTTGTACGTAGCTAAAGCATGTTTATGTCTGGGTAGACTTAGGACTTTATCATGTAACATTTGAATTATTTGAACTCCATTTGCTAGCTTAAATAATTGAATTTATAATGAAAATTGATTTAGAAATACATATATATATTAGGCCGAGCTTTATCATTTTGAGTTGTTGGCCAATTATTTGAGAAACGGTAAAGGTTATATTCACTTTATGCTCATGTATTTGTATTGTAAGCACGTGACTCGTAATTCGATAAGTTCCTTCCTTTCTTGTGGAGCGGCCGAACGCCTTGGCAGTATATTGAGATGCATCTCTGATTCGTGCCGGTCGACCCTCGGCAGTGTACACACCACTCTGGATCGGACTGTACGACCTCGGCATAATCGTGCATTATATTGCTAGCAGTCCGAATATTTACAAGATTTTTCTTCCACCGATGCCTGGCATTTATTATGGTATTCCTTATCCGTTTGCTACTGGGACTTAATATATATGAGCTGTTAAGATAGAATATGAGATTGAGAAATCCATATCTTTAAAAGAAATTTTGAAAGATTATATAAATTACAGCTTTACCCTATTTATTATTGTTGTGCTTCATATCTGCTTATGATTTATCATACTGCTTTATTGTACCTCTAGTAAGTGTCAATGTCGACTTCTTGTCACTACTTCACCGGGGTTAGGCTAGATACTTACTGGGTACGCGTTGATTTATGTACTTATGATGCACTTCTGCACTAAATGTGCAAGATCTGACAGGTTCATTTGGTGGTCATCTTGGCGCGTAGGCGCTGTTGCTGAAGAGACTTTTGGTGAGCTGCATTCCAGGCTACATATCGCAGCCCACAGAGTCTCAATCGTATTATTTACTCTATCGTGTCTTATTTACTTTTCAGACAGATTTTGTATTATTATTGTACTCCTTAGTTAATGCTCATGTACTTGTGAAACCAGATTTTGGGGATACTTTAATGATTTTTATGGTTCTGCTTAATATTGCCATCTTTTATTTTATATCTTACTAATATTTTAAGTATTCATGATTTTTAAACGCATTAAAGCCTTTACTTAATAAGACTTATGATTTTAAGAATAATAAAGTGAAGATTAAGCAAATACTTCACCGCTAGCTTGCCTAACAGTGATGTTGGGTGCCATTACGACCAATAATGGGTTTTGGGTCGTGATATCACTTGGAGATTTCACTGAGATGTTGTTGTTTTTATTTGAAATAATGCTTAATAACAACAACTCATAATTTAAGTATGACAGTTGTGTTCGCAATAATTTTTTGTTGACGGAAAATAAACTGCAACAAAAATAATATGAAGAAAAAAAGAGATTTTATTGATGAATATTTGTGAGTACAGTTCTATATATCCCTTGATTCTCCTTTATGACATTCTCCGTGATTCGAGGGCCTGAGAAGCGTCTTTCTCGAATGTAGGACGATGCAGACCTCCTTGTGATGTATTTAACCGCCAAGGACGTGGAACATCGCTTTGCTGTTTCGAGTTGATCTTCGGAAAGAACTCCGTTGACAACTCATTTGTTAAAGAACTATGCACTTGATGATTGATCTTCTGTTTGCGGATGCCTTCACCAATTGCGAAATGCTCTTCTTCAACTCTGAATGTCCTTAGAGAGTTATGTAACCCCTCTATTTATAGTGATAGAGGATGGACAGTCCAGCTACATATGAACTCTCTTGCTTGATTCTGATTGGCTCGTGCAGGTCATCAAACTTATCACATAAGCTATGTAATAAGCTTGTTTGTGATTGGCCAAGACATGTCATTTTAGACACTTAGCAACTCTTGATTGGTCACTGTTTTAGACTTGAATTGCCACCTCATTTAACACGTTACATTATCTTGTTGGTTGTAAGTTGGACTGGATATGCTAGTCTGAGCCTTAAGATGAAATGGACTTTGGGCTTGAAAATAATAAAATGAACTAATTTAATTTGTAAAATCCAAATTAATAATTTAACCCAAAATAAAATTAAGATTCAATCCAAATTTTGTATGGATTAAACTCAATAAATTTTATGGTGTCTACAAGTTGCAAGAGGTGAATAATTGAGAGGATTTTTATATATCAACTATTTTTCTTATTTTACGAATTGAATATATATTTACAAAGTAACTCCATAATTTGACGGCCCTTTGTACTCTTTAAAATACACAGAATATTGATTTGTCTCAATTGTCACGTTTCCAAATTTATCAAAGGGCTGGGCATCTGCATTCGTCCATTTCTTCTCTGTGGAAAATTAGGAAAGAAAGAATGGGAAAGAGGGTAGGAAGAGGTGAAAGAAGGAACGATTTGCCTTCGCCGTCGATCTTGAGTCGAGCTGTAGACTCCGTATTCGATTTCGTCCGTTATGCTGAGTTCGAGATCCTCTTCGTCCTCTTCTTCGTTGTAGCTTTTGTCATTTTCAAGGATCTGGTTAGCCTTCTTTCCCTTTATTACCACTTCTTTTTTGTGCTTTTTATTTGCTACTGATAAGCCTCTTTTTGAAGCCGGGAGGGGTAAGTTTGATTGTTGTGACTTTTTGTGATTTGTGGTAAGTGTTTAACCCAAAAATAGTTTCAGGAATAAACAATTAAATTTATTTTTAAGAGGTCACTAGCAACAGATTCGAATCAAAGTCTGATAAAATGAAGCAAGAGATTCAACTAAAAAACGCTGTGAATGAAGTAACGAAAGTAAGCAAGAATAAGTAAGAATGATCTTATTAATTTCTGCCGTAAGCCACAGTGCTTGCAAAGTGAAAAGGGATTGCCAGATGATAGTACAATAGTTTTCTTTTAAGAGCGAGTACAGTGAATTCTCATGGATGTTACTAGCAAATAGAATAGAGGTATTTATAGCCTAAACCTAACGTTAACATGATCATCCCCACTTCCACACGCCGCTCCAAGTGGTTAGCAGTTCCCGAGATCCTCGCCGGTTGTGGGTAATGAATTCGGCATAATGGGCGCAGATGAATCCCTGATATTTCTGGACCCGTTGAGGACCAATTCAAGCCCCAGGCTACGACCTTATCGATAGATCCTTGGAGCCGTCTTAGAAGCGATCCTCCATGACCCGATGCTTGCCTCCCTGTGAGTGTGTCACCGAACCACGCATATTTTCTATGCAGGTCGAACTTTGTGGCCATCTCATTCCTGGAATAAGATGTAGTGTCATCACGCGATCTGTCCACGTTTCAGAGTCGATTTTTACCAATTCCATATGGATCTGCCTAGGTAAGATTATGAATGAACCAAAAGTATATCAGAGGGTAAAATCAAGATATTTCCATAGTAGAGCTGTAAATTTGGAATTTTATCCCTATACATTGATAGGAAAATAGCGTGATGTATGGTTTCAGATCCCAGCTGTAACTCAGTGTGAGCACTCGGCTCCAACTTTGATGGTTAGATTTACCCGCCACCTATGATGCAGTCACTGCCTGGTCGATTACTCATGTGCCTAAGCTGATACGGATGTAATTGTCATTCATAAATTAAAAAAAGGGGGTAAAATAGTAGGATGGAAAACCCAAGCTATATGCCAGTGCTTCCTCTTGTTAAAAATACCAAATTTGCAGCTTTTCTTCTTTGAAGTGCCAACAATTTTAGCAATCAAAGCATCAGTTGGTTGTTGTTGGGGGGGAGTGGGGAGACTGTTTCTTGTATTGTTTTCTAACAGAGCAAAATAGATAGTAGGAGCAAGTGTGAGCTTCCTGAGCCAAGGTAATAAAGTTTTCTCCTTTAGAGATTTGCAGGCACCTGTTTATCTTTCTAGATCCCAAGACTCTAAATTTCTCTAGATTGGATAATCCTAGGCATGTATTTGCACAAATGCTTCAGATAAGGGCATAAGAAAGATAAGTGAAGCAGATTAAGAAGCATTACAGAGTTCACGAAAGCATGTTGCATGAATACATGGAAACTGTAAGTTATAGCCTTTGGGCCTAACTCAACCCAAAAAAGGAGGACGATTGTCTAACACCATATAAGGAAACCACAACCAATTACCTCAACCAATGTGGACTTGACACCCCTCCCCCCTCAACACCCCCC
>MCJB01019667.1:148287-164010 GCA_002018475.1 Nicotiana obtusifolia | reverse complement strand
CCCCGGGGACCGGACAACTGGAACGTGGATAACATAACAGGGGGGCTTAACATTGAGAAACACCAGGATCGATGAGTTTGGCTCCAATATCATGTTGAGGAATGGGAAACATGACTTATAGTAGTGCATAGTTTTAAAAGTTTTTGTTGATATAGCTTTACCTTGTTTTACTTCAGACACATTACCCTTTCAATTGCAGCTATCTCATAATAAATGGCTTTAATTAACCAATGGAGCTAAATTAGTTTTTTTGCCAGTTCAACTTATATTCACTTCCAAACACAATATTTACTCTGTCTATCAGATTAAGCCAATTGTTCATATCTGTAAACATCGACTATGAGCTGCAAAATTTAACATGAGTTTTGTGTTTGACATGGATGAACACGTGAACGTATCATCTTTAGAAACAAAGATACAGTCAGAAGACCTTTTAGAATTATGTGGGGGGAAAGATATAGACATTTACCGTTTATAATGTATCTGTCAGTGCATGCCAAATGAAATAAAAAAGATTGTCATTAGAAAACATTATTATCAGACAAGTGGGAACATCTGATATTCCACTTTTTCTTTTTTTCAATTCGGCTTTCCCGAAATTTCTAACTTGCGGTTTCATCCACCCGCTAGAACAAGAAAAGCAGAGTACTCAAATTGTGTAATTGAGGACATAACAATCCGATGGTCAGTGTTGCAATGATTTTAGAATTATGTGCTTGTTTCTTCTACTTGAAGTTAGGCAGCTGATGGTCTTGAATATTAGTTTATGCAGCATCCTGGCTCTTTTTGTTTAGGGGACATAAAAGGCAGCAAGTATTGAGATACTTTTCAAAAAGAAAAAAATGAAGAACGTATTGAGATTGTAAAAAGAAACATGAAAAAAATAAATTTTTGAGAAAGTCTAAGTGGGAATCAGAGGATTTACATTAAATGCGTGACCTTCGATGAGCTTTCTAGTTGTTCATCCTTGTTCTCTTCCAAGGCTTTTATTGAGTGAAAAAGTCCTTAAATTTTCCCCCCTCTGTTTCTTTTCAATAGTTAGGGGCACATTAAGGCTTCAGAAAGAGTGAGGAGACTGCAGGATGGAGAAGTACTTATGGGTGATGCAGCAAGTCCATACTAGTTTTAACTCCCCCCTACCTATTCTGTTGATCAGTATTTTAAAACACCTGGGCATGAGGCGAGGCATTTTATCTAACATTGGGGCGAGGGGTAAGCCCCGAGGCGTGGGCGTAAGCTCCGTGGGTGTTTAATTTTTAATGTCATATAAATAAATAAAAATACAATAAAATTATAGAAAATTCAAGAATGTAGAAATCTATTATAAACATGATAACATGTGCACAAACCTTACAAAAGAATTTTATTCTTTTTACTTGAAAAAGTGAAAGACGTAAAGATGCATTACACCACCTATAACATGATTATGATAGAACATACATAGAGTTGTAAAATCAATACTCTAGTTCCTACTAATCCAAATAATAAAAATGACAATATTATAAAGTTATTGTTTGAAAACCTAAACAAATCACAAATACTCATTATAATACAATAGTCTAAGTCGAGTCTTTAAAACAATATCTAAGCTAGAGTGCTACCAAATAAAATCTAAAACCAAACACTAACTTGAAAAGAATAAATTAAAGCATGCAACAAAAAACCAAACTTGAACAAAATGAAGCATAAAGAAGGAAGTTGCAAGCAAGGAAGCAGAGTAAGTGTTGGAGGACAAAAATGAAGGTAGTATTTGTTACTCCGAAAACGACAAAGAGAAAAAATTATCAAATTAGGATAAACAATTAGTTAAGATCTTTAGCTTATGAGTTTTTTTAGTTTGAGAATTTACTATGAGTTAACTTTTGAATTAAGTATTAAAAAAATGAATTACTAAGTAACTTTGGCTCAAATTTGAAAAAGTTCTCCGGACTTATGCCCCAAATGAACGCCCAAAACGTTGGGACTTACGCCTAAGTAAATGCCCCAAAGGTTCTGAATTACCCCCCACTGTGCTTGCGCCCGACCAGTGTGCCTCGGTGCGTTTTTGGCACGCTTCACCTCGAGGCTCGCCTAGAAAGCGCCTTTTAAAATACTGATGCTGATGTATAGGGAAGCAATGATACAATTAATTTGAGATTACCTTTCTGTCCCCAACTTTTTTTGGGACGGAAGGTAGTATTTCTTAGAGATGGTTTAGTTACCGATGCAAAGTATTTCTGGAAAAACTCAGCTTATGAGACGTTCCTGTTTATAGTCTCATTTGAAATCCCATTGGTTCTGTAACAGAGATATAAAATCGTGAAAGAATATGAATTAGTTAGTTACAATTATTTCTTTGTTAATGCAAGATTGATATGCATTTTCCCAGGTTAGTAATTATACATAAGCTCTTTGCCTTTACAATTTATGTTCTTTCTTCTCTTCCCAGACTTCAAGGCCGGAGTATAATCAGATCATGGTGACGAAGCCAGATTGGTGGCCTCACTAGACTGCACCTGCATGGTGTTTTCCTTGTCTACTTGAAGTGTGTGGGTTGCTCTGTTCATTCTTTTCTAAAGTGCAGTCAGATGTCTGGATCTGATATTTACATGTATATCTCCTTTTCTTTTCCTTTATGTCATATGTTTTCTGAACTAGTTAGTGTACGGGAGAAGAAGATTTCTTATACTAGTGAGCTTTTTGTTCTTTGAAATATGAAGAATTAGTGGAATGTAAATTGGTTTTCTTGTTTTGTCCCTTCATTTTCCTTTAGGGGTGGAATGGGTAGTTAATTTGATATTGTTAACTGGGAGCGGAACTTCGAAATCAGGATTTATGGGGAAACATTCCCACCAATTTAAGCTGTCTTGTTTGTCATACTGGAAATTCAGCAAATGCATATTGGGTCTGATCATAAATGATATACATGTATTACCTCCTTTACTCTTATGCGCCTACATTACCCAAAATCTCGATGAATCTCGAAGTGCTCCAAATCAATCATTGTGTTGGGTGATTTGGACTACTCTGTGATTTGTCGAGATTATGGATATCGTAGGCGCATAAGAGTAGAGGAGGTCGAGGGGGCTATGCGTAAGATGCACAGGGGTAGAGCAACCGGGCCAGACGAAATTCATATGAAATTTTGGAAGAATGTGGGTAGGGTAGGTTTAGAGTGGCTCGCTGGGTTGTTTAACGTTATTTTTAAAAAAAGAAGATGCTCGAAGAATGTCGGTGGTACAAGGATTCCGTATACAAGAATAAGGGTGATAGCCAAAATTTCAATAATTATAGGGTTATCAAGCTACTTAGTCATACGATGAAAGTTTGGGAGAGGGTGGTAAAAGTGAGGTCGAGGAAGAGTGTGTTTATTTTTGAGAACCAGTTCGGGGGTCGTTCGATTACGGAAGCCATTCACTTTGTGAGGAGATTGGTGGAGCAGTATAAAAAAAATAAAGGACTTGCATTTGTGTTCGTTGACCTGGAGAAAAAATACGGCAAAGTCTCCAGAGAGGTGTTGTGGAGATGCTCAGAGGCTAAAGAGGTCTTGGTGTCCTATATTAGGGTGATTAAGGACATGTTGATGGAGCTAAGACCGGGTAAGGACAGTAAGAGATTCGGACCACTTCTCGTTTGTGATGGGGTTGCACCAAGGATCAACTCTTAGCCCGTTTTTATTTTCTTTGGCGATGGACGCTCAGACGCGACATTCAATAGGAGGTGCCATGTTGTAAATTATTTCGCGATGACATAGTTCAGATCTCGAATGTTGGCTAATGCTCTTATCAGTCTTATAACCTACAGCTCTTACGAATACTCTAATACTGTCCTTGTCATCTAGGCAACTATTCTGTAAATTAATCCAAAGGTCAGGACATTCCCCCCTTTAGGCTTCTTTCTCAAACCACGACCTGTGGTCGTAGTTCTTCCAATCTCGTAACTGTTGCTACCTTCTGTCATGCAGCATGTACAACTCTGTCCTTGTACGCACGCCTCCGCGACTCTTATCTCACTTTTCCTCCAGCTTTTAGCCAATCTCTAGACCTCACTTTGTGAACATATATAGAACTATGACAAGCTATTCCTTTGGTAGCGATAGGTGTACTTAAATTTTTGTTTGGTACTTTGCCGAACTACGACTATCACTATATTCTATTTCATAGCCTTAGAGCTTTTGATAACTTGAAACTTCTTACGTAATACATTTTCACTATGGGTCACGTTTCGCCGGCTAATATATGAAGTTATTTGCTTGATCCACCTAGGGACGATACTATACTTCAATAACCATATTTCGTAGCATTTCAACGTGATTCATCTTATTGGAGGTACTCTAATCCCGTGCAATTCATAAAGTCCCTTCTCCTTGAATCATTACTTCAATTGAAGGCAATATACCTAAATGTCATCCTCTTACCATTTATCACAATTACACTCTTATTCTATTATCAGGGCAGTATCTCATCTCCTCTAAATGCTCCTAGTCTTAAACTCCTCCGAGTTCATTCAGGCTATTTGAGTTTTCTATACTTACAGAAACCATAATCTCTCTTGTTTTGATGGGCTTAATCCGAATGCCTTACCTATTCTCGTCACTTTCTCACTCACCTTTTCTTATTCTTACTCCTATATACCTAAAACCTTATCTCTCTCTACCATACTTTAGCTTGCGACCTACACATATCTATTTATACTGCTCGCAACCTTTCTTTCACTTGCTAGCACCATAGATTTCCTTATGTTATCCTAGAACCTTAAGCGAGACATCACGTTGCCTCTAATTCTTCTTTGCTCTCGTAACTAGACCTCTCGATACCTGGAAAACATAAGCTAGAAGATGTGTTACTGACGATACCACTATCATTTCTAGATATTGAATCACGACGCTTCTAGCCCTTTATCTGAAGTCTGGACTATTCACAACCTTTTTACCTTTAAATCTCGCATCATATCTTCTGTCACTTTCATAACTTTCCTTCCATATAGGTGGAACTTAAATCCACACCTTAAAGCTCTACTATAATACTTGCACTTCTGGTGCATACATAATCTGGCGGAAGCTTCAAACTGGCTTCTTATGACTCAACTCTATGGCATGATCTGGAAACCAAAGAAGGGTAACATTTTCTAAATGCCCTGTAGCTTCTCAATTATAAGTGTGGCGCACAATACACTCATAAGTGAGACTCTACTAGGCATGACTTTGTAGACTCGCCAGGACACGACTTGCTCTAATACCACTTTGTCACGCCCCAATCTAAGGAGGCGTGGCTGGCACCCGGTGTTGTACTGGCCCGAGCAAACCACTTTGTAACTCATGATTGTTCGATGAACACTAGAACATACATAGGCTGACTTGGCTGAACTCATTCTTTCTGCAACTATCATGGGCCCACATGGTCACAACCCGTAGTGTTTAACTGTAAGTGCGCAAATGCTCTATCAGCGAGCCATCGTACTCAAAACATGAATACACGGGCCGTCAAGGCGTCTGACATAGTGTACATCATGAACCTGTGTCTACAAAGCATCTAAGAGTATTTGACATTGAAATATGGCTAGGACAGGGCTCCAGCCTACCCATAAGTCTGTAACAAAACTCTGACACAATGACTTATAGACACGACTGGACTTCAAATGAAGTGGAGTTTTACCGATCTCGTTGAATGCTAACCTCGTCTACTATGAGGGCTCCTCAAACTGATTACCTACACTTGTTGGCATGGATGCAACGTCCACAACAAAAAGGACGTCAGTACGAATAATTTACCGAGTATGTAAGGCAGAACTGAAACATAACAATAAGTCAACATCAATGAGAGATATATAAAAATCAACCTGAACCTCTGAAGTGACACCGAGAGCCATGATATGCATACTAATTATACTTATATATTTAATGCCTCTCTTTGGGACTATTATCCATGTCGTAACATGACTGCCCAACTGATCAGTGGTAACTGCCCGACCAATCGTAGCTCGGTGGTAAATGTATAACTGCCCAACCGGTGGTAAACAAAGATACATAACTGCCCAACCGGTGGTAACTACCTGACCGGTTACTATCATTAGGATATCTTTATTGTATGCCTCAATAGGGACTTAGAAACATATTTAGATATTCTTTGAATTACATTTCATAGGAATGAATAACATAGACATTCTTAACTACTGAGAGTAGAACCATTTATGGAATGACTCTACGTTTACGTTTCGTTACCTGGATCATGCCAAAAGAAGGAAGGATTAGCCTTAACATACCTTATATATACTGCCTAACCTCAATCTATGCAAATGTCACGGTTTCTTAGTCTACAATTAGATAAATAATACTATCGTTATCGCTTAAGCGTCGTAACTATATATATCAAACGCAACTTATTTTACGATAAAATGAGCAGCACCTCCTCTATTCCCGTATGACTTCCCACAAGTTACAACAATCACCAAGCATCCCAAAAAACTCACTAGCGACATGAGATATCCGACACTTGATTTGTGTTGTTTGTCCTTTGTTTGGATCTTGGATCATGAGAGAACTTTGAGAGAAGGTTTTTAGGTGTCTAGGCTCTGAAAAGAGTAAAAACGAATGGGTGAAAATGGGCTATAGGCATCACATATATATCAAGACATCTCAACCGGCTAAGTAGGTCCCATAGGGAGTTGCTTGCGCAGTCTCGCGAAAATGCGAATATCTCTTTACACTGATGTCGTATCGACGAACGATGTAATGTGTTGGAAACTAGACTCGTAGATATTCACTTTGGTAGGTGGATCACCCCATAACTCCAAGTATATTGGTAGAAAAATGCAGTGACATTAGACCCAAATTTCAGTACAATTTATGAACGTAACTTTTGACAACTTTTATATACTTCCATTTCAGAACTCGCTTGACTTCAAAACCTAACACATGACTATCATACGACTAAAATACCTCAGAACATCACCTTGTTATCATGTTAAGCACCCTAGTCTCACCCCAAAAGTATGGGTTATAACATTCCAAGTTATTTTTTCATTTCATTTAGCTTTTTAACCGTCCAAAGCATTTGATACTTGCAGTTCATGATCTTAAATATTTGAAACCTCCAAGGTAACATGATTAACTTACTTTATATACTTTCAAAGAGGAACTCATTTCCGAGCTTATATCAATTTACTTACGACATACTTCTACGTACGAAAATATGGGGTGTAACAAGATTGATGAGACGTGGGGTGGTGTTGGAACTGGAGGTTTGGAGGCAAACCATAGAGTCTAAAGGTTTCAAGTTGAGCAAGACCAAGACGGAATACTTGGAGTGTAAGTTCAGTGACGTAACCCAGGAAGCGGACATAAAGGTGAGGCTTGAGATACAAGTCATCCACAAGAGAGAAAGTTTCATATACCTTGGGTCAAATATAAGGAAAACGGGAGATTGATGAGGATGTCATACATTGTATCAGAGCAGGGTGGATGAAATGGAGGCTAGCTTCCGATGTCACTAAAACTTAAAAGGTAAGTTTTATAAAGTGATGGTTAGACTAGCTATGTTGTATGGGACAAAGTGTTGGCCAGTCAAGAACTCTCATGTCCAGAAGATAAAAGTAGCTGAAATGACAATGTTGAGATGGATGTGCGCATATAGATTTGATAAGATTATGAATGAATTTATTTGGGAGGTGGGAGTGGTCCCCATAGAGGACAAGATGCGGGAGGCGAGGCTGAGATGGTTTGTGCATGTGAAGAGGTGTGTGAGAGGTTGGTCATAGTGGGTAGTAGCATGGATAGAGGTACGCCAAAGAATTATTCCGGACAGGTGATTAGGCAGGATATGGCGTAGCTAGAGCTTACCATGTGGAGTAGAAATACACGTGCGGAGAAATACTTATACAGACCACGATGTATGCAATAAAGAAATCACAAATAACATGATTTACAACTGCTAATTGAAAATTAATCACAATTTTAAAACGAATTAAAATTTAGCCACTTTTCCATATGAAAATAAATTTAAGCAAAAATATCTTTGAAAATCAGAAAAACTTTCAGCATAATATGCTGAAGTTTGAGTTTTTTACATATGTGATTCCAGCATAATATATTGGAATTCATAATATGCTGGAGTTCCAATATAATATGCTGGAAGTTTTTATACAGGAGTTTCATAATTCAACATATTATGCTGGAACTTTTTGTATTCAGTTAGGATATTTTTGTTCAGATTTTATCTCCGTGTTAAATAATGGTTACTTTTTAGTATCTTTATAAATATAGTTGATTTTTTTAATAACCACCCGTAAAAATAGCTATGCTATGCCATTTTGACATGCAACAAAGCATGTCAATTTATTCGGGACATGCAGTAGATTTAGGCAAGAACATATTAATTAATTAAATGATAGACTTATGAATAAGACTCCTAACATACATTTATCACTTGATAATGTATGCACTAGGTATAAATATTTTTCCTACAGGTATTAGTAATGTGTATTAGATCATACAATGGGCAAAAACATCCTTTATAACTTGACTAGCTAATCCTATTTTAATAAGTTTTCTCTCCATCTACTAATGTTAATAGTATTGGTCTAAAATTATAAGGAAATGTTCAAATTAAAATGTTCACATTTAAAGGAAGAATGTAATATTTGTTTATTTATTTATTTATTCTTCTCACGCTTGTGTATGTCATTTTAATTTTCCTCATAAAAATTGACGCAATCAATATTAACACAATCAATCATTTTAATTTATATTGCTAATTATGTTATGCTGATAATTTTTAATTACATATGATAATAAAACCAATACTAAATAGGATAATTGTCTAATTGATACAAACATCTATTCAATTCAAGACCAAATTGGAATGATTCATTGCATATCTAGATTTTAATAGAGAAAATGACTCTTTAAAACCCCTCAAAATTTTAGTAGCCCATGTTTTTCGCTATTGATCCGAAATGTATCTCCGGCCCAAAAATATTACATCTAATAGCCCGAAATGTTTATTTTGTATATTTTCATATAATGACAGTCTATTTTGTATATATTTTATATAGTGACAGTCTATTTTGTATAATTTTTGTATAGTGACAGTATATTTTGTATATATTTTGTATAATGACAGTCTGTTGTATATAAATTATATAATGACAGTCTATTTTTTATATTTAGAAATAATTTAACTTCGAAGTTCAATTTTACCCTTAATAAAATAATTTATAACCACATCGTCTATGACTTGTTTTAAATCAGGACTTGCAAAAGTCCTTTATTTTTTAAACTCTGTCCGACAAGCACCTTCACATAAATTGGTATGGATGGAGTAATAATTAATTTTCATGTAAAAGTAGCGCAGACGTTTAAGAGAATAGGAACTTACATGGGATTGTTGAACGAAAGAGATGGAAGTAAGGAGAGGTAATAGAGGACAGAGAAGTCCCAAATGGCTGTAAATATCTTACTGCATACATTATTGAAAATGAATGTAAAGAGTAATTTCTCAGTATTTCAAGTTTCTGCTCATTGCGGAGGAGAAAGATTAAGGCTTCATAGGCATCTGTCGATTGTAAGTTTCAAATTTTTTATTTGCTAACTGTTATTATTATTTTTTGGCTATAACTTGTATGGGGTCATTTTGTGGCTACCGGATGTTATAAGTTTGGCCCGAGTGACTATAAATGAATTTTGCTCATTTTAATACGATTTACTAACATCCAATAACAAATATAATAGCCCATTGATTATTAAGCACAGTATTGCATTATCTGCATTACATTGACATTCTTATGCAATAACATCCATAATCAAACTTCACAGACAAATTTAGAGAGAACGAAGAGTAAGGTTCGTGCCAGTGGAACAAGTAAATGTATAACTTCCTCATTACATGGCCAACACCAGCTGTTCAATATATTACATATATACACACACACACACACTAGGCTATCGATCTTGACAAATGAGCACAAAAATACATTTTCTTCTCTTTTCTTTTCTTTTCTAAAAGAAACACAAATATGTATCCTTCCTCCTCCTTTCTTTTCTTTTCTTTGTTTATTCTTGATAGGTAACATAAATATCTATCCCAAGTTCAATTCCATTTGAATATGAGGACTCTGGGCACAATTGCTGAAGTTGCTATACTTCACACCTGACCTGAGGCTGGCGCTGCTCTTACGATTAACTGTATCAGTCGAGGGCACTTCGATCACCAACACCTGCTGCTTGAGCTCTTTGGTCTGCAGCACAAGCTGCAGTAATATAACCTGTATTAAAGAGAGAATACGCTCTAATTCAAAACAAGGTCATGCTATCGAGGCAGGATAGTATTAAACACAATTTCCAATCTCTATATACTTTTGGTGCTTCAGCTTTGTTGGCATGTTTTAGAGGTTCCATTTCACAAAATAGCATATGCTTCATCAGGTGTAACTCACAGATACTTTTTGCATTTTATCAACAGATTCAAGGCAGAGAAGGAAAGTAGTTTTAACTTTCATGCATCATATATATTCCCTTTCTTGTTTAGTTGAAGTCAGTAATGACTTCTATAATAAGTTATCCCAATACTTGTACCCGAGAGTTCAAGACTCGTTACATTTTTCATCTTCAGTTGAAATCATCCTTTGATTCCATCCAATTACAGGGCTGTATACTCCAAGTTAATACTTCTTACTGGTCGAAAATTCAAAACTAATACCTATCATCATGACCATAATTCATTTCGTAAGGTAAACCTCTTAACATTTAATGGGTCATCAGAAAACTGTAGCTTCCTGATAATTAGTTGCGTAAGTTGTCATGCCAGCACAAATACCTAAAGCAGTTCTTTTTTAATGAAGTACCTCGAAAAGTTCTTTGGAGTAATTTTGCAGAACCTCTTGGCTGACAATTGTAGTAATCTTGCACCCAATCGTATGAAACTATATACATGTATAAAAACACAGTATAAACTTGGTGTTCAGGTTTGTACAAACATGCCATTATTTCATTAGGAGCCACCTAAGTAATGAGAATCCATCTTCATGATTATAGAAACTGAACTTGTATGATCTTCTAGAATACTTCCACTCTGTTTTTGAGACATATAAAGATGCATGAAGATCAACAAAGAAAGATGAGATACACAACAAGCAATGATAAGATAAGAAAGACAGCTTCAAATTTAAGAAAGTTACCTTTACCATCCTGAACGGCTTTTCTGATGTGAGTGGCTGCTGGATATTTGTCTTTACTCATTGCTTACTTCACTACTATCAAGTCATAGGGGACTGTGAAACAAGCTTCTGCATACGGGAAAAGAGATATTGCATCTCTGATTCATACAGTTTTACCTCCCTTCATGCCATGTCTTCGTTTAAGTAGGAATTTTCTAATAATCCCAGCTCCATGCATTTAATGTTATGCACCAGATAACACTGAATCTGAGGAGAACACAAAAGCCCTTAATTTCACAGAATTATGTTCTGTAATCACCAGAATTTGCCTTGCAAAAAACCTGCAATACTAGTACGTCTGAAGAGAGAGAAAGGGAGAGAGAGAGAGAGAGAGAGAGAGAGAGAGAGAGAGAGAGAGAGAGAGAGACAGAGAGAAAGAGACAGAGAGCAAATAAATTATCAGAAATCTGCAGAGGGATAGTTATTAATTACAAAGAAATATAGAATTGCTTTAAAAACACCACAGAATGAATAACCAACATATGTGCAAAGCAACTACGAGGCAAATGAGCAAGCATCAAGATCATGACCTCCCTTTACCGACTATCAACACATCTACCAGAAAGAGATGCAAACCTTCAAAGAAAACATTGCTTCATACAGGAGATTTGGAGGTTAAATTGTTTCTGATAAACACGGCAGAGGGTTCTTGGGAGATGATAATTAAACTGTTAATTCACCAATTGTTTTCAGACTTAACATATTACAAAGTGACAAGTCAACCTTGTCAACTGAAATGCATATTCAGAAGAACAAAATGACTTTGAAGGATGCTGTACAAATCCAACAATGAAAATAAATCTACAGGCAACTGTTATTGATTTTCAAAAAGGTACAAAATGATGATGCTTGTAATTATAGAAATGAGGGTGCTGGATGGTAGTTCAGGATAAAATCATCCCTCTCTGTCAAAGTTATTATCACCAGGTGGCATCTTTCTTGTTTCTGATTATGATAGTCGCCTGGGTGTTGTGGAGGCTGCTTCAACAATCCCTTCTGAAGTCAAAGTCAACGCACCAGTTCCTGACGATGAACCCAACAGACGCCGAACAGAAGGATCATCAGTAGAAGATGAAGCTGAGATATTATAAGTGAAAACCCGCATTGGGTGGTCAAACTTGCAACTCGGTCCAAATTTGCAGATCCCATATCGGGAATAGAAAATACACATTGGTTCAGCCTAGAAAACATAATAAAACAAAACAAAAGAAAAAAATATTTAGCACAATCAATGCCCATGATTATCGAAAAAGTTCAGAGAACGAAATGGCAGGAACAAATCTACTTTGCCTTCCCATTTCAACTTAATCGTTATCCTACTTCTGTACTTCTCTTTGTTATTTTTCAATAATGATCAAAGCGGCCACAGCACAGATGCAGGTACAAAAGCTCACACAGAATACCGATAAGCTAACATGTAAATCTAGGTATTCTGATATAACAGAAAAGGCAAAGAAAGAGTTCAAGAAAAGACAGATGAGATTGAATGCTTCAATTGTCAAGGAACCAGAAATTATCAAAAACTATGCCGATTATTGTCAAGGATTCTGACGGGGACAAGGCTCCTGCCCTAGAAGGATTCACGTTAGCTTTCTTCCAAAAAGGTTGGGAGGTTGTTAAAACAGAGATCTTGAATGTCTAGTTCCTTCCACCAGAGTGGATCCTTTAATGCCTCATATATAGCCCTAAAGAAGAATGACAGTGAAGAACTAAGGTATTACATGCCCACCAATTTAGTAGGAGCATAGAAGATATTTTTAAGCGAGGTTGAAGTTGGTGACTGCTAAGTTGATCTCTAATACTCAGAAAGCAGCATTTTCAATGGATAGACAGATCGGAAATGGCTGCTCAGGGATTCTATGTATATTGGACTTCAGGAAAGGCTTAAGACTATGTAAATCAGAGCTTCTTAATAAATTTGATTGACAACATGGTTTTTGGAAAGAGATGGATGAACTGGATTAGTTCTTGCATCTTTTGAGTCCAATTATAAATCTTGATAAATCGTAGCACGGACGAAATCTTCCCAGCTCCAAAAATCTTAAGACAGGGTGATCCTTTGTCTCCATTTCTGTTATAATTGGTAATGGAAGGCTTAAACTAGATGATCAATACTGCCTAGGCCTTCAATGGATTAGTAGCTTTTCAGTTGGATCTGGAAACAAGTACATTTTGTTGAATATATCATGTATCCTTTATGCTAATGATACTCTTTTCTTTTATGAATGAATTCACACAAGAATAAAAGTATAGAAAAAGAGAAGTGCGGAGACCACCTTTCCATAGTTCGTTGAAAAGTACGCCAAATATAAGAAAGAAACAGACACCACTTAATCGTATAATTTGATCAATCCAGCTTTCATGCATGATATAGAATCAAATCTCTAGACCAATTTAAAATTTTAAACCAACATCTTTATCAGAATGAAAAGCATCCAACTACTAAGTTCATTAACGGGAATAGTCTAAATCTATTTCAGATTAGCCACATCAGCGTCAATAAGCAATTGCGTGAAAGGGCATCATATTAGAAACTAAAAAGTTGACACAAAACAAGCATGGAAATTTAGATAGAAATCTAATATTTAAACTTACGCAAATGGCAAATGTTTTAACTCACAGGGCGCAGAGGGAGACCAATAGGACTCAACAGACAATCAGGAGGAGGAAGGAGCCTTTCCCTTGGATGATGGAATCTACAAACAGCACCAAACTTACAGTCTCCGGTCTTCATGTAAAACTGGCATTCAGGCTGGCCCACTCGTTCAGGGAAAACATTTTCTCCCTGTAATGCATAATACCCCACAGGTAAAGAACTGGCACACATTCCTTCTGATTCCATGGTTGCTTTATCACTTGAACGTGAACTCCCATAAACCTGGCTGTTTCCTGCTGTCTGTTGCTGGCCCTCAGCGGATGAAACTGAGCTGAGCTGACCCTAGAAAAAACCATCTCTAAGCAAATTCAGAATCAATGCAAGTATCAGGCCACATATTGGATACAGCACTCACAAGCTTGTTCAATACAAGAATATCTGAGACAACTGTGAGGATATGTGACTGCAACACCTTTGCTTGAATATATAGCAATAAGAAGACAAAAACATTAGTTGAATTTGTGAAGACTCCTACTTGTTTTGAGCTCAGAGGGCTCTCCTTTCCAATCCAGGTTACATCTCCTATCAAAAAAGGGATATTGCTAAAGAGCAACATATTCCCATTGTTTATTCCAAGCACATTCCCATTTTCATTCCGATTAGTGTAAAACATAATCTAGAAAAGATATATAAATATAAATACGAATACGAATATCAATATAAATTTATTTGAGAGTATTTGATAAGTCAATCCACAAGATATATTTAAAACCATAATACTGTAAGAAGGAACCTTTTACTATTTCTAATAAATTTACAAAGGTAGGCAGAATCTTCTTCAAACTACTTCACAAAATCTGTATACAAGAACAGAATTTGTTCACTCAAATGGAATAAAAAGGACACAAAGGCTAGCTAAATGACCCCAAAAGTTATTCACTCAAGGAAGAATGAACTCAGTCACTAGTAAGATTAGACAAACAGCATCCTCAAGACCAACAAAGCAGATCTAATCCCAGGAATTACAATTATTTATATATTAATACAAGTATTGCTCTACCACCTAACAAAGACTGCATCACAATTCTCTGTTGAGGTTGGATGATTTTGAGCAGATTGAAGTTGAGAACAGAACGTTTTGGGAAAAATAAGAAGGTTTAGGAGACGAAAGTGGTAGGATAATGGATTTGGAATTACAGTACATCTAAAAGACTTTTAAGAACAAAATTATACAACTATACAACAGCGAAAAGACAAATCAACAAAGCGAACATCGAACCCATACCAAAAACGCATCCAGACTAAAAACTTTTCAACATTGAAGCAGGCTATTCCAAAATTCCAATTAGACATAACAACCAAATGCTAGGAATCATGGCAAAGCTTACATTGTATGTAAATCCTGGAAAAGATACCACTCCCTGAAGCACTGGCAGTGGAGCATAACTTGAAGAACCTTGCCAGCGTGCACCAGAAATAAAAGAAGCTCTGGACAATGGATAGGACATCTGACCAGGAGTTGTAGGAGAAGGACCGGGAAGATAAACAGGGGAACCACGTGAAGAGACCATCATGTTAGAAGGTTCGGGATGATGAAATTTACAAGTACTTCCAAACTTGCATTGTGCAGTTCTCATGTAATATGTACATTCATTCTCATTCTGCAGGTAAGAAAAATAATATACTATAATATTATCTGAATAAGATTCATAGTACGACATGAGCAATGAAAGGCAAACTGTCAGCTGCGTCGAGCCTTACTATGACCATAACACACTTAGAACATCCAGAGAAGCAATTGCACATCTAGAATGTAAGGACAAAAAGTCCATTTGTTAGATGTCTCCTCTGAATTAAGCTTAGCTATTCTTTTGTCCATGTCCATTAAAAAGGCTTACAAGTATGAAGGGTCGCCGTAAGGTACCCCCCCCCCCCCC
>MCJB01019667.1:134622-148267 GCA_002018475.1 Nicotiana obtusifolia | reverse complement strand
CCCCCCCCCCCCCCAAAAAAAATTTGGCTGTATTTAAGTGTTCATCTTTGCAAGTAAAGCAACATTTAACCAAAATTCACCATCAACTTAGAACCTTTTGCCTACATTGGGTAACTATTTCAGTTAATTTGACAAGTAGAACAGGTATATGTCACAATCACGATGAGGATGTGCACCATCTGTTACTACATTTCCGACTATCAACAGAGTTTTGGTCCTTGGTATATTCCTCATTTAGTATGATGGGTACCTCCTATAATAGTGGCGGAAGTGATGGTGAGATGAGGAGAAGAAAGATGGATGTCAAAAAGAATGAGATATGGAATACAGCTCTCTAATTGCATATTTTGGATGATTTTGAGAGAAAGAAGATTAGAGCTTTTGAAGGAATTGAAATTCACTATGGAGAATTAGAAGTTGTCCTTTGTATGTATTTTGGTGTAAAAAGAATACAATGTTTTGTATAAATTGCTAATTGGATCTTTTGGAGGGCTTAATTTCTGTCCTTTTGTATCTTTTGGAAAGTTGACACCGTCTTGATATCAATAAAAGACCTTTTTGCGTAGTAACAAAAACAAATTTTGACAAACAGAGAGGTAATGAGGTCAAACCGGCCGAAGTGGATAGCCCAAGACATTTAGGGTAACTCTTCCAGCAATTCCAGCCTTGTCTCTAGGATGGTGAAACTTGCATGTCGCTCCAAACTTGCAAGTTCCAGTCTTCAAGTAGTACTGGAAAATAGTTCAATAATTCAAACTGTGAGTGAAATAGGTTAGAGGGGATTAATGGAAAGAATGGAAAGCCATAAGAAACCAATTATCACACGAAATAGGAACATCAACAGCTATAAAATAGATATCCAATTTAAGACAAGTTGATACAATTAATTTAATAATTCGTTCACCTCGATAAAACTACAGATACTAAGATGTTCATATTTAAAGATAGTGAAGCAGATAAGAAATAAAAAAACAATTTAGAAGGTGAAAAAAGGTCAAATAAAACAGTCAGATCTTCATTATGAATCTTCTATCAGTGGGTTTAGCTGTGATTCTCAACATATCCAAGAAGGTGAAAACCTTCAAAGTCTGAACAAGCATCACATAGTACGGCCATATTTTCAATAAAGAAACCAGCAAATGTGAGTATTTTACAATACTTGAGCCAAAGACATAAAAACAACAGCTCAGATCTAATGAAAGAACTTCAAATTCTTGAAAATTGTTGCATAATGAACGTAGACATATTCTGTTACTTAATGAATGTAGACATACTCTTATGTAATGCACATAGCAGAATTATAGGGATTCACAATAAATCTATAGGATTTCCTTTTTAATTTTTTCTATAATTAGGGCTCTATGTACTTGTATATATACTTGTTACATCTCGACATAATATACATTGAAATTGCTCAATCCTCTATGTATTTTACATGGTATCAGAGCGAGTTCTCTGGCTTTACCGGAGTTAGATAGAGAACTTACCAGAACTGACAGTTAGGGTCAGAATACTTTTGAAGGGTTTGGAACTAGAAGTTTAACCATCACCACTAACCTAGCAAGGACCGCCTACCGCAGATCTGCATAAACCCAGAATCTGGTGGCCAAAGTAGGCACGAGTGGATCTCACGCACCGACGAAACATTTCGACGCAGTTTATAGAAGTAGCGCGTGAAGGCGTGTGGGTTATCGGAATCAAGTGCAGCTTGGTTTTCCGGCATCGACTTGACATTTTCGTCCAGCGTATGGTGTTTGTTTGTTCAGCAAACCTCGGTCGGGAAAATCTTTGACCGTCCGAGGTTCAGTTCATAGTGTCGAGGTTTTTTAACCTTTTCTCTGTTGTGTTCAAATTTTATTTCCTTTTGTGATTGCCCGATCCTTAGTAGGGAACCAACTTTATGTGTGGAACTTTGGCCCTTTTTTTAGCAGTGAGATTAATCCGTTGGTTAGTGATTCTTGGTTACTGATTCTTACCACTATTGGCTGGTCTTTTGATTAGTTATTACCTATTGGATTGGCTCTATTGGAGTTCTGTTTCTTTGTTTCATTAGGTGTCTTTCGTTCGTTGTTTCGTTGGATAGTGTTATTCTGGTGGAGAGCTTTTGAGCTTTATTGGCTTTTCTGACATTTATATTGATACTTTGGGATTTTTTGGAAAGATGACCATAAATAGTAAGCAGGAAGGAAATAATACTATAGCTCTTAACCCAACAAATTTGGTTTCAGATGAGTTTCTAAAATTTCTTCAATATGAGAATTCAATTAAGGAATCTCCTTCCGTTACTGCTTTTGCTAGGTCAGATAAAACATGTCTTATCACTTCTTCAAATAAATGGGTGTGATTCAGGTGCCATAAATCACATGACAGGTAATCCAAATATTTTTTCTAGCTTTCGGTCACACAAAGCACCCTCTCCGGTTACTGTAACTGATGGATCAACTTGTAACAGTGTTGGATCTAGAACTGTTAAACCACCTTCCTCTATTACCTTGTCATCTACATTAAGTCTATCAAACTTGCCCTTTAATTTGATTTCTGTTAGTAAAATCACCAGAAACCTCAATTGTTGTGTCGCGTCTTCCCGATCATTGTTTGTTTCTGGATCTTGCAACGAAATACGCTATTGGTAAAGGATATCTATATGGTGATCTCTACATTCTCGATGAATAGGGAGCCACAGTCTGTTGCATGTTCCAGCGTCGTGTCTCCTTTTGAAGCACATTGTTGATTGGGACATCCCTCTCTACCTCTGTTGAAGAAGCTCTGTCCTCAGTTTCAGAATATATCGTCATTGGATTGTGAGTCATGTCGATTTGCAAAACACCATCGCATCTCGTTAGGTCCAAGGGTAAATAAGCAAATTGAATAAGCTTTTGAGCTAGTTCATTTTGATGTTCGAGGACCATGTCAATGGTCCCGTTGTTTCCAAAACTAGACATAAGTATTTTGTCACTTTTGTAGATGATTTTTCTCGAATGACTTGGATTTATTTTATGAAGAGTTGTTCTGAAGTATTTACTCACTTTTCTGCCTTCTGTGCTGAAGTCAAAACCCAATTCAATGCTTCGGTACGTATTCTAAGGAGTGATAATGCTAAAGAATACATGTCAGAGTTATTTCAGTCCTACATGAGACAGCATGGTATATTACATCAATCTTCATGTGTTGATACACCCTCTCAAAATGGAGTTGCTGAGAGGAAGAATAGCCATCTACTTGAGACAGCTCAAGTACTTTTGTTTCAAATGAAGGTTCCTAAACAATTCTGGGCTAATGCAGTCTCTACAGCTTGTTTTCTGATTAATCGCATGCCATCTACGGTGCCTGGTGGTAATGTACCTTATAGTATTCTTTTCCCAAACAAATCATTATTTCCGGTGGAACCTAAAGTGTTTGGATGCACATGTTATGTTCGAGATGTTCGACCATCTGTTAACAAGTTAGATCCCAAGGCATTGAAGTGTGTTTTCTTGGGCTATTCTCGCCTTCAAAAGGGGTTTCGATGTTATTCTACTGAACTTGGCAAATCTTTGGTGTCAACTGATGTGGTATCTTCAGAAACTACACTATTTTTCTATGCACCTCCTATTTCTACTAATCAGGGGGAGGAAGACGAGTGGCTAGTATATCAGTTACCCGTGCTTTAACAGAACAACCGGACGATGTTCCTCTAGCTCCTAGTTCTTTTATTGAACATCAATCAACTAGTGTACCTTTAGCACCTGCTCCAACTGTATTAGCAAGACCGCCAATTGTTCAAGTTTACTCGCGGAGGCAAGAGACAATAAGACATGTCCTGCAACAGTTCCTTCGTCATTAGATCCTCATCCGCCTAGTCCTGCTCTTCGCAAAGGTATACGTACTTACAAATCCACATATTCGATTGCTAATTTTGTTTCCTATGACCGCTTATCCTCTGCGTCTACGTTTACGATTGCTTCTCTAGACTCTATCTCGGTACCCAAAACAGTGAAGATGACTTTGAATCATCCTGGGTGGTCTGATGCAATGCTTGAGGAAATACATGCCTTAGAGGAGAACCAAACATGGGATTTGGTGGCTTTACCCAAAGGAAAGAAACCTGTGGGATCTAAGTGGGTCTTCACAGTTAAAGTTAATCCAGATGGTTCCGTGACAAGGCTAGACTTGTGGCTAAAGGGTATGCTCAAACTTATAGGACAGAATATTCTGACACCTTCTCCTCAGTTGCCAAACTCACTTCTGTCTGCTTATTTATTTCTCTGGCTGCTTCCCAAAATTGGCCTTTACATCAGTTAGATATCAAGAATGATGTCCTTAATGGTAACCTTTAGGAAGAAGTGTATATGGAGCAACCACCCAGTTTTGTTGCTCACTGGGAGTATGGGAAAGTCGGTCATTTGAAAAAGTCCTTGTATGACTTGAAGCAAAGTCCTCGAGCTTGATTTGGCAAGTTCAGGAGTTTGGGCTGAAAATGAGCAAGTGTGATCACTCAGTTTTCTATCGGCAATCAACAGTTGGCACATTCTCCTCGTTGTGTATGTTGATGACATTGTTATCACAGGAAGCGACTATGCAGGGATATCTTCCCTCAAGTCTTTCCTGCATACTAAGTTTCATACAAAGGACATGGGCATGTTGAAATATTTTTTGGGAGTAAAAGTAAATAGAAGCAAGAACGGAATTCTTTTGTCACAGAGAAAGTATATTCTTGACTTGCTTGCAGAAACTGGAAAGTTAGCAGCTAAACCCTGCAGCACTCAAATGATTCCTAATATACATCTTATGAAAGATGATGGCGAGCCTTTTAATGATCTAGAGAGATACAGGAAGCCGGAAAATTAAACTACCTCACCGTGACTCATCCAGATATTGCTTATGTGGTAAGTGTTATTAGTCAGTTCATGTCTGCACCAACGGTCAAACATTGGGCAGCTTTGGAACAAATTTTATATTACTTGAAAGGAGCTCCTGGACTAGGCATATTATATAGCAATCACGGTCATACTCGTATTAAGTGTTTTGCAGATGATGACTGGGCTGGATCCAAAATTGATAGAAGATCAACTACAGGGTATTGTGTCTTTGTTGGAGGGAACTTGGTATCGTGGAGGAGTAAGAAGCAAAGTGTTGTATCTCGATCCAGTGCAGAATCCGAGTACACAGCTATGTCACAGTCTACGTGTGAAATTATGTGGATACATCATCTTTTGACTGAAATTGGGTTGGATCATCCAATACTTGTAAAACTCTGGTGTGACAATCAAGATGCCCTCCATATTGCGTCAAATCTGGTAATATCATGAAAGAACTAAACATATTGAGGTTGACTGTCATTTCATTCGTGAAGAGATTCAGAAGAACTTGATCTCCACTGACTACATGAAGACAGGAGAGCAACCGACCGATTTGTTCACAAAGGCGTTGAATCGAATTCGAGTTGATTATCTTCGTAACAAGCTGGACATGATTAATATCTATGCTCCAGCTTGTGGGGGAGTGTTGCATAATGAACGTAGACATATTTGTTACCTCTTGACATAATATACATTGAAATTGCTCAATCCTCTATTTATTTTACAAAAATTAAAGGACAATGTAAACAAATCTCGTATCACATGCCTCAACCAATGTATTACAAAAGAAATAAGCGCTTTCAAAGATGCTAGGTACTTTCCAGAGATATTGACCTTTTTTAATAAGGATTTTCTAGAGATATTAATTAAACCACAAATTTGCCAAATATTCTGACTAGAATCAAGATTCAATTATCAAACTCCACAAGAACAACGGGAAGAAGCAAATAAGGCAGTAGATCAAGCCATAATGGAACAGGCACCCTAAAAGTTAGATGGGGACAGCAATTAGCATCAAATCATACATGATATTTAAGTACATAATATAGATATGTTTATAGAAGTACTTCCATTCATAAGGATCAATTTTTTTAATGATGAGCCATAAGGGTCAATACTGTTACACTTCTGTTAATTGGTTTTTGCACTTCCCTCTACAACAAGCAGATGTAAGACCTATGGACCTGGCAACCATACCTGGCATTCTAGTTGTCCTATTCTTTCTGGATACTCTCCGTTCATACTTGCTGCGGCAAGGACCTACATCAAATACTTCTTCACATTCATAAGTACCCAAAATGTGAACAAAAGGATATATACAATTCCATAATCATTAATATTAAGGATCCGTGTAAAGTCAAAGTTTAAAGACACAAGTTAAAATTATTATAGTGAGATGATGCTCGCATTTATACATTTAATATTGGAAACAAAAATATGATTCCGACTTGATATCACATACCGCATCACATACAGAGAAACTTTCTTTATAACAGAAAATATGTAATGATTAGCAAGTCCAAGGTACAAATCGTATGGTGTAGATTTTGCACTAGCCTAACTTGTAACATCCGTCCCTCCAGCTGCTCTCTCTTCTTTTCTAATATATTAAGAGTTCTCCATTAACCAAAAGAATTATACTAGGATCTTCGCCCCTCAATCCATTAGTCAGATAACACGAGTTATGAAAATACAGAAACAACTTAACAGCTGAAATTTAAAAGGGAAATTTTGACCTTCAAAAGCTTTCCATAAAGACCAACAAGGGAAAGAAAGAGAATCCTTTATAACATGTCCCTTTACATGCCTTTTTGTAGAAAAAATTATAGGCTTACAAACAGCATCACCATGTCATAAACCATTGGAGAAGGAGAGACTCATAGCAGAACTTCTCCTATGTAGTTTTCTAGAGCTGCAATCTTGATGAGTTCTTTGAATTAAAAAAATATATATATATATAGGCTGACCAGTTCGCAGTGACTTTATGCTGTGACCCCTGGCCCCAAATCTTTTCCTAGGTCTTTCCTTCATCTCAATAATGGAACTCTGAGTAGTGGACAGAGTCAACCAAAGAGAAAGGAAAAGATAGAGAAAGAGCCAAAGGAGGTGGGAAGTGTGCAAAGATTAAGAGAGGCCGAAAGGTTACAAGGGGCCGCCAAGCGATTTCCTCGTTTGACGTTTAACTAACAAGAGTACTAAGAGAGTATGTATCTAGATTCACACAAGTACAAAATCATTGAACTCGAGTAAAGAGAATATTATAAAATATTCCATGGAATATGTTAAGATATTATGTATTTTATTAGAGAATATTTACCTACCTTATTAGGCATACGAAATGATTACCTACCATATAATAAGTAGGTTAAAACTCTTACGTGAGAAGCTCTCTTATATATGTTAATTGAAAATTAGAAGTTTTCATTTCTTTCTTCACATCGTAACATAGCCTCAACAATCCTAAGTAAATTCTCAAGTAACTTCCACCTACCAGTGGGCGCCCTTACGATGATTGCCCAAGCAATATTATTCTTCTTTCCTCTTCTTCTTCCGACCAGCACCGCTCCTCTCTCCGGCAACTGACATCCTTCTCTCTCCAGTGACCATCCTGGTGCCACTTATCTCTTTACAACTAGCCCCATCCTCTCTACGATGACTTCATCCCTCCTCTGTATGGCGCTCAGAATCTTCCTCTAAATCTTGAATCTCTTGTCATTGTTCAGCCAACTTTAAACTATGTTGATCATGTTCTAGAGATTTGCAACACCATACCTTCTTCCCATGGCTCATACTTTATTCCTTCCTTCCTGTGCAGTTAATAGAGACTTCTCGGAGGAAAGAATTCCAGCATCACTACTTTAAGAGATTTCAACAGCGTATATGTTCCGAAAATAGGCAGACTCTAGTAATTTCCCACTTTAAGTTTGAGAGGGTGTGTTGAATATTAAGAATACACAGTTATTACACATATCTAGATTCATTAAATTTTGAGCAAGAAATATATTATGAAATATTCTATAAAAATATATTAGGATATTATGTACTCCCTCCGTTCAAACTTTATGTGAAGGTGTTTGACTGTACACGGAGTATGAGAAATTAATAAAGACATTTGACATGTAAGCCAAATATATACAAAGTACCAAAGTGATTGAGATCTCCACATGTCTTTTCATTTTCCCTCTTCTTATAAAAGAATAAACTTTTAAATTAAGGGGATCCCAACAAGTCATGTCACTAAGCATAAAATGGGGATGCTAAGATTTTTTTTAACAAGGTAATAAAATTTTATTAATGAAGGGTGAACAAGCACCCTAGTACAAGACGTACACCAAAAAGTAGAAAATGTTATAAAAATATGTGATTTTCTATCAACAACACCCAATCTTCTCTACAAATAGGAACCTCATGGGTGCACCAACAAGAAATCAGAGGAAAGAGGTTATTCCTCAAGTGGACAAAGTCCTTCTCTACCCCGACAAAAGCTCACATATTTCTCTCTTTCCGTATGGTCCACATAAGTACTAGTGGACCAACGTGCCAAGCCCTATGTCTTCTCTTTCGTCTTCTATAGTTCCAGCAGAAGAGATCTTCTTTAACACAACCTTGCATCACCCATTCCAATACCAACCATCTCAATATTTCCCCCTTCAAATGGAACGCTATCGAACAATGTAATAGGAGGTGATTCACGTCATCACCCAAGCTTTTGCACATGAAGCACTGACGGAGACATTAATCTTCCTCTTTCTCAGTTCTCGATTATCAATATCACCTTCTCGCCAGCTAGCCAAGTGAAGCAGCACACCTTTCTCGGTACCCTAGGAGTCCAAATGGAGAGATACAGAAAAACTGACTCCTCCCTAACCAAAAGTTTCTCATAATAGGACTTAGCAATAAACGCACCATTATGTACCATCCCTCACCTCCATGTATCATGTCCAACCTGAGTAATTTTTTGATACTGGAGCAACTCGACCAAATTTAGAAATTCTACAACCTCTCAATCTTGCAAGTTCCACCTAAACCTCAAGTCCCCGTGAACTTCTCCACCTTAACCTTTGTATCTGTTGGATTGGCATCTCTTTTTGGCATGAAGTTGTGAACATGTTTGGAAAGATAGCACTCAAAGTGTTGTTCCCGCACCACATATGTCCCCAAAAACTTACCGTACTCTCATCACCAGCCCTAAAAGGTACATTCCCATTAAACTCTTCCCACTCTTTCAAGATATTCCTCGATAGCCCACACCCGTAAATGGGTGTGATATCTTTTGTCTTCCAACCCCACCTCCAAGACCCCATATTTCTCTGTGATGACCTCTCTTCAAAAAGCACTATTCTCTACCCAAAACCTCCCCAACCACTTTCCGAAGCCTTAGTGAAAACCTTTAAGTCTCTAATCACAAGCCCAACCTATCTCTTTGATGTTGTAACAGTCTCCCAATTTACCAAGTGAAACTTTCTATCCCCGCTATGGCTTCCAAAAGAGAAAGGTGTCATTCTTATTGAACAAATTGAAAAGGAAAGTTTGTCACATAAAATAGGACACAAAGGGACACTTTAATTATAAAATGTTTACTTAACTTATTAGGCATATGGAATAATCACCTAACATGCTGTAAGTAGGTTAAAACTTCCTGTATAAGAGGCCTGCGTGAACTTGCTAATTAATCAAGTTCATCAAAAGCTCTCTTCTTTTTCTTCTTCAGAAAGGGTAATACCATCTACCCAAGTCATTAAATTGTACAGTGAACTTAAGTTATAAACTGGAGAAAAGGGAAAATCCAAGCCATATACAATCACAAATGAAACACACAAAATCAATGACTTAAGTAATTATTTCCTATAGACTGATTATTCGTCAAAATCCTTTTAAGTTTAACTTGCATGTCCATCAAACAAGTGAAACTAATCCAAATGACTTAATCTATGTATAAGTTAATTTGGCATTAATGTTTCCATCCAATACAAGATTGATGCAACGAATAATATTTGCCATCTCTTAGGGGCATCCAGTGTTCAACTAGCAATCATATATTTCCATGAAAGGGGCCACTATATCTCCTAAAGATTACAAATATCATCAACAGCAATACAAATGTTAGTTTCCTATACGCTAGGTCATTTGAGTTGCAAATAAGAGGCTAAAATTCTCCTGTTAGAAAGGGGACAAATGACCCAGTTTCTTACAGTATATATTATGTTGGTGCTGAAGGATAGCTAATTGCCTTTACAGGAGATAGTGTACCTCGGTTCACCCTGCCCACCTCGCTACAATCTTTGTCTTGTTTAGACTTTCATTTTAACTAATGTTTTTCTTGCTTAATGTATTAACAATTTGCAATATAAAAAAATTGCTTATCTCACCTACAAATGTCCTGGGTCAACCTACAGATGCACCGGTCCGCAGGTGTGGAAATATGGTGAGTGAAGGTGTTGGAAGGGAATGGGATAGACCTAAAATCGCATGGAAAGAAGTTGTCTAAAAAAGCCTACAAATCTTTGAAATCAATTCAAACTTAGCTAAAGATTGGACACAATGAAAGAAAAAGATCCATATAGAATACATGAAGGTAGCATTAGCAAGGTACCCATTTTTTCTTTACCCAAAATGCCATGTTAATACTCTAACTAACTTTTCCAACACATTAAAGACATGGGCATTTTCGTCTTTCTCACCAAATCCCCAAATTTCTTCCCACTTCTCTTGATATCCATGGCGGGAAACAGGGAACTAATTCAGCCATGCTTCTTCTCAAATACTCCAAGTTTCTTTTTCAAAATCCTTTTATTTTCTTCCAATGTTGACCAGCATTTTCACTTATATCATTTCAAAATTCTGAAAATTTGAGGTCGCCGCCATTAAAGCTTCCATGACCTCTTTCCTCAGGAGAACTCGTAGCATCTTGTGGAAAGTTTATCCTGAATTCTTGTTTCTGCCGATTAATATCTGGGTTTGATTGTTGAAGAAGACGCTGCAGGTATTAAATTTCTGTAAAAATATAATGAATTGGTTGCATCCTTTTTAAATTGTTGTATAAAGAGTGGGTCTTAAATTTCTTTGGTGGGTTACAGATTCATGCTTGAACTTTCTGAGATGAAATGATACGAGGAATTGGGGAAAAAGAGAGAGAGGAACAAGGGAATCGGTTCCATTGGAAAATGACAATTTTGTTTAAAATTTAGCAAGGAGATGGAGAATTAAGGATATATATAGTCAACCCCAACTTGTTTGAGACTGAGGCGTTGTTGTTGTTGTTATCCTACCTACAACCTGCTACTAATTCAATACAACAAACATAAGATATAAGTCATCATATCCCATCTATAATACCTCTTAGTCTCTTCCAAACAACTGACATCCCTAATCACATCATAACAATCCTCTTTGAATGACCAAATAATCATAATCCCACCAAATCTTGAACACAACAAAATGATAGACTGACTACACTAACTGGTGTTCTCTTAGTGAGAGGCTAACAACAAAATGAGGCATCTCACCAACATTTCAAAGACTATTAAAAAGTGAATTTACCCAAGCCAATACATTTCTTGTCATTTTAAATTTTCTCGTTTTCTTTTTTTCCCTCTATTAACAGATATGCATTCCTTACCAGTTTCGTATTAGGTGGATGGTTGAATCGGCAAGTTGATCCAAATCTGCAGAGACCAGTTCTGATGTAATAAGAACAATCTGGTTCACCTTCACGAACAGGATAAGGTCCAGACTCCATTGATTCCATTGATCTCAAATTCATTTGCCATAAAGAGTCTGAAATACCAACAGAATGGAATAATATAATGGTATTAAATGTTGCATTAATCTAACTCAATTATCCTTTAACACCAATCTCACTACCATATATTTATTATTCCGTAAGATCTGCATCGTGTTAAATCAGTAATTACACCTCTGACCAGTATTACAAACAAAATAACTTGAGTTCCTACAATATAGAAATTATCAAATGCCACTATGTCTCTTGAACACATTGACAAGATATACACTTTTCTCCAAAAGAAAGAAAGAGTTTAGAATATATACGTATAACGACAAGACATAAGTCTTGCAAGTCCAGCTGACATGTTAGTCCTTGAAAGTCAATATAAAGGCAAGTTGACAAGCACTATAATACGTAGTTTAGGTTCACTACAAGTAAATAAGTTTTTCAATGCATGAGAAAAGCATCATAGTTGATCAACCTCACATCCCTCCTTACGTCACACTTAAGACATGTATTACTTTTTTTCTTTCTTTCCTTTGATGAAAAGGGTAAGAGTTCTATTAATTATGTACCAACTTTCTTTTAGCCATATCTGAAACTAATCAATGCATAAACATAGAGCAGATTGGCAGTTCCCTATGAAATTTACTTTCCTCATACGGTCTTACTGAGCAATTGTTCTACTTGGTCACTCATACTTGGTTCTTGGTCAAAAGAGGCAAGTATATATAATAAACGCACACATACTTGCACATACAAGTATATATAATAAACACACAAACACGCATACTATACATACATATGTAGCACGTATATGTAGAGGCAGATGCAGCATTTCGGCACCGGATTCATCTGAACCTAATATTTTCGACATGGAGCATAATTTATATTAAAAACTCACTAAAATTGTAACAAATATTAGATCTGAACCCAAAATTTTAAGTGCACAATAGGTCAATGCTAAGAACCTTAAAGGTTGAATCCATCAAAATTAAATCCTGAATCCGTCACTCATATATGTACGGCATAGTCGTAATTGGTTGTTTGCATACATAGAAGATGTGTGCGCTATATATTATATAAATTTGATAATGGTGGTAATCCAGCTAACTTGCGGCCCACCAGGACTATTCCACCAGAACTTAGAATCCTCCACCAGTACAGCTACCACTCCGAGGTTACTTTATCCATTAAGGCGAAGCAAGACGTAAAAAAAACATGTAACTAGGATTTCAAGCCTAGTCTCTCATGATCTTCATTCAAGCTTCATCAACACCCTTAGGTTTTATATTATGTATGTCTGCATGTGATCTTAGAATTAAAACAAATTTATTTGCGTATCAACTTTACATAGGGGAAAGAAACAGCTCTTTTCTATTTAAAAAAAAAACCACAGACATCAATGCAAAAACAGAATATCCAAGTTATAGCTTATGAAGACCTTTTTCTCGGTTTACATCTACTTCAAACTCAAATTACTGATTAATAGGTAGAATAAAAGACAGCTTTTAATTTATATCACAACAGTGCACATTAACTTCAACAATTACATTGATCATCCCAAAATTAACAGAATTATCGTACGTGCGTGTCAGAGACAGAGGAGAATGAGCGCGTAGAGTAAGAAGGAGGACTAGGAAAGGGAGGACCTTGGCGGAGAGACGGTGACAAAGAGGGAGGTCTTTCGGACATAGAAATATCCATGGCGATGACGATTCATCCATTAGCAGCGCGTAAAGATAACGAATTTCGCCGGAATTTCCATTGATTCCGAGCTCCCACCACTCTCCCTTGATCAAATGCAACAAACCAAACAGGCAAGAGAGAGATAGAGAGAGAGGGAAAAGGAAAATTCAGAGAAAAACACAAGGTGAGATACAAACAAAGGGAAAGGAGAGTTGCTCTCCTCTCCACACAAAAACAGTCCTTTTTGAGAGAGAGGAGAGAATCAAAATCAACCGTCCACTCACAGGAGAAAAGAGGAACCGACGCCTTTTGTCCACCTTTACTCCCGCCCGTACCTTGAAACTAGCGGAATACATACTACTTTCTCCTTTTCCATACCACCCCACCCCCC
>MCJB01019667.1:107821-134596 GCA_002018475.1 Nicotiana obtusifolia | reverse complement strand
CCCAAAACCCACTTCCCCATATGGTATTCGGGTTTCCCGGCACATTTTATTTCTTTTTTTATTTTTTGATTCTTTATTTTATATTTTATTAATTTAGTAATTTTTCGTTATGCGAACAATATTTTTAAAAAGTTTGACTAATGGTAAGAATAGACATATACAGATACTATAACGGATGGTAAATGTCTACAAAAAGCATTGGCTTGGGCATGCAACCCAAAAAGATAGAAAGACTGCTCGCTCGAAGAAAACTCTTTTAGAGCCTGGTACCAGCCAAGCCCCCTCGACTCGGCAACAAGAGTCGGTTATGGAATAACCTTTTAGTCGGCTTTTTCGTTCTTAAGGACTTTCTCGCTGGTAGACTTTATATTAAAGTAAAGGGGTATATTTGACTGTTTTTCCTTAAATTTTAGTATAAAATTTGTAATGTATAATACTTTTAGAAACTATAATTTTTATATTTTTTGGAAATCTCGAGTTAGATGATCAAATTGTGACGAACTAATTTTATTTTGGATTCTTTTATAACAATGGAGTTATTAAACTAATTGGAGGACTTGAGCGGACTTTTGGACCAAGTATTCTAAGAGTCCGGAACCAAAAGATATAAATTTTGACTCGAGAGACAAAATTAGGTGGAAAAAAATATTGAGGATCATATTATATGTAACGCATTTAAAATGTGTTATACTTTAACAATTGATTATTCCGTTAAAATACAATATATATATTACATGCGTTATATTTAATATTTGCAATGATAATAATTCACCGTATAACGCATCAATTATATGTGGTATGTATAAAACCTTTTTAACTGAAATCACGAAGAAAAGAAATTTGAAGTACTCTTAGGAATTGCACGAAGAATCCAAATATATTCTATAATGAAGTGTATGATACTTTGATCAATCCTAATACAAATTTGTCTCTAATCTACAAACTTGACAAGGTTCTTCTTTCTCCGTGAGATCATTCAGCTCTGGCCATTTCAAAAGTAATACTATTTACTTTTTTCATCTGTAAGCATTTGTGTTCGTTGTACATAGCGCATATAATTGATGCGCTATACATTAATTATTATGATTGTAAATACTTATTACGATTCGGAATCTCAACTTCAGAATAATGATGACATATAACATTTATTTGCTAGATAAGCCGCGTGAAATAGAGAATTTATCGATTTTAATAATTGAAAATAAATTATTAACAAGGATAACGATATAAGTTTGAAGTAGAATAAAATAATACCGAACGACGAAGTCATAACATAACTCAGAACCTGGAGTCACGAGTACTAATATCTAGAGTGTTACAAACAAGGTCTGAACAAATACATTGTCTTGAAACTCAATAAAAGAGTAGATAGAAAGGAAGGGGACTTCAGGGTTGCAGACGCTGTGCAACTATATCTCAAGTCTCCGACAGCGACAGAATCCGAGCAAAAGCTACTAAGCGCCGCTAGGACGAACTCCGGTATCTACACAAGAAGTGCAGAGTATAGTATGAGTGCAACCGACCCTATTTACTTTGTAAGTGCCGAGCCTAACCTCGACGAAGTAGTAGCGAGGCCAAAGCGTGTCATGACCCTAATTTCCACCTTATGATGTCGTGACGACACCTAGTTTTTAAGACTAGATAAGCCTAACACATGCTGATTTAATAACAGAATTGAACTATTTAATCATTTATCATAAATAATTAAATGACATACATAGCCACAAGCGGCCAATAGTTATAGATTTTCCAAAATCGGTAGTATGGAGTCATAAGCACTACTAAAACACACTAGAATTTTTAAACACAATACTGTTTTGAATTGCAATTTAACAATAGCATAATGAAGTAAGATGGTCACTTCGAGGCCTGCGAACGTCAAACAGGTATACCTTGAAGTCTCCGTCGCACAGACGCAACTCTCAACAGCACAATCAGAATACCTGGATCTGCACAAAATATGCAGAAGCGTAGTATGAGTACACCACAATGGTACCCAATAAATATCAAGCCTAACATCGGAAGAGTAGTAACGAGGCAAGGTTAAGACACCTACTAGACATAGAAACATGTTCAAGATATACATAAGCTAAAAATGGACAAAACATCGATGTAATACCAATGGCGAAAAAATTATTGATTTACAACCAAGAATGAAGTAATAGAAACATAAATGGCAACAAGTAGTAAACGAATAATAAAGAAAAAACATAATCAAGATACCGATGAGATGTAAATGAACTCAAATAAGGAAAAACAAATGACAACTCAAACAATCAAATCGCTCCCAAAAGATGGACTTACAACAAGAATCATCCCGAGGCACTACACCTCATAAATCACAAGTCATGGACCACAATTATCAAATCTTACACATATGGCACCTCGTGCCCACAATAACAATCACCTTCACATGGCGAAGTCCACGTGCTACCACTTACTTGCAACTTGGATAAATAATAATTTAGATGAACGAAAGATATATTTAAACACCATAAAACATAATTAAAATCTTGAATAAAATAAGGTGTCAAATGAAATAATGAATTTATTTTATAAATCAAGTAAAATAAAATAATTTATAATTTGTACGAAATAGCGAATAAAATGTGTTTAGTAAGAAATCAACAAAGTTGTGTAAAAGTATCATTTTTAAACCCAAAAAAAGAGTTAAATTAACAAATTAAATATAGAATTTCTTAAGGAAAAACATGAAAACAATTTTAAGTAAAGTAAACATCTAATAAGGTGACGAGTATAATATGATAACGCAATTATAGTGAAAGTGCGATAACCATTTAGAATAATAAGGCACCGAGTGAAATAACAAGTTCTATCTTAAAAGGCAAATAGAATAACGCATGTTAATAATACTCTTATTTAAATCATTATATTATCAACAACTCAATAGAATATGATATAGTGACTCCACGCACTTAAATAATAATAACTTGGAAGAAAACTGAAAATAAAAGTAAAATAGTAGATTTATGAAAACGAACTCAACCTCACTATCAAAAAGCCCAGAATAACATACATCATAATTTCATATAAAAGTGCTGGAAACTAACACAATAACAACAAGTACAACACACACAATCCGTTGCGGCGCGCAACCCGATCCCACCGTACACACACGATCCTCCCTTATTTCACTATAGAATCATCTATCAATATCAAGTATCACATATACAATCTGTTGTCGCGCACAATCCGATCCCATCATATTATCATAATCAATATCATATTCCTCCCTTATTCCACAATATCATCTTTTATCAATATCGAATATTAAGTACACAAACCATTGCGATGCGCAACCCGATCCCACCATATCATCATAATCAATATCATATTCCTCCCTTATTTCACCATATCACAATCGTTGCGGCGTGCAACCTGATCCACAAATAATTTTAATAAACATAAGCAATCCAATAACTCAATTTATAAGAATTTCTACAATCAAAGGATATGAGTGTAAGGCAATAAAGGAACCACGTAATAATCAAGGGAATACGACAAATATTACAAAAAAAAAAAAAAAACAGGACAAACAAAGCACGTGATAACTAAGGTATGCAAGTAAAACAGTTAGGGCATATAGCAAATAAGCACAGAGTCATAGAAGGGATGAACAATTCAATATTTTCACAACATAATAGTTCATGGCTCAACCACAGTATGTACAAGAATTTCAACAATAACAAAATGAATGGGAATGCTCAACAAGGAAAGGTATCTCAACAATTAACAACTTCGTCTCAATGTGATAATGGCTATTAAAATTTCAACAACAATAACTCTACAAGATGATATTCCACAAAATAACAAATTTAATGATTCAATAATTAAGAGGTAACAAAATAATAAGAAAGGCAATAACTTCAACTAAATCATATAAGAGCAAAACAACAAGTAAGAGGTAGAACAACTTAGACTCTCCTTGTGTAGTCCTGATTATGTCGAGCTTTCGGGCCTATACCTTTTTGGGCCCAGCATTTGATGAAAGAGTCCTCCAGCATCTCAAAGGAGTTTATGGAATGCTCGGGCAAAAGCGAATACCATGTAAAGACTTTATTTGTAAGAGTCTCCCCGAATTTCTTCAGTAAGACTGACTCAATCTCGTGGGGAGCTAATTCGTTCCCCTTCACCAATGTAGTATAAGTGGTGATGTGCTCCTGAGGATCTGAAGTCCCATCATACTTTGGCACATCTGGCATTTTAAACCGCTTCGGATCAATTCTAGTGCCATACTCGGTTGGAATAGTAGCTGGGTATACTTATTTGAATCCAGTCCTTTCAGTATTGGCGGCGTTCCCCGAATTTGATCCATTTAGGCGTTTATTTCCCTCATAAACCGCATGAGTTCGGCTTTAAATGGATCATTTTCATTGTTGCTGGCGGAATCGCCACCTTCCCCCCGGCCCTGTCAATGCCAACTTCGCCCTTTGGGGTGTTGTTATCGACCCTCAGCGTTGTCTGATTCGCAGGAGCACCGGGAGGAACTGCGTTTTGTCCATTCGCATTGTTGGAAGCACTGGACAACGCCTGCTTTAATTTCGTCATGACCTGATCCTACCGTGTGAGATGGCCTATTATAGCCTCTTGTTGCTCCTTCAAGATCCTTACTGTTTCGACGAAGTATTCGTCTTCAGCATCATCAGGAGTCGCCTCTCGAACAGGTTGCGGATATCGGACGCCGTGGACCGGCGTGGCCTCGCTCCCCTCATTGTAGGTATCGCTGATGGAATCTTCATGCTGAGGATGATTTCCTTGGGCCTCAACGTTGTATGTGTTGTTAACACCATTATCTGCCTTTTTAAATAATTTTTCTAAGAACAAAGAATCAAACAAGTTAATAATAGATGCAGGGATCAATTTAATTACACAATTGTCTATGCCCCACGGTGGCGCCAAATTATTTATGCGTAAAATGGTACAATTGAATTTATACGTGGTTTATAGATAAGCGAATTAATGTGATCTAAAATAATAGATGAATTAGGTAAAAATATAAGACTTAACCTTAAGATTGAAATAAAACGACAGATATCTTAATCCCAGGTACAGAGCTGCCGGAGGTAGTAAGAATAATGTAAATAAGCAAGAAAAGTAAAATATCATTGAACTTTTGGTAGAATATAGCGTATGCTTGTCAGAAAATTCGTCCCCTTCCAATGATGGCAGAGCTCACTTTTTATAGCTACACCTAGGGGATAAGGTCCTAGGATCAAGCCTCTCTTAAATGACAATTATGAGGGCCATTGAAGAATGTGTAAATGTAGGTAGTGAATGCCATATTCTCTAACGTATCATGCACTCAATGCTGTAGAATATGTTGGAAAATGCATTCTTATTTATGTAACCTTAACTAATGACTTTGTGTCTTGTTATAGGTTTTGATAATCGACAAACCATCATGGACAAACTACTGAGATTGCTATGGACTTTGTTAGAGTACAAGTCGAGCTTTCAAGATACTAGGAGTCTATGCATGGAACAAGTCGATGAAGCAAAAAGATTGAAGACAAATGAAGTTGTCATTTAGTCTTAATGTTATTTTGAGTTTTAATGTGTTTGATTTATTTATCGTCTTTAATAACTTGGCTTAAAGTTTTAAAACGATTTCAAACACAAATTAAAACATTTTTCAAAACAATTGGTTTTCACAAAATACCAAAATAATTGATTAAAATTTGAGCTGGAATTTTTCAGGAAAGAACCATACATTGATGTTACTGTAGCAAATTCCAGAGAGTTTAGGAATCGATTATCAGCCTTAAATAATCGATTATCTGAGCAAGATAATCGATTATCTGACTGAAATAATCAATTATCTGGGTTACCGTTAGGCTACAACGGATAGTTTTTGATACTAATCGATTAGTTATTTGAAATAATCGATTAGTGGGCAACGGGCAGAAGTATTCTTGCCCTTAAACTCTTGTTTTCTCAAATGGGAGTTTAGCCAAATATTGCCAACGGTTATATGAGGTTTTGGGGTTATAAATACACCCTCTTAAACCTCATTTGAACACAACACATTATCCAAATTGATAAGATAAATTGCTTCAAGTTTTCATACTCTTTTGAGCTAATTTTTGAGCTATTTCTTGAAGTCATAAGTTGTGTTCTTGAGCTTATATTTTCTTCACTTCATCTACTCTTGTGAGAGTTGTAATTTGAGTGAAAATTGTGTTGTCAAACACTTAAGGGAAGTTGTCCCTTGTTGTTAGGAAGAGTGTCTTCCTTGTTGTTCACGGAACTTGTGTGAGTCAAGTGTTCGTGATTGTAACGGTTGGTTAGGCACCCGCAAGTCTAACATTGCAAAGCTTGTGTGATCAAGTCTTTGTGGAACGGTTGGTTAGGCACCCGCAAGTCTAACATTTGCAAAGCTTGTGTGATCAAGTCTTTGTGGTTGTAACGGTTTGTTAAGCACCCGTGAGCTTGACAGAGATAGTGAAATACTCAAGTGCGATCTTGAGGAGTGGACTAGCTACATGTTGTAGTGAACCACTATACATCTTGGTGTACGCTTTCTTTTTAATATTCTGCAACTTACATTCTTGCAATTTTATTTTCGCACATACTTTCTCAATTAAATATCTTGATTGCGAAAATTAGACAAAGTTCCGCAAAACGCTATTCACCCCCCCTCTAGCGTTATTCATTTATTCTAACAGAATATTCTTCATTGAATGCTACCGGATGGTAGGCATTTATTTCACCTTTATGAATACCATTTTTCCGATAACAAGGGAGGTTATTGCCTTCGGGTTCGATTGTCTTCTGTCTTCGGCTCCACGTATCACTTTCCCATACGATCATTAAATATGAAAATATTTTATCCCATACAATAATATAGTTGGGCATGCAAAATAAGGGGAAAAAAAAAATGAGAAATGGCTAGATTTACAACTGGTAAATTAAAAATAGCCACAATTTTAAAACTAATCGAAATTTAGTCACTTTTTCATGTAAAGATAAAATCTGAACTAAAACACCTTTAAAAATCCGAAAAAAATTCAGCATAATATACTGGAGTTCGAATTTTTTACACATGAGATTCTAGCATAATATGGTGGAATTTCATATTGGATTGGAGTTTCCAACATAATATGTTGGAAGTTTATACGCAGGAGCTCCATAATCTAGCATATTATGCTGGAACTTTTCATGTGCTAGAGTTCCAACATAATATGCTGGAAGTTTATACGCATGAGCTCCATAATCCAGCATAGTATGCTGAAACTTTCCGTGTTTCCAACAAAATAGTGGCTATTTTTTAATGACTTTGCAAATGTTGATTATTTTTCAATTACCAGTCCGAATACTAGCTAGCTCGTACTATTTTCACGTCAAATAATAGGCGAATTTATTAGTCAGTGGGTTGGAGGTGAGAAAGAAAATAAAAAGCCACGTGGTCCAATAATGAGTTGACGACACACGAAAAGGGGGTTCCACATATTCCTCCGTTAGTCGAGTATTTTTAATACCATAAATATTATTGTTAAGGTGGACGGAAGGTAAATTTTCATTATTTATCAAATGATAGGGGTAATTTTGGCCTGAAAAAGAAGAAAAAAAAAGAGGGCATGAAAATGTACTTCTAACTAATTGACCCGTAGATCCTTTCAACCGAAAAAAAAGTTGGGAGGACTTACCAGACAATTTACTCCATATATTGTTTCTCCTTTTCAAAATTAGAATATGCATTATGATGAGTCAAATAAATAGGACCACATTTTGGGGAGGGAGGTCTGCATTTGGGGAGATGTTGCTACCAAATCCCATTGCTCACCACGCGTATCGGCAAGATCTCCTCTAACTTCTCCCTCTTTTCCTGCTACAAACACTTTCTACGTAAATCCCAATTCCCTTTTCTTGATCTCTGAAAAACCTTTTCTCGTCTGTTCCACCGTAAAAACTCGAGAATTGGGCTTAAAAATCAATCACCGGAAAACAAAAACAATCATGGGTTTGCAATCAAACCCAAGAAATATATGGTTTCTTCGTCCTAATTTTACATTCTTAGTCCTTTTACTTCTCATCACTTCCCCTTTGATCTCTGCTCAGGTATTGCCTAAACTGTGTTCACTTTGTATGTATACGTTTTTATTTTAAATGTTTGCTTATATTATATCAATTTAGGAAGCTGGGGAGGAGAATGAAAGAGTGGAGTCAGGTGGACGGTTCAAAGATCTGGGAAGGCGTAGTAAAGTGAGTCTACTATTCTTTAGCTGCTGAGATTGGGAATATTTGCATAATGTGTGTACATTATTAGATTTTTGTATGCTATTTATTTGTTTATATGCCTTAGCTGGATCACGTTGTTAACTTCGCTAAATTTGTTATAAGTTCATCATATGCACGGGAATTGTTAAATGGTTGAGTCATAGAAGTAACAAGCTGTAGATTCCGAGCTCCAGCTACAATAATCATCATGAACTCATCTGCTGCAGCTCTAGTGAACAACAACATACCCAGTGTATTCCCACACACGTGGGGTCCGGGGAGGCTAGGGTGTAGGGGCTGTTTCCGGATGCAACTTTAGTGAGAGAAAAAAAAAGAATTTTCTCCATAGAACTTGATAAGCATGTTAGAGGATTATATGAAGAGTGCTTTAAGAAGTCTGGTACTTTGTTTGGGTCTTCTCCTCTAAATCTAGCTTTTAAAGAACACTATATGGTGGTGTTGAATACTACTCTCTCTCTCTCTCTCCCGCCCTCTCTGTAAGTAAAATATTGATTCTCTTAAATAGGATAAAGAAGTAAGTGCTTAATAAATATAAAGTCATACCCAATATGCAAAAGAAGGATTTTTAAACAAATCTTGCTGCATGGTAGTCACATGCACTGCGATTTATCCAGGTACTCAGATTGACGTTTAAACGCACTACATGAGCAGCCATGGAATAATATGAAATCACATACATATAGTGCAGTAGTGCTGATATCTTGCTTTTCTGGGAATTCGGATCTATTGTCCACTGGCATTATCAACACTGTTAAGGCCTTAACCAAAGCTAAAATGTTTGAAGTTATGAAGTTGTTTATTCTGCTTTATTCATTCATGGTGATTATATTTGAAAACAAGGTCTTTGAAGGGAAGGTATTTATAGTCTCCAAGCCGAACAAGAAAATCTAAGAACGGTGGTGGAAATGGTTCCATAATGTAGTGCTATCTCCTTTCCCTGTAGATATCTTCTATGCGAAAGATTTGTTAAGATGTTGGTAGTACTATTCTAGTGATACCTATATTCTAGAGATACCACAATATGTTTGTTAATTTTAATGAGTTTTTACATTTATTTTGCTGGGCAGATTATTGTTGAAAAACTTAAGACTGGTGTTATAAGGGGTGAAAATGATCCTGATTTTGTTGATGTTGCTCTGGACTTGGATTCTGGCCTTGGGATCTTTGATGCCTTTTTTGCTAGTTTCTCCATGATCCTTGTCAGTGAGGTTAGTGGTTCAACTTTTCTATTCTTTTATTAAACTTGTTCAATGTGTGTATTTTTTTTGGTTGATACTTGGCTCTCTTTGCTGCTTATTCTGGGGAGCTCTTTCCACCATGAAAGAACTTTTAGACTAAATGTTGCGTGTGAATGTACCTTCACCATGTAATACTGTCGTTTGTATGAGAAAGAGTAAATGGCAATGATACGGTTACTCAAGAAAACATGCTTAACCGAGAAAACTAGATGGTTGTTTATATTCAATATCTGTGTTTGTTTCTCAATCCAAGTGCAGTTTGGCAATGAAATATTCATTTTGACCGTACCTTTCTTGAGATATTGCTTTATTTATTAATAAATATTTATGGATGATTATGCTGCTAGATTGGTGATGAGACATTCATAATAGCAGCTCTGATGGCAATGCGTCACCCGAAGTCAATTGTTTTGTCTGGTGCACTCAGTGCCTTGTTTGTTATGACAGTAAGTGATTGAATCTCCTTCTTTACTGTATTAGCTCTTAGAAGCAGCTTTTTTTCTCTGTTTCCTTTTCTATGTTCGTGGCACCTATATTGGCAGTGTTTGCTCATTTATGTGAATGTTTTTTAACGGTATTGAACTCTTCTTATTCATCTACTGGGAAGTCATATTGTTGGAGGTAGTTCTAACTTTATGTTTTGTCTTCATCTAAGTAGATACTGTCTACTGGACTTGGTAGGATTGTGCCAAATTTGATATCAAGGAAGCATACAAACAGTGCAGCTACAGGTTGTTCATTTTACATTTTATAACTTGCTTCTGTAGTGCTATAATTCCCATAGCTAAGATGTTGATTCGTGTCAGCTGCAAAAATGTCTAATCAAATTTGTAATGTTCTTTCATCATTCTTAGCTTTGATTGCTATTAAAAAAAATAACAATACTAGACCTTTTTTTCCCCTCAATCTTGGTTGTCTAGACGTCAGTAAGATCTGTTTTGACTCATAAGACAAAGACCTTGAAATGTTTGTTCTTTGTGCTGATTAAACTAGTGTAGAACTAATCCTTGTTTCTATGTACCATAAAGTAAATACTATCTACCTGGAATGCTATACTACCCTATTGTTCGTTATTCCTTCTTGTGATGCTATTTCGTCTTCTTATCCCTTTTTTTCTTTTTGTTTGTGACTCTATCCTCTTTCTTATTTCCAAAACCTCTTTTAAGATGAGGCTGATACTCTCCATTCTGTACTTTATTTTACCTGTACTAGCATTTTGTTCTGTGAGATAAGTAGGAAGTTTTTACTGTTATTTTATTGCAGTTCTTTATGCCTTTTTTGGGCTTCGGCTTCTCTACATTGCGTGGAGGTCATCAGATTCAAAAGCTTCCCAAAAAAAGGAAATAGAGGAGGTATGTGTACCTTATCAAGAATTGGAGGAAAATTGTAGTTACTATCTTTACACGTGCACAAGATTCAACTTGAGTTTCAGTTAAGATTCTAATTGCACTATGTGGAGATTTCTCAGTGAAGTTTCATTTTCGCTATTCAAAGGCTAGTCAAATCTTTGTTTTATTTTTTAGAATTTCACATGTCAAACATGTCCTGGTAAGATCCTGCCTTGCGATTACGGGGTCCGAACCCTGGATCCCTTAAAAAACAAGAGGAGGCTTAGTCCGAGACCGAGCCTCTAACTCATAGGAGAGGGCAGGGTCGTTCCATCACCTCGTTTTGGGCCAAAAAAAAAAAAAATCATTCCTCAAAATAACCATATGCAATTTACTTCTCAAAATGTCAGGTTGAAGAAAAACTTGAAGCTGGACAGGGGAAAGCAGCAGTCAGACGTTTCTTTTCCAGATTTTGTACGCCTATATATTTGGAGGTATGTCTGAACACTTGAGCTATTGGTATTGGATGCTTTTAAAGGATTGTCCTATTATATTTGTATTTGATCCATTGGGTGAAACCCTCATGCAAGAAGGAAGTCAGGTATAGATGGGATGTCTTTCTCCAAGTGAATGATATTGCTTTTTTGTTCTATAACTTGAAAGATAAGTGAAATAAAACGGACGACATTATCGGTTGCTGTAAAGAGTCATGAAGAAGGGAGCTTCCTCAAGGCTGTGTTCCTTAAGTGGTGGGAAATATTAAGAAAATCAAATTTATCAGATTTCCCTTGCTAGGAATACTTTTTGCTGATTGTGATTAACACTTGTTTTCTCACCCCCGTCGTCTGGTTTGATCTAGACGGATTTAATAGTGGTAAGAGGAAAGTTCTCCAAAGCACTCAGCGTTTCCTGTAAACTCTTTCCCCTTCCACCTAATACTTCCCACAATTTCCCCTCATTCCCGTTCTAACTTTACCAAGTCATACTCTAGATACCCATCCAAAGTCACTACAGTTTCTTCCATCCAAAAGATGGAGAGTGGAACAGCTAATATATCTTCTCTGCTCCTTCTCCAAAGAAAGATATATATATTTCTTCTCCACTGCTACTTTGCTTCCTCTCTTACCACTTAAATGACCTGAATGTTCCTCCCCATTTTGATTTTTCTGCTCCTTGAGTTATATCAAATAATGCATTATGCAGTTATGACACCTTAAGTTAATTACAATCTCAAATTTATGACATCTGCAAAATAGCTAATTTTTGCCTACCCTTGTTTATGTTGTCTGTGCAGTCCTTTATCTTGACCTTTCTGGCAGAGTGGGGAGACCGTAGCCAGATAGCAACAATTGCTGTAAGATATTTTCAATTCCTTTTCTTTGTTGTGGCCCATAAAAACCAGATGCTATGTTGGTTGACATGTGCTTCCTTATGTCTTTTCAAGTGTTTCTTCCACCTCCTTGTTTTTGCATTTGTGTGTTTGTGTTTCTTGGCGTATTTGATTGATGACCTGAGGAAAAGAATTAGGCACTCTGTTTTGTTAATAACTTTTCAAATTCAAAAACTTGTACATAGTGAACCTGGTGTGGCATCGGTTGAATGGATACCCACTTAACTGGAACCTGATTGTGCTCAATTGTCAATTGGGTAAGCTAGTTTTTCAATGTAATATAGGTTATATCTACCAGATTTTTCAGGCTTTTCTCTAAAATTTGATGCATTATATTGCAAGTACAGCATTTTACGACTGAACCACCACATGAGGTTACTAGTTCTGAAATGACGATCGTATTTAATGCATTTACATTAGTTTCTGTCCCATTCCCAAGTAGGTGAGCAATTCCTCATTCAATAATGTAGAGAAAATCTCTTCGTTTTTATTCTATTTATAAGTACTAAAACACATTTTCCACGTGCTATGGTAGTTTTTCTTTTTGTAACTTATTTTTTTATAATCTCCAAGTGAAAGCAATACATAACCATAGCTAGACATAGCTAGTAATCTCAAAAATAAACGAAGCTGACCAGCCTAAACAAAAGAGTGAAGAAACTAACACAGCCTAATAACAAAGGATCTATATCTAAAACATTAAGGTGTGCAGCAATGTCCTAACTCTGGGTGACACTCTAACATTACACAGATAAGCAGTCTCTCTTGCAATACTGTCCCAGCTCTTGCTGCTCTTCTAAAAAATTCTTTGATTTCTCTCCACCCATATAGCATACACACACTCCGCTATGATAGTTATTAGTAATGCCTGATAACTAATAGAAGAAGTGCTTCATAATCTTTTTTAAACAACTAAGAAGTTATTTTCTGATTTTTCAATGATTTTGAAATGCTAGATAGTGATTGGCACATATAAATTGTGGAGGTTTTCTGTGTCTGTGTTATGCTAGTAGTTTTTGAAATTTCATATAAAAAGACTCACGTTTGTATGATCTTCTCATGCTATCTAATTATTCTTCATTTGTTGTGTGAAACATTTATGTCAACCTTTCTGCGATGGTTGAACTATTATATCTTCTGTGACTTGGTGCTGCTTCTGGTGTCTATGCATTAATGAGTTGGTCTATTATTGGATAAATCAACTATGCCTCAATCCTAACTGGTTTTGGTTGGTTATTCTCAGACTCATTCTGTTCCAGTCAGATAATTCGTCTTTTAAGGCAAATTAAGGAATCTCTAAAAGTAGAGGTTCTTGAAATCTAACAATCCCTACACTATATCCCATAGTTCTCTTATAAAAAAAAAAAAGGAAAGAAGAGTGAATCAATTTTCATGTTTCCTTTAGTCTTGATCTTAATAGAAGAGAACGTTACAGCTCGTACGGAGGTGTACCTGTAACTAATATCCAGATCAGTATTAACATTATATTTTTTGTCTCAATCATGCTAAGCTTTATGTGGCTATCTCCTTTGCTGAGTACGTCGTGCGATAATACTGTGAAAAGGCTCAATAAACTGCTTACAGATTTTGGGGTTTTAATAGAAGTTCGAGGACGGTGTTTCACCGATTATATGCATTTCATTTTGCAGCTAGCTACACACAAAAACGCAATTGGAGTTGCTGTTGGGGCTATAATAGGACACACTATATGTACTTCAGTGGCAGTGGTGGGTGGAAGTATGCTTGCATCCAGGATCTCACAGCGGACAGTAGCAACAGTTGGGGGCCTTCTTTTCCTTGGGTTTTCCTTGTCATCATATTTCTATCCGCCTCTATAATTCCCACTTCATAGTTTAAGCTAATTCATTAGGGATTGGTTTGCCCGAATTGTGGGCTTAAGAGGAAAAACGAATTGTTTCAACATGTATTTCACCTTATTTTTGTGTAAATGTAAACATACTGAATATTCACATGAATCTGGAAAAAATTGCTACAATAGTGGCTGTGATTTTTTGCCTATCTTTTAGAGAGGTGTGGAGCGAGACAGCAGCGATACATAAGAAGGAGTTATCTTATCATCTCAATAATCTTGTTGTGTTAGGATTGTCCTCTGAAAAGAAGTAGACATTTGGGATTGAGGCATCGGATTAATTGAAATGTTCTTTAGCAAAAGAATGATCTAGGTACATTTTACTAGTTGATTATGCATCCATTTGGTTTGCAGAATTACAGACTTCCTCAAATACTTAAAAGTATCATTCCTGTATACCCCTTTGAAGCAGATTAAGATACTTTTCTACAAAAGATTTTTAATAGATTGCATATATTTATTGCTGATCACGCCCAACTCTAGTCCTAAAAAGGATAAGCGGTCGCTGTAAATATAATCCGGTTTAAGAGTCCGGAGTCGAATTCCACGGTGAACTAAGGTTTCGCTATAACTGTTCAATATCACCAAGAGGGCAAGCTCGAATAACTTTTAAGTTACTTAAACTAATTAACTAATGATTATCAAAAAGCAGTAGAAATTTATCAATTAAAGAAATTAAGGGTTGGAGACAAACTTAAGGAGGCCTAGAGTGATGATTTTCCCAATTGTCGCAATCCTTCCTACTACATCTTCTATAATTCGCCTAAGTATTCTCTACTGATCATGAGCACTCGACTTATCGTAATTCTCTCTCGAGCAACTACAATAATTTACTAGTCATATTACCTCAAATTGTGCTAGCTCGCACTTTGTCACCGCTCACTGTAATCACGTCAAAGCTTCGTTATCGCTAATCCCACTTTTAAACCCACCATATTGATCTTTCATATATCTTGGGAGTAAAGTTGTTCGACCTAAATATGCACTCTTTCTCAAGCAATACATAATAAATAGGCATAGTCAATTGATGGCCATTCAATCAACAACAATAAACACGTAGTTGAACGAGTAGGGATATTCAAAGGCAAAATTATATTAGAATGTAACAAGAATTAATCGTCCAATAGGTTCCATCAAACCCTATATGAGAAAGTTTAGCTACCCATAATTGTTTAAACAATCATAGTAATATTCAAAAGCATCAAACCACAGATTAAAGAAAAACGGAGAGAAAAACTCTTGTGATTCGTGCTCTAGAGTGTTCCGTAGTCTTTTGCCTCTCCAATCATGTCTCCCCCTCTAAAAACTAAGTTTAGGAGGTAGTTATAGGGTTGGGGCCAAAGTCTACACGTCCAAAAATTGTGAGGAAATAAAAGTGGCTCGGATAGGATCGTCGGCGCGAGGCACTGTCAGAGGCACCAACATTTCTGCGCGAGGCATTGTCACGGGCACCAACATTTCTGCGTGAGGCACTGTCAGGGGCACCAATGTTCCTGTGCGAGGGACTGTCAAGGGCGCCAATGACAGCGCCTTGGACAAGGCCTTGCACTGTATATGGTCATGACCTTTCATTGCCTTGCACGTCTTCTTTTATTGCTCCATTTTGTAGCTCTGAGGTACCATTTCGTGTAACTTTTCTCCACTTCATGTCCAAGCATTCCTACACGTAAAATAAACTCTATTAAGCTTAATTGTTGCATAAATTAGCATCCAAACAACAAGCAAGTAGGGTAAATAACATCAAAATATATGGAATTATAGCACGACATCAATTGCATCTACCAAACATTAAGCATTTCTTTTGAACTTTGCATGCCATATATATTGGCAAAACATGGTGCTCCCTCTGTTCAATTTATGTGAAGCGTGTTTCACTGAACACGAATTTTAAGAGAAAAATGAATATTTTTGAATCGTGGTTAAAACAAGCTATAGAAAGTTTTGTGGCTAAAATTTATTTTATTAAAGGTAAAATGAGAAGTTTAAAGTTTAATCTACATCTATATACTATATTAAAAGCACGAAGGCCATTAGCGAAATGTCGTTCGTCCTTTAAAAATAGAGTTTCCACTAGAACCCGCTATGCACGGGATCCGGGGAAGGGCTGACCACAAGGGTCTATTATACGCAGCCTTATCCTGCATTTTTGCAAGAGGCTGTTTTCACGGCTTGAACCGTGACCTCCTGGTCACATGACAGCAATTTTACCAGTTACGCCAAGGCTCCCCTTCAGAGTTTCCACTAGACAAAATTGTAATTTAAATATTTTCCTAATATATAGAACTTTTAAATCAACTAAAATTTTGGGTTAGGAAACCTTTTTTGATTGAACTAAATAGGAAGTCCTAAAAAATCGAAGCAAAATATATTCAATATAAGTTGTAATTAATTATTGGGTTGAGTTTAAGTTTGGTGGCGTAAATTATTGCTGTGTAAAAGTTTTGGTGAACTGATAAAAAAAGGAGTAGATTAAATGCAATCATGTTAGGATTAATGCATCGAATCTCATCAAGATACCGAACTTATGCATATATCTAACAACTTAAATTAGTTACTGTTATGAAATAAAAGCAATTTAGTAAAACCTGAACAAGAAATGTAGATAGAGAGAAGGAAGAGATTTTTTTCTTCAAATTGTGTGTATTTTCCTATCTATTACAAGGCCTTTATATAGGCACGAAAAGTGAAGAAAAATATGTCATTGAATATGTCATTAAGCATTTGAGATAAAGAAAATGGAGAAGAGTAGACATCCACAAAATTATGAAAGAAGAGTAGACATCCACCATAATTTGATTTTTCTTATAACACTCCCCCTTGGATGTCCATAGATAATGTGCCTCGTCAAAACCTTATTAGGAAAAATCCTCTTAAAAAAATTACAGTGAAGGAAAAAGATACACATGTTTATAAATACGCCTTTTGATTGCCTCGTTAAAAACTTTCAAGGAAAACCCAAGTGGGACAAAATCTTGTAAGGAAAAAAGAGTACAACGCGTATTAACTCCCCCTGATGAGAGCATCAATTCACATCCTTGAGCCTTCGCATCCTAATCTTGTATACTAGTTTCTTGAAGGTTGACGTCGGTAGAGATTTGGTGAACAAATCAGCCATTATCACTTGAACGAATCTGTTGCGCGTTGATATCACCATTCTTTTGAAGATCATATGTAAAAAAAATATGCATGCTGCATTGTCTTCATACAAAATTGTGGGTAGTTTGTCACACTTCAAACCACATTTGTCTCTAATAAGATGTATTATAGACCTCGACCATACACATTCTCGACTTGCTTCATGAATAGCAATTATCTCAGCATGATTAGATGAAGTAGCCACGATTAATTGCTTAGTCGATCGCCAATATATGACAGTGCCTCCACATGTAAACACATAGCATGTTTGAGATCGGGCCTTGTGTAGGTCAGATAGATACCCAACATCGGTATAACCAACAAGATCGGGATTGCAATCATTGCCATAAAATAAACCCATATCGGTAGTCCCTTTTAGATACCGCAATATGCGTTTGATTCCATTCCAATGTCTACTTGTAGGAGCAGAGCTATATCTTGCTAAGACATTAACTGAAAAAGTTATGTCAGGCCTTGTAGTGTTAGCAAGATACATTAGTGCACCAATTGCACTAAGACATGGTACTTCAGGATCAAGAAGCTCTTCATTATTTCATGAGGTCGGAATGGATCTTTATTTATATCAAGTGATCTCACAACCATCAGGGTACTCAATGGATGTGCTTTATCCATATAGAATCGCTTTAAAAACTTTTCAGTGTATGCTGATTGATGGACAAAAATTCCATCTTTCATATACTCAATTTGTAGACCAAGACAAAATTTTATCTTTCCAAGATCTTTTCATTTTAAATTATTTGTTTAAATAGTCTACTGCTTTAGGAAGCTCCCCAGGAGTTCCAATGAAATTTAAATCATCAACATACACGGCAATTCTAATAAATTCAGATCCAGATCTTTTTATAAAGACACAAGGACAAATTGAATCATTCTTGTACCCTTCTTTCAACAGGTACTCACTCAGGCGATTATACCACATGCGCCCTGATTGTTTCAATCCGTATAAGGATTTTTTGAAGCTTTATTTAATAAATTTCTTGGAAACCTTAATATGCTTCAGAACAATTTAAATCCTTAAATGATTTTCATTATACACATATCAAGTTTTTCATGTATTGCCAGATTAAAACCTGAAATGACTACATCCACCACAGGAGAACATGTCTCTATATAATCAATGCCAGTATATTTAAAATCTTCTTGTGACACAAGTCGTGTTTATGTCTATTGACTTGACTTTTTTTGAACAAGAACACATTTATACCTCCACTGACTTTATACTTTCAGGTGTTGGGATTATCCGTCCACCTACATATTTTTCAGGTGAAGTCTATTTTCATTGCGTATTTTTCATTTGGCTAATCATTTATCTGTCCAAATTTCATGAAAGATTTGAGCTCAGGATCCTCGTCAATAATATTGAGTGCTATATTATATTAACAATATCGCCGACGATCATTTTATGTCGGTTCCATTATTACCCAATAAAGACATAACTTAATGAGATCTCTTTATCTCATTATTTTCAGGTACCTGAGCCTCTCCCATGAGGTCTTATGAAGTGTTATGTCGTGGTACTCTTCTAGAGCACTTGCCTCCTTATTATGACCATTTTGAACATTTGCTCCTCTCCTTCTTCAAGGAGCTTTAACTTTGGAACCGATTAGTCTATTACGCTTTATGCGTGCTATAAAATCTGTCCATTAGGGACGTTATTCTATTTGGAGCATTAGCAGCTGAAATATGACATTTAGCTTTGGGTCAGAAAATGCGTCTGGCAATAATTTTCAAATGAATTATCACTTGAACTTCAAGTTCATATTTTCTTGTACGAGGATCTATAAGTATTCATAATAATTCATTCTGCGTATCACTTTTCAAGCTGCTCATTTTCTTCCCCTGATGTTGGGATCACTAACACATATCTCCAACCTTCTTTGGAGGCCCATCTTTGCATTATGGTGAAACAATTAAATCATATATCACATTCATATTTCTAGATGGAAATTATTTGGTTCCTGACCATGAACCAATTGTGATAGGGAGAACATATCATAACTTGACTAGATGCGTACAAGTGCTGTTGTATATTAAATAATACATCGCATACCAAATTTCGTTTTGGGAGTTTTGTTCTCATAACCAATGGTTTTAGCTATAATTGGAGGCATACAATTTCTGCTAAACTAACTTGGATTTAAACTAGCATTATCAAGATAAATTATCATAATTTATATTCTGGAACTGTGCTCTAATAATTTGAGCAGCAATCTTGAAAAATCCAAACTGCAAGTTGATAACAAATGCACATGTGACCATAGAATAGATGCATCTATTAAAATCATATTATAGTAAACGATCCACATGACAGGTGACTGGGCCCATATATTTATCACCTTTTATTCGTTCCAGAAATCAAGGGATTCAATCTCAACCTTAACTGGTATATCATGGGAATACGCAACACAAGAGAATTCTTGAAGAATCTTCTATTTCTTCAATGTATGCCAAGTGAATTCTCAATTAACTTTCGCATCATAATTAAACCGTGATGGCCAACCGGTCATGCCAACTAATATTTGTTTCAGTAAACCTCTAGTTTACTTGTGGCTTGTGATTGTATCATCATGCTTATACTTGTGTAGTACAAATAGAAGAAAAGTCAAGTAACCTTTCATATTTACCTAGTATGATTATAGTAATATAAAGATATTCAATCTTCTTTTCATTTATAGTCTCAATATGCCAACCACTTTGGCTAATACATTTGAACTCAAAATGTTTCTATTGAGACTTACTACAATATTAATGTCATGAATAATTTCATTCATCCGGGTAGTAACAAATTAGTTCTTCCGGAGCTCTTAATTGATCTTTATTGCAAGATCTTTTGTCACACCATCCATATAGTGAATGTCAAACTAGGCTGTTTTCCAGGCTAAGGTAACAAAGTTATACTGAGATTCACGACTGACTTCCTCTACAAAGTAGTAGAATAAGATGCGAGAGAGCCATGCCTTTAGAACAAGAAAGTTTTGATTCTGGGAGATGGAGCTCTAGAAGTGAAGTTCCAAACAGTATTGGTTTTCTGCTACTGAGACTGAACATCCACCCGTCTTTGGTGATCTATACCTCGAAACACACCTTAGAAAAGAAAATTGCAGTTTCATTGAATGAATGAAAATAATAATCTGAATAAGAGTATGATACTAGACGACAAGAGAAGAGAGAGGCAGGAAAGCCATATCAGACTGACCGGTTGGAACGATTACGAAAGTTTCCGACAGTTAGACCGTTTGAGAGCCTTGCAAGACTTTCGAGAGTTAACGACAGGAGAAAAGGAAAACTATTGAGAGATTTGATTACGACCGTTTGAGATTTCACGGAGAAAATCATATCATAATAAATTGTCATGGTCAAAATCATCATAATCAAAATTATTTCTTGCTTTAATTTTGCCTTTAATAACTTTTATAAGGCATGCCAAAATATTTTTGGCGTATCACATGAACGCGACCAATGACATATTTATGTAACCACACAATAATATTTATTCTCTTTATTTCACTCAAACCTTCCTTAGAGGTGAGTTGTGTGGTATTCATCCAATCATGCATTGCATGTCTTTATTCATTACTTTTATCACATATTGCCACATTCACCTTTAGGAATAGGTCTGCATTCTCAATGCTTATCACAAGTCACATTATCTTCAAAGAATGGATCATAATCAGCGGCGTGCTTTATTATTTTTCATAACAATTTAATGGTAAACATTGCCTTCACACTTTGAAGGACTATTTTTAGAACCCTTATTGTTCTTCTTTTTTATAATCATAGTGATGACTATTATTATTTTGATCTTTGGAACGCCTACGTTCATTGGTCAACCACTTGTCTTCATTTAGACTTATTATGCGTCGCTACCACATTCACTTCAAGAATGGAGCAAATCAAGTGGGACATTCTTCATGCCTTTTTCATGAAAAATATATTGTTTTTATTTAATCATCATTACGTCATCAATATGTCATCAACTCTTACCCATATAAGGGCATGTTATGCCATAATGAGTTGGGGCTCAAACCCAACTCTTATAATCACGGTGCAACTCTATGAGGATGTATATTGACTATAGACAGACGAACAAGGTTACAGTCAAGAACAAGTACCAACTAATGCGTATTGGTGATTTATTTGATCAACTTCAGAGTGCTAGGGTATTTTCGAAGAATGACTTGAGATTGGGGTACCATTGGTTGAAGATAAAAAAAAACAAACAAATATATATATATATATATATATATATATATATATATATATAAAATCTTCCAAAACTCTAGCCACAACAACATCATAAAAACACCTCAAAATAGTCCAACATGGTATCACAACTTCTATACGTCTTTTGACCGTCAACTCATAATTTCTAGCTTGAAACAACTTAGCTAGGGCATAGATATGATCAAAATCATGTAGGATAAGAATAGTTTAACTTTGAACAACAAGAAAAACTCCAAGAACAACTCTCTTTAAACTTGAAAGAAGTCACAACTCATCAACAACATCTTATAAGTGATCTGTACCACTTCTACAACACTTTTAATGAAGAACTTAGGTGGTTCGGCCTTGGTTTTGTGTATGAACCTTTAGGATATGATTTGAGAGAATTTAGAGGTGCTTGGAGGTCTGGTTTGGTAAAAAATTAGAGTTAGAGACGAAAATCACCAGTTTATATAATGAGGTAAGCTTCCGCCGACTTTGTGGGTCCCAAGGGAGCTGCTTGCACAGTCTCGCGAAATCGTGAATATCTCTCTACTCCAACGTCGTAGCAATGAACGGTTTAATGCATTGAAAACTAGACTCATAGATCTTCAATATGGTGGGTGTATCACCTCATAACTTCAAGCATATTAAGAGAAAATCTCAGAAACTTTAGACCCAAATTTAAGTAAAATTATAATGTAACTTGCGACAAATTTTGCCGTGTTTTATTTTACAACATGTTTGACTTAAAAACTAAACACACGGATATTATATGATTCTATTTTCTTAAAACATGACCTCTTTAGTATATTAATCACTCCAAGTTTACCTCGAATGTACGAGTTATAACATCTTTGATTTGTTTAACCTCCAACCATCACGATAATTCCTTAACACTTGTTTAACCCATTATAATCTTTGTAAAGGTCCTTGAGCTCTCCGGCTTGTGTTGATTCACATAAGATGTATTCTAGTATGAAAGTAAGGGGTGTAACAATATTGTTACAGTTTCGTGCCAGTGTGTGGACACGGATCCATCTCTCGAGGGTCGCCCTCTCATGTATTTCTTTTGATGGCGTACACGCAGATTGTGAGAAACCGATGGGTTTCTGGTTGATTGTAATATGGGATCCTATGTGATAAGTAAGTGAGCATAAAGGTGGAAGGTTGGCCATTCATGTGATCCTTCGTTCATGTTCATGTATTTTTACATGTTTTATTTATACATAACATCTGCATATGCTAGGTGATGCATTATACATAGGCATGAGACTTGTTAGTGAGTTGTTGGACACTTGGAGAGTTTTGTATTGATGTATAAAGAGAGTTATAATCATACATTAAAATGTTAGAATCATATTCATTGTATTTGGGAAAGTGATATGGAATTGGATCACTATTATGTACAGACACTTTAACATTCATGTACAAGCATTTGAGCACACACTATTTGGTGCATGTTTCTTTGTGTGCGTAGTTAGTACAAGTTGTATTTACATGATCTATTTAATTGACAATGCTTGTTTATCACTTTTCCCCTAGTTGTGCACCTTCACTATTGATATCCGATATTTTTTGACTGTATATTTGGATACTTCTCTGTATTCTATATGTCATTGAGCTGCACATGTTATACAAAGTGAGTATTTTTTGACTTAAAAACCTCGTCACTACTTCACTGAGGTTAGTCAATATACATACTGAGTACACAGGGTCGATTGTACTCATACTACACTTCTACATCTTGCGTGTAGATTCTGGAGCTGAGTAGCTGGTGGAAGACGAAGCCTAGCATTGAAAACGAACTAGTGTTTCAGATTCAAGCTACCTCTTATTATGGTAGTTTAAGAATTCATTTTATTTATATAAATTTCAAACAGATGTTGTATTTATTCTTCATACCAGCTTTGTAAATCCAAATCTTTAGCCACTCATGACTTGTACTACCAATCCTTGAGGTAATTGTATGAATTTTTTTACCTTTTATTTACTGTTATTGATGAACTTTCATTTGAGTTGTATTATTCATTGTCTGACTTACCTAGCATGTTTAATTTTGTGGGATTTTAATTCGTGACATCAACTCCATAAAATGTAGTATTGCTAAGGATTACCTTAAATGTTGATGTCCCTGTAAGTTCATAACTGCAATTAAACTTATCGCTCTAAAAAGCGGCGAATAATTATTTTAGGTTTTGTTTAACCTTTTTACAATGTTATTTTTGTTTGATATGTATATCTAAGGTCTTGGAGTTTTTAACTATGAGTTTGAGAGTTGGATATTCATTATCAATTCGGATATAGTTACTCAATTTGTAAAATATTTAGAAACAGTTTTAAAAAATCACAGCTTAAATTTTTTTTTTTTGAATGTCCAAATATTATAATGTCACGTAAATGAGATAAAAATATATTAATGGTAACTTTTAATATGATATAATCTCTGTTTCACTCCATGTATGTGAAAGTGAAACATTTTGAATTAGCACGGAGTTTTTATAGCACGAAATTTAAAAAAGAAAAAAAAAAAAGACCTTTTAAACGCGTAATCTAAAACAAGTTACAAATATTTATAGAGTGTAATCTAAAACAAGTTAAAAATACTTGTATCGATAATATCATCAGTCCTTACCAAGCCAGTTTCCTTAAAGGTAGGAGAGCTAGTGACAATGCCATCATAATTCAGGAACTTATGCCTAAGATTAAAAAACAAAGAGGGATAAAAGCTCACATGGTTCTAAAATTGATCTTGAAAATGCCTTCGATCGTTTAGAATAGTGTTTCATTTATAGAACACTTTGCTTTTTCAAGTTCCCTCCAAAAATTTCCAAACTCATCATAAACTGCATCACAACTAGCAACATTTCAATCATGGATCAAGGACTCAACACTTTAGCCCCGTAGAGGAATAAGAAGAGGAGACCCTATCACCATATTTGTTCATCCTTTTCATGAAAATGTTCTCCATCTTGATTAATCATAGTGTTGATATAAGAAGCTATGCCTATAAAAATGGGGGAGGAATCACTGCGTTCTTTCTCACCTATTTTATGTTGATGACCTCCCACTGATGTCCAAAATTGACAAAAACTATCCAAGAACTATTCTTGATTGCCCAAACCTATTCTGTTCAATGTCTGGGCAAAAAATAAATTATTCAAAATAAAAAATTATTGTTTCTAAAAACTACCCTAATTCTACGTCTAAGAACTTATCCAAAATTTTCAATTTAAGAATTAGCAATAGCTTTGGAAATATCTTGGCTTCCACATTACAAATATCAACCCAAAGGCAATCGATTAACAATTCATTTTAGACAACATGGCAAATAGATTACCCTTTTCGAAAACTAATTGCCTTGATATGGCTGGTAGGACTATTCTTGCTTCTACCACTTTAAACTCCAATAATTTGTTTAGAGATAGAACCAATTGTATGAGAAGGAACACTCACCCAGTAGAATTCGGAATACTTGTACTTTTTTGTATAGTTGACCTAAAGTCACTACTCATCATTTTTGTATATATGACTGTCGATTCATGTTATAAGATCGACAACTATTACATCACTATAGGTCTAACTCACCTTAGCTATCTAGGTACAGTTGGTCACCAAATGTGGGTGATCAAAGATGTACTTCTTCCCTATATGGAGGTCAGGTCGATGCCCCCATCCATCATTGTACTCTTTATTATTATATTTATGAAAATCAGCCCTACTGCATTAGAATCTGTACACTGTTAGAACACTATCCAGTAGTATTAGTGTGTTATCATGCTCATTCTGGAGGTGGGATAATAGTGTACGGTGGTATAATGCAGTGAGGTAATTTGTTAAAAAAAAAAAAAAAAAACTCCATCCCTAATCATGTCATGCAATATTTTTTTCTCCCTACAAAAATTCTTAAAAACATCAACAAAAATCAAAGAAATTTTGAGGATCTACCACCACCATCATAAAAATCCACCTCATTAGCTTGAATATTTTCACATTTGATAAAAAGGAAGAGGGGCTAGGACTACGGGCTGCTAAAACAAAAAATTTGGTTAGCCTAGATAACCTTGCCTAGAGACTAATTATTAACACCCAAAACCCTTGGGTTAAAATCATGTCCAGCCTGTATAGATCAAACACAAGTCTTACAAATTCCTCCTTTATTTGGAAAAGCATCATCAAAGGTTTGGGGGATATGTATCAAAGGCATCAAGTCGATACCCAGTAATAACTCTACATTGAACATTTGGGTTTTAAAATTGGATACCTATGGACCTATAGACACTTCTAGCAATAATTTTACCATTAAAGATATATGGAACATTAATAAGTGGAACTTTACAAAAATACCTTTTAATATTTCACCTGTTATTTAAAACAAAATCCTACCAATATCCCCACGGGACAACCCTAGAGACACCCCTATTTGGTCCCTAACTTGTAATGGATTTTTCACATCGAAAAGTTGCTACAATCTCCAAGCCTCTACTAACACAAATGTCCATAATTTTATGTGGATATTTTGACTGCTTATTAGCATCTTTCAGCATTTATTTTAGTCTAAACGTATTGAATTGTGTTTTGGAACTAATGAAATTATGCAAAATTGCAGGAATACTGGAAGTTTGGTCTCCCGAGATGAAATCTGACTCAAAAAGGAGTATTTCAAAGCACAAGGCAATAAAGGGCGCAGAAGCACAAATGTGCGGTCCACAGAAGGAATTCTGCGGCCGCAGAAGAAATTGCGCACCTTAGAATTCCATCTGCGGCCGCAAAAGGAGAAGAAAAATGTAGCAGACCTTTCAGCAATGTGCACGGCACATGAATTGTGCGGCCGAAGAACTAGGCTAGGAGTCAAAGATCAGAGAGTATGCAAGAAGACCAAGTCAAGGAGCCTTTGTGAATTGCGGACCGCACAAGAATTGTGCGGGCGCAGAAGATTGCCTCGCGGCCGTAGTCCAGAAATGTGCGACCGCAACATTGCACAATTGTAAGTGTGGGGTGAGAAGATTGTCGGGGTGATTTTCTGTGATATCTTAATTTAGTTGTTGTACTCTTTCTTAGTGTAGTGGTTTAAAAAATTCAAAAATGAAAAACAAAAAGCAAAAAATTTGGACTTTTTTCGACGATGGATCTTGTGGACAACTTTTTTGAGCGATTAAAGTCCAAAAAAAATTCAAAAATATTTTCTTTTTGTTCTCGTTTGTTTTAGTTAGGTAATAATTCCCCTTGCTTATTCTTTATGCATTGGTTCTTTCTCAGGGGATGTAATTTGAACCGGGTAATTTTACTTTTAGGATTAGATTTTTTTTTAGGAGTAGAAAAAGAGAGGGG
>MCJB01019667.1:69125-106270 GCA_002018475.1 Nicotiana obtusifolia | reverse complement strand
TTTTCCCCCCCCCCCCCCAAGTGTAAGATAAAGGAAAAGGGAATTACAATCAAATAAAGCAATTGGAATTGAAGATGAAATAACGTACAGGTTTAAGCGCCAGGGCCAGTGCGAGGTGCTGGCTTGGACCCTACGTGCGGGATCTTTCCTATTTTGCCCGGGACAGTGTTATTTCGGCCCTCCATGATCTCAACTCGTATAAAAGGGGTCCTAAACCTAATTTGGAGGGGATCTAACATATATTTGGGAGGAGAACAAGCTTCTTTGGAGGGGAGAACACAAACCACGCTTTGGAGGAGGCTTCTAACTAGTTTTTCTTCTTTTCTCTTCTTTTAATTTCATAGTTTATTAGTTATAGAGTTTTAGGGTGCTACATGAATAGTTTGAAGCTTGAATTTTTCTTATTTATTTTACCTTATTGGTTTATTTATTCAATCTTGCGCTTAATTATTTGATTGCTTGATCACCATTTGAATACTATCTATGAATCTAGGATTGAACTCGGGAGAGGGAATTCTAGATTGCATATAAGATTGAGTAGAGTAAGATCTTGAACCTGATCATCGGGAACGGATTTGCGGTTAGAATAGGAATGTACCTAATTGCCTTGTTTTGTTACTATACGGGAATTATTAATGCATTCTTGTTAATCCTAATTCTATATGAATATAGGCGTTAGGTTAGCTTGAATAGCCGAGTAGTACTTGGGGAGAATAATACGAGTAACATCAACCATGTCAATCAATAAACTAGATAAATTAATTAGACAGTTTAAGAAGAAGACTTAACGGGAGCTAACCCATAGATCTAGAATATCGTCTCTCATTAAATTCGTATCTAATTTCGCCAACTTGTATCCTTTAATCTCTTAATTTGTTACTCTAGATTAGTTTAGTTAAATATTCACACTTTGGAAAATCGCTTGCATAAATTGTTTGGGCTTAATTTAGTTGATAGTTAATCATAAGTCCCCGTGGGTACAATATCTGGACTTATAATCCTACATTACTTGTCGATCACGTTTACTTGCGTATGCATTTGGGAGCAACACCCAGCTCACGAGGCCAGATAATATTTTTCTTCTGTTCTTCTTCTAAACCCTCCCCACCTGTTTAAAACACACAGATTAAAACAACACAAAAAAACACAACACACACGACAAAAACACACACTTTCGTCCCTCTCCCTTCTCTCTTTCCCTCAACCAACTTCCCCAACCCCCTTCTCACGCATACATCCTCTCAAAATCACCATTATTTGACGATTCCTCCTCCCTCTACAACACCTAAGCTATGACTTCTTCCTTATCCTTCCTTTATTTTTGGGTTGATTGAGGTAAAATAGTAACTTCCAAAATTGATGAATTTCTTGTGTGAAATCGTGCATCCTAGTGCCACCTCATGAACCCCATAGGAATGTCATTCTTGTTGCTCATACGAGAGTTTACACTTGAATCCCAAGCCGATTTGGGAGGGTGAGGCAATCCCTCACCCACACAAAAGCTTGCATACCATGTGTACGATAAAATGCGTCAAAGGAACGTTGTCCACATTGGAGCCCGAGTCTCCAGGATTGATACTAGTAGGTTATAAACATCCCGAGCATAAAATTTAAATGTGGGGTTGCTTACCAGAGCCGGGTTGAAGGGTTCAAGTATGGAACTTACATTGTTTTCTCACATGAACTAGTTGCCTTAGAGATACAATAATTGCTTAATTTCAAGAGGTGAAGTCTGAGTAGCCTCGACTTACTTGACAACAATGTGCTAATCTTTTAAGTTTTGGGTCGTACGACCATATTTTGAATTGATTCAATGCCCTCTAAATTTGACTAACGTCCACTTGTGCGGGTACAAAAATGGTACGCCCGAAACCAAATGCACCTCCAACTGACAAAGGAAAGGCAAAGCTACTGGCCTAGCTAAAGGCAAGACATCCTCTGCACCGCCACCGAAAGAGCAAAAAGGGGAAGAGGCCAAATCTAGTCAAGCTGAGGAATTACGGGCAGTTGAAGTCATGGAAGCTTCACATCCCAGGCCTCAAGGGTAGCGTGAATGTGGAATTAAAGTATACCCCCATCTACCAAGGCATGGTACAAGATTTGTCGGCCAAAGCATATGCACCCCGATATAGCTATTGAAAAGTGCCGTTTACGAGTTAAGTATTCGGAATATGGAAGTCTATTGATGAGCTTGGGTGGAGCTATGTGTTCGAGAACCCTGAGGATATTAATGGGAACCTCTTCCGTGAGTTTTAAGCCGGATATAATCCAAATGATTCAGAGCTATGTGCCTATTCGCTGTTGATTGATTGATTTTTCTGCAACCGCTTTATCAAACTACTTGGGAACTCAAGATTTTCCGCATGATCCCCTGGGTAACTTCATTGCCCGACCTACATATCGAGAGCATAGACACACTTTATGTGTTGTCAATTCTATGGCCGCCTGAGTCTGTGACAAAAAGACTGGCCGCCATAGGAAATTTCCAAAGAAGAAGATGACGTTGGAGGCTCAAGTTCGGTTGCAATTGATCAACACGAATGCTACCATGTAATCATGACACTTTATTCGAACGTGAGAGGGGTGCTTGATTTACTTCCTAATGACCGGCCAAAAGGTGAATGTGGGTCATTTGATACGCCAAATGGTGCAGGTTCGAAAGAGCACGAGGATTGATGAGTTATTCTTTGGCAATATATTGACTCGGTATCTGAGAAAAGAGGAGGTAGAGGAAGAGCAAGAGTTTGATATAGTCCTCCCAGCAACCCCCCCCTCTCCCGAGTGATTGACATCACCAGCATCTGGCCTAAGTAGGAGAATGATATGGCTTTGTTCACTAGTGTCGTGCGTAATGCTCGTGATGATAGCTTCATGGCCCATTTCTATGGGATGCTGGACTTGCAGCTACTGATTGGAGGGAGGCCGGCTACTCAGGAGGAGAGGGCTAGCTTACATGAGCGCTTCATGCTCAATGCTCATTCCCAGCATCTGGTGGGGCTTGGTGAGGGCCAGAGATTACCCAAGGGGAAAGATGTCAACACGCCTGAGTGTTCAGAGGCGGAGCTAGAGCAGTCTGAGGAAGAAGCTGAGGAGGATGCTGAGCCAGGAGAAGATGATGAAGATTGGGCTGCGGCTGATATGGCCTTCTATGATGAGGGCGATGATGAGGAGAGACCAGGGAGTTTTTTTTACCATCTTAGTTGATTTTCATTAATTTATATGCATTGAGGACACTGCATGATTTAAGTGTAGATGGGGAATTCTCTAGAGTATGTATATAGTAGGTTAATTGTTAGCTCTTATATTTTTTTTAGTTTAGTAATTTTTAGATTAGCTTCTTGCTTTTTATTTTTAGCTTAGCTGAATGAAAAAAAGAAAAATAGTAATGTAGTATTTTAATGGTAATTTTTATTTTATTGATATAGTTGTAGTTAGATTTGATAAAAGAAATACAAAAAATCAAAAACAAACTAGAAAAACTTGGACTTTTCTCGATGATGGATCTCCTATGCAGCTTTCTGGAGGAATTAAAGTCTAACCCAAAAGCACAAAAAAATAGAAAAAATAAAAAAATCAAAAAACATGTCTTTTATTTTTTAGGTAGTAGTAATTTTCCTGTGGTTTTTCTTTGTGCCTCGGTTCTTTTTTCATGGGATGTAGTTTGAACTGGGTGATAGTTTTTTTATTTTTAGAGTAGCTAGAATGTAGGAAATAAAAAGAGGAAGAAAGATGAGATTTCTAAGCGCCTTTGACTTGTTTGATAGTAACATATTTAGATTTTGGCAAGTGTAGTATTTTTCCTATGTTTTGTAATTGTCTATGATGCCTTTATAGATTGTATAGCATGTCTTGTGACGCCTATGTCTCATTTAGTTGACTTATGTTCACTTTGCGCTAAATGCTTAATATCTTGCTTAGTGAGTCATGTGCCATGTGTGGTGAGGTTTTTGTATAGTCCATGCATTAAATTGTGTCGAGAACTTGCCCGACATGTGAGTTGAAGCGAAATTTTAGGTGATGCTCGGTTTGAAAATTAATTTCGGCCTTCTCTGATCTTTTTGAGCTTGTTGTTATCACAAATAAAATCTAACCCTAGTTAACCCTTTTGAGCCTATATACTTTTAGTTGGCACCCAAATTACAAGCCTATTCCCTTTTGCTCTTAATTGATATTGTTTGATTCTTGTACCTCTTAAAGCACTTTATGGTAAAATAAGCACTAGAAGAAGTGAGGAGGGGACTTGGGTGAATTTTGAGTGGAACCAATGAACGAAAGAAAGGTGCACTTGTTTTGTGAAAGAATACAGCACTAGCGAACATTGCAAAAGAAAAAGAAAAAGTATAGTTGAGAAGAAGGAAAAAAAGAATGAAAATGAAAAAAAAAAAAGAGAAGGAAAAATATGTACATAAATAGATTGATGTCTTGTTCTTGCTAGTGGAGTATGAATTAAAGTAGTGACTAAAGAAAGAGGAAATATTGTTGGGGGTGATTTTATTTGTGAAATTGAAGTGGATTGAAGAATTTGCTCTTAAAGATAATTTTGTGATGTGTTAAAAGTGCTTAGGAGGGTGAACCACTATTCGTAAATATATCCTACCCGCCCCTTAGCCCACATTACAACCATGAAAAAGTCCTAACTGATTTTAGATCGAGCGAGCCCACATTAGTAGAAATTTATATTAAGGGCAAGCCTATGGTACCAATTGCATGCATGTGACTTCATTTTGAGGGTGAGAGATTTTCTTTAATATATGTGAATCCTTAAAATATATTTGAGCTTTTGATTCGAATGTGTGGATTCAATTTATTCTCTTTTTCTTGCTGTGTGAGGTCACATGGCTTCACGAGGGATAGGTAACGTTATTAGACTTCTCTATGATGTTAAGTGTTCAAGCCATGAGTGCATTGTGATATTGAGTCGATTTTTAAGGTTAGGGTTGTTATGAGCATGTTGTCTTGTCGTGAAGATTTCTTTTGAGGAATGGCGTAAGTAAAGGGGAAGTGTATGTGATTGCATATGCTCTAACTTAATTGTTGCTATCAATCGTGGTCATTGGTGTAGTGTGCTTCAATTGTGTAAATATAAAGTTCTCAAGAATAGGGTAATTTGATGATTGACTCGAGGACGAGCAACATTTAAGTGTGGAATAGTGCTGTTTGGATATCAAGGTATATTTTCAGTGCATTGCTTACATTAAATTTTATTATTTTAATGATTATTGTGCGACATTTGAACTTAATTGTGTTGTTTTTATGTGTAGGATTATTAAAGGATGGAAATGCGTGAAGGTTGCACAAAAGGATGTCAAAGATATGCAAAAGAACATGAAAAGGCAAAAATCGGGCAAGTCTTCGAACGAGGCGCCAGGCCAGGCGACTCCTAGTCCCAGGAGAGATCCACCACGCGACAGAGCAAGCTTCGCAAGCTCCGGGACGAGTTCCAAGCCAGGCCTCGCGAGATCCGAGGCCTAGTCCTTTCGCAGTTCGGGCACTATATGTTTTCCACTTGGATTTGGGCCTGGGACTCCGACCCTAACCATTAAATACCCCCTAAACGTGATTATTGTGGGGTTGGTCAATTTAGAAGGTGGCAAGGGCATAGAAACACAAACGGAGCAGGGAACTCATCGATTCTTCCATCATTCAACTAGTATTCATAATTTTTATGTTTAAAAATAATATTTTTATTATTATCACGAACATGATTGGCTAAGAACCTCATTATTCTGGGGTTATGGGTCATTAACTATTGTAGTTTGATGGTTGATTGTTTTGCTTGAATTATCATATTAATTTTTTAATTCATTCTTGCACTTAATTATTCTATTGTGTAGCTAATAATAGAATATTATCTATGAATTTATAGTTGAACTCGAACATGGGAACTATAAGTTACATATAAGATTGAGTAGAATAAGTTCTTGAATCCGAGCATCGGAAAATAGATTCACGATTAGGATAGACATATTCTAGTTGCCTTACTTGGTTATTTTCGTAGGAAATCTATATGCATTCTTGTTAATTCCAATTCTATAGACATATCATATTAGGTTGACTTGAATAGGGGAGCAAAGCGTGGAAAGGACTTCGCGAGCATAATTAGCCATGTTAATCAATAAATTAGATAAGTTAAGTGATTAATTCAACTGAAAGTCGCAATGGGAGAGACATTAATCCCATAACCCCGGAATATTCCCATCTCATTGAATTCCTCTAAGTGTTTGCTTGGTTATTTTTGCACTTTTGAATTGTTAGCTTGCTTAGTAATTTCGCAGTAATTTTTAGTCGTAAAAATCACAATCATCTTCTTCACAATCACTTGAGAAATAAATTTATAAATAGTTTAGATTGGACAATAGTTGATCATATATCCCATAAATAGTTTCATCAGGACCGGGGACTGCATGATCAGCCCCATAGAAATAAGTTTTACAAATTAGCCACATATATTGGCAACTTTATTTAATTAAGCCAACGAATTCCTATATACTTTTAAAAATAGAGGGAATAAGACAAAGTCATTTTATTTTTATCTTATTTCTTGTCCAAATGATGAGTTAATTTTATCGTTTGAAAGTTAATAAAAACTTCAAATGCTTGTGCCGGATGAAGAGATGTCATCTTCAAGAGCACCACCGTAAACCTAAGTGCTCTCTTTTATGAAACCCTCATAGTAACGAGTAGATTCCGGAAGAGTTTATGCCCGGAATCAAGAGTTATCAGATGAAAAAATGCACTGGAAGTTTTAAACAACTAAACAAAAAAGGGATGTTTTTGCACAACACTTAATCAAAATAATCTTTTATTATCAGGTGTAGAACTTGACAAAAGTTTTGACAAAATTACAAAGTACAAAATAAAATAAAATTATACATCATTGCCACCAGAACCCGAAGGGAGAGAAGGATCTGTGTTTCTCCCGGTAGAGGAAGGCGGATTCACTACCCATTTAGGAGCTTCATCTTCTTCAATCTCTCCTTCAGTTCCCAATTACTCACACCCAGTACTCGATGAGTAAGTTGCAACGGGCCAAGCAGGAAATTTTCACGATCAAATAACTCCAGTTCTCGAACCTAGGCAATACAATCGTCTATGTTGACGATGCCCACTTTGGCCTCCTCCAAGGTCTTCCTCTTCATATGGTATATGGCATAGGTCTTCCCAAAGATGATGGAATCCTCTTGATCTTGGAGTTTGGCCAGAAGTTTATCGATTTTGGCCTGGAGCTCTTCTCTTTCGGACTTCATGGCACGAAGGCGGGCGTCGAGCTCAACATTTGTAGTTGAGTGAAGCTGATTTTGGTCCATGGCCCTCTTAAGCCTCTCTTCTATTTAGGCCCTCTTCTCCTCGGCAGCATTGGCCTCTTAATTTTTTGAGTATAAGCTAGCATTCAAATTATCAATTTGCTCCTCGAAGATAGACTCGCACTCGGCAATAGCGATGGCACCATCGTGAAGTTCGACCCACTTAGCCTTAGCTTCTTGAAGCTTTTCATGTAAGTTTTCAGCTTCTTGGCTGTGGCCCATTCTATCTTGTTCGCTCTGCTACAACCAAGCCTCAAGCTCGTCCATCTCAGCAACTTTTTCTTCCAGCACCAGGAAGCACGCAGGAAGCTGGTTCCTCTCAGCCAAAAGTTGATTTCGTTTGGAAGCAAGCCCTTGTTTATCAAGGATCAACCTTTGCAGGCCCTTAGAAACCAAGGGGTTGGCCTAGAAAGAAGAGATTATAATTAAGTCTACCATTGCAGTATATACATATCAACAAAAGAGATAGAAGGAAACGGGTAGGATACCTATGTTGCACTATGCATGCTATTGTTTATCAGGCACTCTCCAGAAAGGGAGCCAATTTTCTTCCGTTCTTTCTCCAAAGCCAGCGGCTTCATATAATTTGTAAGCTCCACCGGCTTGGATAAAAGATGACACTCTTTCAAAATCGAAAAAGTTGCACTTCTCCTCCCTCGAGGATCTGGGAAGGCGTTGAATAATCGCGCCCCAAGTTCCCGTGATCGGGAGACCAAGGAGGAGAAGCACCCCTCTCTCGAAGTAGATGCCGGTGGAGCAGATGCAGTTGGTGTTGGTGGCAAGGGAGCAGCTAGCGTCGATGAGCGGGAAGTTGTTGGTCTAGAAGGATAAGAAGCAGATGTGGCAGGAGTAGTGCTGGTTGTTATTTGCTCAATGGTTGGGGAGGAGAAGAGGCCCAGGACCAGAGACAACAATGGGGGTGGGGAAGAGAGAATCGACATTCTCTACCAAGTCCATTTCACCCCAAAGCACTTGATTTCCTCCAGTGTTGGGTTTTGAAGCTCCCCCGGCTGAGCATCCGGTTGAGCTGATGAAGATCTCCTTTGAAGGGAAGCCTCTTCATCACTAGCTTATCCTTCGTCAACGAGGACCACGGTGGCCGGCTTGGATGGTGTTTTCTTTGCTCTCTTCTCCTGAGTCCCAGCCGAGGAGGAACGTCTCTTTTTCGGTTTCTTATTCCCGGACTGGGGACTCTGAATAGAGGTAACTTCATCGGAGACTCGGGCAGATCCACGAGCTCTGCTACAAGCGAGGGTATTTTGCAGCACCCTTCTGGCCTCCTCTGGATCCTCTAAAGCATCAACTTTGGAGCAGACGATAGAGCCCCTCGGAAGTCCTGTGTCAAGCAAAAACGGAGTTAGCAACGTATCCATGAGACTTCTTGTGTTCGAACAAGACTAAAGGAAAAAAAGGGTGTGTCTTACCATGGTGTTTGGCCTTCCACCAAGTATTTAGGGGCCATCTCCTTCCACCGTCGGGATTCTGGAGTCGTAATGTCCAGAATTTTCTGAACCCATTGGTCCAGACCTTGAATTCATGGCAGCTCCCATCGGGTAGCTGAACAAAGGAAACAAAAAATCAGCAAAGGCGGGAAATGACATTTTCATGGAGAAAGAAAGCGGAAAACCGAAAACGTACAAAGAAGGTTCCACGACTCCAGAAAGGCAGGAGTTGTGGCCGGATGATGTCCTTGGTAAAAATGACGATGAACCACTCCATCCATCCACGATCATTGTCATCGTCTACGCTAGTGAGGAGAGCATAGTGACCATGCTTGTTAAAGTTTATTACTCCCCCACGGAAAATCTTGGGATAGTAAAGGTTCATTATGTGTGCAAGGGTTCGGGTTTCCCCGATCTCAGTGCACGATTGAAGAAAACAAGCCACCGTCCGCCAAACAGATGCGCCTACTTGTGCTAAGCAGACCTGATATCGGTGCCAAAACTCCAAAATTATTGGGTCGAGCTCTTCACTCGACCCCAGGGAGAATGGACACAAGGTAAAGGGATACGTATAGACATACATAAACCCCTACTTGGAGAAATTAACCCACTTTATCATATCCGGGACGAGGATTTCAAGATTGGGGAAGTTGCAGTCCTCTTTCACAGTTGGGATACTAGAAGGACGGATAGAGGAAGGAAACCTGTAAACTGGCCAATATCGATGGCCTTGGGAAGATGTAGAAGGAGCTTTTACTTGAAGGTCGTTTGCAGTGCTGAGTTGAAGGGGAATTATGGTGCTAACAGTTAGAGGTTCACACTCAATGTCAACCTCCTTGTCTCTGTTTTTCTTCGGGCCTCCACCAAAAAAAAGATCGGTATTACCAAAGGAAGTAGTGTATGCATACATGGTGGCAGAAGATTTGTAAAAGGAAGAGTTTTAGTTGAGAAAGTTGGAGGCTTTTAAAGTTTTCTAAGCAGATGCAGAGAAGAAAAAGGACTTATGAAAATTGTGGGAGTAAGAAACTAAAAATGATGAGTAGCAAAGAAGTTATAGATGACAAAAATCGTGATCATGATTACCTTGAAAACCGGTGAAAATATTTGTTGTATTGTGGGAAAAGACGTGTTTGGGTTATTAAATGCGAGAAGACGTGCGTCCTTTCAAATGTCAGAGACCGTTCAGGCACTTTCCCGCCAAGCAAGGGATCTTCACCTACTTCCCAGTAACACTAAGCTGCGTCACTGGAAAGTAGGATGACTATCTATATGGGGTAAAATTAGTTGATAACAAGTGTCCGAATGGTAAGATGACACGTGGAGCCGAAGATAGACAAAAGACTAGTTGGAAACAATTAGTACCGAATGCGGCGTGTGTGGCCGGTACCGAATGGATTTCGAAGGGAACGTAGTCGGCGATAGAAGTTCAAAGATTTGCCATTGGACAACATTCAATGAGGGAATATTTACAAACATTAAATGAGCAGCTGTTACAGAGAATATTGGGATTCAAGGCCTGCCGTTACACACTCATCAATGGCCCTTTTATTATCAATTAAAGAGGAGCTTGATCCTAGTATCTTGCTTCCCTAGGTAGAATTATAAATAGTGAGTTTAACAGCCATTGTAGGGACATGAAACACTTTGTACAAAAGCTATACTGTTTTGCTCTCATACTTCACTATTTAGCTCTTAATTCAATAGCTTCATCATCGCTTTATCTCTATTTGCACGTTTTGCTCTCGAAATGGCTGAGTTCGGAACTAGGTTTGTTATTTTATTTAATTTTAATCGCTAAATCTTAATTTCAGTGTTACTTCTTTATCATTTAGGGTCAAATCGATTCACATGTCAATAAATCACATTACAAATTCAATTGTACCATTTTACGGGTAAACAACATTATCTTTGTATAAGCTAATCTCTGAAGCTCATGACCTGTAATACGCGGCCCGATCCTATTTTGTATAATTGCCTCCATGTTGTAGTCATATGTTTAGTGTTTATTCATTATATCCATGTCTTTTATTTAGACTTGTTATAGATTTGAGTTGAGAATTAAGGATTTGCCTGTTATGTACACTCAACACTGGGCATGTTGGATGCCAATAACGGTTGAGGTCATTTTGGTCGTGACACATACACTGAAAAACGATCTGGAATATGTTCTCTCATGATAAATGTTTCTTATGAATAAAGAAGAAAATCCCATGCCAAATGCAATCACCGTTGTCGCTTCAAAACGCAAACGCATGTATACGTGGTCGATAAGTAATAAAAAGTGAGTTGAGTATCGTTTTCACGAGGACTTATGATTGACTATCAATTAAATTAAACTAAAATAATTAATCTCTTCAAGTGATTTTCTAAAGTATGAACATTTAACTAAAACTAATCTAGAGTAGCAAACTAAGCGATTATAGAAAATAAGTCAGCAAGCTTAGAGACGAATTCAATGGGAGAAAATCTTCTAGAGTTATGGGTTAGCTAAAAATCCCGTTGAGTTTTCTACTTAAATTGTCTAATTAATTTATCTGATTTATTGATTGACACGGTAAATATTACTCGTAGCATTCTCCCGAAGTACTACTCATCTATTCAAGCTAACCTAACGCCTATATTCCTATAGAATTATGATTAACAAGAACGCATAATAATTTCCTTAAAGTAACCAAGCAACGCGATTAGGTATATCCCTATCCTAATCATAGCTCTGTTCCCCGTAATTCAGGTTCATGATCTTGCTTAACTCAATCCTATATGCAATCTAAAATTCTCTCTTCCGAGTTCAGTCCTAGATTCGTAGATAGTATTCAATTGGTGATCAGACAATCAAATAATTCAGAAAAAGATTGAATAAATAAATCAATATGATAAAATAATAAGAACAATTCAAACTACAACGTTCTTGCAGCACCCACAACTCTAGAACTAATAAATTATGAGATTAAAAGAAGAGAAGAGAAGTAAAACTAGTTAGAAGCTTCCTCCAAGTGTTGTCTGCCTCTGCCTCCAAAATAGCATATTCTCTTCTCAAAAATATGTTAGATATCCTCCAAATTAGATTTAGAACTCCTTTTATACGAATTGAGATCGTGTAGGGCCAAAATAAACTTGTTTAGAACAAAATAAGAAAAATTTCGCAACACAGGGCTAGCCTAGCGCTAGAACCAGTTAGTCTGCCGCCTCATGCAACTTGGAATCTTTTCACCTAATTTCAACACCTTCCATCCTTTACTTAAAAATAATTACTGCTAAAGTCACGTCAAGCATAGGACTTCAACCAAAGTTTTCTCGTATTTTGATCCAAAATTTTTCCAATTCACCAAAATTCACGTACTTAGTATGTTCTTCATAATTGAAGGATATTGGACATATTCAATATGAAATACAACTAAAAATGGTAAAAATATAAGTAAAGTAATACTAAGATATACATAAATACGTCCAATATTACTACCACACTTAAATTTTTGCTCGTCCTCGAGCAACTTAAACTTTCCAACTTCAACCACACAACTCAAGAGACTACATCATGAGGGAACATGTAACAACTAAGCACACTACACCTATGACTATGGCTGATACCAACAATTAAATATGGGCATACAAAATTCACACACTTCCTAACTTTCACATGCCAAAGCATAAGTAACCCAATTCAAAGCCTTCAAACAACCTGCCCATAACCACCTCACCTCAGAGGCTGACTCGTTGCTATTAAGCACTCTCGGCTTGTACCTTTGCCCCAACGAGAGAAGTTTAATAAATCAACCTATCCGTCATGAGATCATGTTCCCTCGCCATAAAACAAGAGAAGAAATAATTCACACACTCAATTCAAGAGATTAAATGTAATTCAAGTACTCCACACACAAGAACAAGAATTCACTCGCTCTCAAAAAGAAATTAATGTGCTTCCCCAGGTCGTACCATAAGCTTGTCCGTAGTGTAGGACTCGACTAATCTAAGCCTGCTAAATCTAAGATCGATTAGGACTTTATGGGCTGTAATGTAGGCTAAGGGATGGGTAGGATATATTTGGGTAAGAGTGACTAAACCTCCTAAATACTTTCATACACTACCAACCAATTCGAGCGCACACATCATAACCCAACCATTACATCAACAGTAGAACCCATTCCTTTAAGCACTTCAATATTGAAAACTCCCCAGCGATGAGAAAATATACTTGGGAGATATGTTGTATTTTTTTCACTTTTTATTCTTCTTTTTCTTTCTTTATATTAATTTTTTTTATCACTCTCCCACTGCTTATAATTTTCGCTAGAGGTTTTGTAACGACCCGACCGGTCGTTTTGAGCATTTGCATTCCATTCGGCTATTTCAAGTCTTGAGCAGCATCCTATGATGTATTATGGCTTGTGTGAATTGTCAGTTGTGGATTTTAGGTTATTCAAAATTGATTTGGAAGAATGAGTTTCTTTTAAGCTTAAAGTCGGAAGAGTTGACCAAGTTTAGCTTTTTAGTATTTGACCTCGGATTGGAGTTTCGATGCTTCTATTAGGTATGGATGATGATTTTGGACTCAAGCGTGTGACCGGATTTGCATTTGGATATTTCTACAAGGTTTCAAAGCTAATTAGCGAATGTTGGAAATTTGAAGGTTTTGAATTTTCATAAGTTTGACCAGGAGTTGAATTTGATGAAATCGGGTCCTGCTTGTGGTTTCGGCAATTGAAATAGTTTCGTTATGTCATTTGGGACATGTGTAAACAATTTGAGTTCATTCCGGATTATTTTGATATGTTTCGGCACGCGGTTTGGAAGTTAAAAGATTCAAATATTCAAAGTTCATTAAGTTTGATTTGGGGTACAATTCATGGTTTTGATGTCGTTATGCGTGATTTGAGGCCTCGAGTAGGTTTGTATTATGTTATGGGACTTGTTGGAATGTTCGGACATGGTTCCGAGGGGCTCGTGCGTGTTTCAAATTGATTTCGGACATTCCTTCTTCATATTGCATTGCTGGTTTCTGCTAAAGTCTGGTGCGCCAAATGGTCTTCGCGATCGCGAAGTGTGTGATACGATCGCGTAGGGGAAAACTTAGAGCAAAGCAGTTTCTTAATCGCGGTCGCGATTGGAGGGATACGATCGCGTAGCTTGGAGCTGGATATAGTCCACGTTCACATGGTGGAGGCCGCGTTTGCATAGAGCTGAGGCGGGAAGCTGGGAGCTGGAAATTCTTCAACGCGTTCGCGTAAGATCGGACCCATTCGCGATGCTTGGTCGTCTGTGTGCTTCGTGTTCGCAAGGTTGTTTACACGATTGCATAACATATTATTGGGAGGCAGTATTGGTTGTTTTTCGCATTAGCGAAGGTTGTTCTGCGATCGCGTAGGGTAATTCTGGTCAGTGCATTTTTCTTCTCCGCGATCGCGATGGTATTTCCGCAACCACAATTCATTAATTCGTCCAGTGAATATAAAGCACTCTATTTCAGAGGTTTCAGCCATTTACTCATGTTTGAAACTATGGAGCTCGGATTGAAGCGATTTTTGAGGTGATTTTGACAACATGGATTGGGATAAGTGTTCTCTACTCGGTTTTGATTTTATTTCATGAATCTATCTTCATTTTTGGCATTAGATTGAGGATTTCGAGAGGGAAATTGGGAGTTTTTGTCTAAAGTTTCATAGAGTGAGTTTTTGAGTTTTTAACGTTGATTTTGTGTCGGATTTGAGTGAAACTAGTATGGTTGAACTCGTAATTGAATGAGTTGTCGGATTTTGTGAGTATCATCAGGTTTCGAGGTGCGGGCCCGGGCTTGACATTTGGTTGACTTTGGTGTTTTGATTAAAGCTTCGACCTTTATCATTAGGAATATTTCCTTAGGCATTATTTGATGTATTTGAATTGCTTTTGGCTAGTTTCGAGCCGTTCAGAGGTCGGTACGCTCGGGATGGCATTTTTGGAGTATCGTTTGGCTTGCTCGATATTGGATTTGGCTTGTTCGAATTAAGTAACACTTCTAAACTTGGTGCTGAGGGTATGAACCCCTGAATATACGTGTTATGTGTTGGTGCTGTGGTGACGCACATGCTAGGTGACATGCGTGTGAGCGTACACCGTGTGAATTTTGACCCGGTTGTTTCTGTGGTATGGTGTAGTTACCTGATTTTGTTTTATCCATGAGGTCTCTACGTGCTAGAGCGATTGAGTTGTGATCCATGTTAGAAATCATATTTAGGCTATATGCTTATTCTGTTGGGACCCATTGAGATCATATCTGCTGTTGAGTCATTTGTTTACATTGCAGATACATACTCATTCATACTCATTGATTTGTATAACATATCTCAGTCTTTGTTGCCATTTATTGATACATCATGACATCATTTTTGGGCTGATTTTCATGTGAGCCCGAGAGACTAGAGAGATTGATTACTGAGTGAGGCCGAGGGCTTGTTTGTGAGTGATATTGATGGGATCGAGCTGCACATCACAGCAGGTATTATTGATTCATGCCATGATTGGCTTATTATAGTGCTTAGGCTGGATCTGCCCCTCCGGAGTCAGCACACCCACAGTGAGCGCAGTTGCTACTAATTCTTTGGGCCGGATCTTCCCTGTACAGTGCCGAGTGCAAGTGCAAGTGCGAGTGCAAGTGCCGAGCGCAAGTGCCGAGAGAGAATGCCGAGTGACTGGGAGGACTGAGAGACTGTGAGGACTGAGTAGCTGTGAGGACTGAGTGGCTGTGAGGACTGAGTGACTGGGAGGACAGAGTGAATTAATACTCTGAGAGTATGCATATGATTTTATCACTGTGTTGCATTGCATTTGACATGCACACATGACATACAGGCATAGAGATGCATATTCCTCATGTTGTATGGTATTACGTCATTCATGACTTCGCATACACATTTACATGTAGGCATAGAGATGTACTTTCCTCATGCCATATGATAATTACCTGTTGGATGTTTTGGGAAAAATCACAGTTTTACAAGCTTACTCATATTTTGGTGATTCGGTAAAAGATTTGGGTTTTTTACTGTTATACTTGAAAAGTATGCCTATTTTTCAGAACTATGAACGAGCTGAGAATTATATCTTTTAGTTATTACTTGTACCGCTTTAGTTATATTGTTATGAGTTGTTTCTGGTTGTTGCTGTTGGACTCTGACCCTTGTCCAAGCTCGTCGCTACTTTCAACCTAAGGTTAGATTTATTACTTATTGAGTACATGTGGTCGGTTTTAAACATACTACACTTCTGCACCATGCGTGCAGATTTTTGATGCTGATGTTGCTATGCATGGCGGGAACTGGCATTGAGGACATACCTGCGTTCCGATCAGAGCTGCCTCTTGATTTTAGTAGCTTTAGAATTTTAATATGTTCATGTATATTTTAGACAGATGTATTTATTTCATACCAGCTTTGTAATCTCTAAATCTTAGAAGCTCGTGATTTATACTACCAGTCCTTGGGAAATATATAAAGGATAAGTTATTTTATCATTCATTTGTCTCAATAAATCTCATTAGATTAGATAGTTGTTAATTGGCTTACCTAGGGGGTTAGGTTAGGTGCCATCACGATTAGTTGGATTTTGGGTCGTGACAAGTTGGTATCGGAGCTCTAGGTTCACAGTTTCTCCGAGTCATGAGCAATTGTCTAGTAGAGTCTTACGGATCGGTATGATGACATCCATACCTATCTTCAAGAGGCTGCAGGGCATTTAGGATAAACTTCCCATCTTTCTTTCCTTATCGTGCGACATTGATTCAGCTTGAAGGTAACTCTTTGAATTCCTTCCACGCACTCGTATGCATATGTGAGCGCTCGGTATCAGTTGTGCATCGACGGCTTGTGATACCATGGATGAGGTGCGAGTTGCGAAATCGGTGTGCTGATGATAGGCCAGTCTGGTGGACTTGAGGTTGGGTTTTGACTATTGCTTGAGCACGTGGATTTTGGTTGTGTGAGCACGTGTTTTTGAAATTATAAGTCCGGTAGTCTCCCTATTAGTGGAATTTGTGGCTCGATAAGTGGTTGGATGACTATATAATGAGTTTGATGTGACCACGGGTCAGATGGTTTGAATGTGACGAGAGTTTGCTTGAGATATAAAAAGGACTATTGGGTGCTTGATTTCTGTCTTGATGTGGCGTATAGTTTCGAGTTATGAGTGTATTGAAGGATCTTTCATGTTGCTTAGTTGTGGAACGAAGTAAATTTTCATGTCTTGTTGATGAGTTGAGACTCAAGAACATTAAGGGACTCCGTATTAGTCATAGATGTGAATGGGTATAGAGAGATGTCAGTTTGAGACTAAGCAGGTGAGTTATCACCTGCGGGATAACCTACGGATGTGTGATCCTTATGATGTTGTGGGGAGGCTTTCTTTCCTATCAATGGGTTATATTTGTGCGATTTGAGTTTGGATCAGTTGTAATAGTTGACCTGACCATCACGAGGATGAATGCGAGCTTAGTAGATGATTTGAAGTATTATATGGTTTGTGTTACATGAGCTTATGAAGGATTGAGTTGAATATCATTGTGATATTATGGCAGTTATAGAGTATGGGAATTGTGAATTATCGAGTGTTTTGATCTAGCAGATTTGGTTGTAGGGTTACATATTATATTGTCTTCGGTCTGAGGCATGCTTGTGGATCGGTTATGACTTGCAGAGGCTGGTTTTGAGGATGACTTAAGCAAGGAAATTTCTGGATGTATGGTGTACTACACATGATGGATATATAGTAATCTTAGAATGATTCGGGTTTGTCGTTCGGGGTAGATGTGATGTACTGAGGAAAAAGGGATTCACTCGGTTGCTTAGACGTGTAGATTAATTCTTTGGGTGTTATTGAGCTAATGAGGCACAGGTGGTTTGGCCCGTTTGGGCGGTGCAATTGAGATATGAGCAGAGTGGATGACTCTTAAGAAGGTTCTAAGGGATTCAGGAATTATATGTAGCAATTGGGAATTTTCAAGATTTGTATATGGCTAGAATCTGAGATTTCTGGTGTCGAGACTCGTGGTATTTCTGTATCGCTATGGACTCTACATTTCAGTAACAGGAAGGTAAAGGAAATATTTTTAGGTTCACATGTCTCTTTAGAGTGGGCGTCTTGATTGTGGTACTTTGGGGGTGCTAAGAGGGAATACAACAGATTATGGGTCTTAGGGTGGTGTGGTTTTATGCTAGGGTCTCGAGTGGTGAGTTTTGGTTGAGGATCGTGGTGTTCTGGCAAGGGGAATTGTCAACTAGAGGGTAATTAGGAAGGAACTCAAAAAAATAGGATGACTTGGTAGTAGCTTGGACCAGCACGGTAATTGATATGATTAGTTCTTTGGCTGCTTATGATGTGGTGAGTCTCTACAGGTGTATTGCGGCAATACTCTTGGGTTTGGAGATATGCGTGGTTTGGTTGAGTTAGAGAGATTTAGTTCTGATGGTTTGGTTATGTGAAAATGGGTTTTGGAGAGTTCTCTGTGGTTTCTACCACGGTTTGGATATTTCCTACTGGCCAGAGGAGCATGTTGCGTATTGTGATTTTCTCCTGGATGGGATCAAGTGGAAGATTTTTCTGACTGATCGGGTATGTATTCTGCTGGTGACTCAAAGTTGATTATGAGATTTTCGTACTTTTCATATGATGGCATGATGGATGCGGTGTGTTGTGTGGGATTGAGATTTGCATGTGCACGGTCACGGTTCAGATTTGAAGGGAATGTCATGAATTCTTAGGCAACATGGACTGTTTCAGATGACTAGATGAATCATATTACTACTTGGTATTGCCTGAGGAGAGTGTACATTTCAGAGGGTGCACTGAGTGTTGACTTACGGATGCTTCATTGGTATTTCGTTACTCGTCTGGTGAATCAAATGCTGATATTCAAATTTTGCTATGTGGGACGGAAGAATTATAGAAGTATTCCTCGTGGTATGATCGTGTATGAGAAATGTGTTAGACAATCGGGTGGTGGAGTTGGGATCAGATATGGTGATTCGTGTTTTCTATAGATTTGGAGACCGGGAGTTCTTAGAAGCAGATTGTTTCGTGGTTGTGGACTGTGAAGATGTGGTCAAAGCTATCCAGATGATAGTTTATGTTATGGTTAGGTCATTGTCGACCTTTAGAGGGTTATTTATCTATTATGGATGATCAGGGTTGATTTGGGAGCCCTTTGGTAGGCGTAATGAGGATGTGTATTTTACACCGGGTCAGATTTGTTGACCCCGAGCTGTCTATGTTGAGGGGTGTGGTATTCGGTTAGAGTTGAGCTTATTAGCGTTCGTATATGTTCTATGTGTTACTCTTCTATTATATGAGGGATTGTGATTTGTTGGTTATATGCACACCTGGTGCGGTTCTGTTTGGGTCTTGTAGCGGAATTCGAGTGAAATAGTTATTGGGGTGTGGAATGGTTGATTGCGCCTTGGTTATGTCATTTTCCGGTTGTGGTATATTGTATTGTTTTCTTCTTCATGGTTATGGCCATGCACTTTGTGTACCTGATGTCGAATGTTGTTGATTTTGAACATTGTGGCTTGAGGTACTTCATATGGACTAGTGTTTGGATGGGGCCACACATTGCACCTGGGTTATGTCGGGATATGATCCTTTGAGTTAGATTCGTGTGTCTTAGTTCTACTATGTATGATGGGTTCGTAGCATTGCGGTTGTGGTGGTACTTGTTGAACTTGCGAGGTAGTTCTTTTGTTTGAGTCATTTTCCATGATTGAGTACATTTGGGTTGTTGCTTATTGGTGCACGGATTGCACAGGTTGTGGCTTTGGGTTGTATTGATGTGGCATGTCACTAGAGTAGTTGCGTGATGAGATGAGGTCATTGGACCTGGGATGGATACTATCGAATTTGATTACAGCATGTATGGAGGAATAATATCGGAAGTCGGCTTAGGATTTCACTTAAGTTCTTGTCAAACGAGAGGGAACTGCATGACTTGTTGACCTAATAAAGTGGTCATGAGTTTCTGCATGTTTCTTTCATCATGGGCAGTGTGCAAAGGTTTTAGAACGAGGTTTTGTTTGATATGCGGTTTATTACCGGTACCGAATTTGTTTTGAGCAGCTCTTGTGGTCTGAAGTTATTGCTACGAGTTCTCGAGTTATGCAGTATATCATGTGATTACATCTTGGGTTATGGTTTTAGCTTGATACAACTTGTTCAGACTTATACAGTGTGTAGATGCGAGATTCGGGTCTTATATGAAATTCCGGATGTTGGAAATTGGATTCTATGGTTTACGGGCTGCGGTTGAAGTAATGATCTTCAGTTATGTTTTGTTGTCAGGCCTATATGGAATAAGGTGATGTGTGATCACCTCGGGTATGTATAAGGTAAGGTTACACGGTGGTTTGATGGCTTTGGAACGACTCTGGGCACGTTCAAGGACGAACGTATGTTTAAGTGGGGGAGAATGTAATGACCCGACCGATCGTTTTGAGCATTTTCATTCCACTCAGCTATTTGAAGTCTTGAGCAGTATCCTATGATGTATGACTTGTATGAATCATCGGTATTGGTTTTCAGGTTATTCGGAATTGATTTGGATGAATGAATTTCATGATTTAAGCTTAAAGTTGGAAGAGTTGACCAAGTTTGACTTTTTAGTATATGACCTCGGATTGGAGTTTCAATGATTTTTTTAGGTCCGGATAGTGATTTTGGACTCGGACATGTGTCCTGCTTTGCATTTGGATATTTCTAGAAGGTTTCGGCACTAATTGACGAAAATTAAAAATTTGAAGGTTTGGAATATTCATAAGTTTCACTGGGAGTTGACTTTGATGAAATCGGGTTCGGATTATTGTTCCGGCAATTGAAATAGTTTTGTTATGTCATTTGGACTTGTGTACAAAATTTGAGTTTATTTCTGGTTGATTGATATGTTTCGGCACGCGTTCTGGAAGTTGAATGATTCAAAGTTCATTAAGTTTGATGTGGGGTGCGATTCGTAATTTTGATATCGTATATGCGTGATTTGAGGCCTCGAGTAGGTTCGTGTTATCTTATGGGCCTTGTTGGAATGTTCGGACGTGGTCCCGAGGGGCTCGGGCGTGTTTCGGGTCGATTTCGGACCATTTCTTCTTCATATTGCATTGCTGGTTTTTACTGAAGTCTGGTGCGCCAAATGGTCTTCGCAATCGCGAAGCGTCTGATGCGATCGCGTAGAGGAAAACTTAGAGCTGGGCAATTTCTTAATCGCGGTCGCGATTGGAGGGCTGCAATCGTGTAGCTTGGAGTTGGATACTATCCGCGTTCGCATGGTGGAGGCCCCATTCACATAGAGCTGAGGCGGGAAGCTGGGAGCTGGAAATTCTTTAATGCGTTCGTGTAAGATGGAACGCATTCGCGATGCTTGGTCGCCTATGTGCTTCTCTTTCGCATGGATGTTTTACGTGATCGCATAGCATATTGTTAGGAGGCAGTGTTGGTTGTTCTTCGCGTTAGTGAAGGTTGTTCCGCCATCGCGTAGGGTAATTCTGGCCAGTGCATTTTCTTCTCTGTGATCGCGATGGTATTTCTGCGATCGCGATTCATTGATCCGTCCAGTGAATATAAAGTACAATATTTCGGAGGTTTCATCCATTTGATCATATTTGGAGATATGGAGCTTGGATTGAAGCGATTTTTTAGGCAATTTTCACCACATGGATTGAATAAGTGTTCTCTATTCGGTTTTTATTTTATTTCATGAATCTATCTTGATTTTTCGCATTTGATTGAGGATTTCAAGAGAGAAATATGGAGTTTTTGTCTAAAGTTTCATGGAGTGAAGTTTTGAGTTTTGAACGTCAATTTGGAGTCGGATTTGAGTGAAACTAGTATGGTTGGACTCGTAATTAAATGGGTTGTCGGATTTTGTGAGTTTCATCATGTTTCGAGGCGCGCGCTCGGGTTTGACTTTTCGGTTGACTTTGGGCCTTTGATTAAATATTCGACCTTTATCATTTGAAATGTTTCCTTAGGAATTATTTGATGTATTTGAGTTGCTTTTGGCTAGTTTTGAGCCGTTAAGAGACCGGTACGCCTAGGATGGCAATTTTGGAGTATCGTTTGGCTTGCTCGGTATTGGATTTGGCTTGTTCGAGGCAAGTAACACTTCTAAACTTGGTGCTGAGGGTATGAACCCCAGAATATACGTGTTATGTGTTGGTGTTGTGGTGACACACATGCTAGGTTACGGGCATGTGGGCGTGCACCGTGTGAATTTTGACTCGCTTATTTCTGTGGTACGGTGTAGTTATGTGATCTTGTTTTTTTTATCCATGAGGACTCTACGTACTAGAGTGATTGAGCTCTGATCCATGTTAGAAATCGTGTTTAGGCTATATGCTTATTCTGTTGGGACCCATTGAGGTCATATCTATTGTTGAGTTATTTTCTTAAATTGCGATTACATACTCAGTCATACTCATTCATTTGCATATCATATCTCAATGTCTGTTGCCATTTATTGATACATTATATCATCATTTTTGGGTTGATTTTTATGACATTGTGAGCCTGAGAGACTGGAGAGATTGAATACTGAGTGAGGCCGAGGGCTTGTTTGTGCGTGATATTGATGGGATAGAGTTGCACACCGTAGCAGGTATTATTGATTCATGATGGGATCGAGCTACATGCCGCAGCAGGTATTATTGATTCATGCCATGATTGGCTTATTATACTGGATCTGCCCCTCTAGAGTTTTCACACCCACAGTGAGCGTAGTTGCTATTAATTCTTTGGGTTAGATCTGCCCTGGGCTGGATCTACCTTGTACAGTGCCGAGTGCGAGTGCGACTACCAAGTGCCAGTGCCGAGAGCGAGTGCCGAGTGAGTAGGAGGACTGAGTGACTGTGAGGACTTAGTGACTGTGAGGAATGAGTGCCTGTGAGGACTGAGTGACTGGGAGGACTGAGTGAATTGATTCTCTGGGAGTATGCATATGGTTTTATCACTGTGTTGCATTGCATTTGACATGCACGCCTGACATACAGGCATAGAGATGCATATTCCTCATGTTGTACGGTATTACGTCATTCATGACTTCTCATACACATTTACATGTAGGAATAGAGATTTACTTTCCTCATTCTATCTGATAATTACCTGTTGGAATTTTTCGAAAAAATCACAGTTTTACAAACTTACTCATATTTTGGTGATTTCAGTAAAAGATTTGGGTTTTTTACTGTTATACTTGAAAAGTATGCCTATTTTTCAGAACTATGAACGAGCTGAGCATTATATCTTTTAGTTATTACTTGTACCGCTTTAGTTATATTGTTATGAGTTATTTCTGGTTGTTGTTGTTGGACTCTGACCCTTGTCCAAGCTCGTCAATACTTTCAACCTAAGATTAGGTTTGTTACTTATTGAGTACATGTGGTCGGTTGTAAACATACTACACTTCTGCACCATGCGTGCAGATTTTTGATGCTGTTGTTGCTGTGCATGGCGGGAGCTGGCATTGAGGACGTACCTTCGTTCCGGTCATAGCTGCCTCTTGATCTTGGTAGCTTTAGAATTTTAATCTGTTCATGTATATTTCAGACAGATGATGTATTTATTTTATACCAGCTTTGTAAACTCTAAATCTTAGAAGCTCATGATTTGTACTACCAATCCTTGGGAAATGTATAAAGATTCAGTTATTTTATCATTGTTTGTCTTAATAAATCTCATTAGATTGGTTTGGTTTTAATTGGCTTACCTAGCGGGTTTGAGTCAGGTGCCATCACGACTAGTTGAATTTTGGGTCGTGACAGGTTCTTTGTTAATAAGTACACCTTTATTCCTTTTCATTGCTCCACTCAAATGCTACCCCATTTTCTCCTTACCCTTCTAGCGATCAATCTTGCAACTTATGTGCCTTTAGAGGTCAAGGTTCAATCAAAGTCAATTAAGAGCAAAAAAGGGATTAGGCTTGTAACGTGGGTACCAAAGAAAATGTCTATAAGCTCAAAGAGGCTAATTACAGAAAAATGTAATCATGGTATGCAGGCTCGATGGTTAATCAAAGAAGTACCTAAATCCTCTCTTGGACAAGACTTATTTATTTCGCTTCGTCACACACATGGGGCAACTTTTAGACTAACTCAGGATAACACAAAATACAACTTCAAATATCTCACACACATTGCACATGACCCATTAGGACAGCTTCATTCCAACTTTCAAGTCAAAGAAAGTAGCACATAACCAAGAAGTATTAAGAAATAAGCACCAGAGGACGTACGAGTCAAGAAACTGAGAAGAGGCGTCACAAAGCATGCTATTCAATATATTCAAGACATCATACAGTTCAAAACATGTCGGGAAGGTGATTCACATTCCTTAGCCTAAATATGCTAGCATCAAACACATCAAAAGGCATCTAAGAGCAATTCTTTCTTCCTTCCTACTCCTACTCTAATTCTAAAAAGATAAAAGCACCCGGTTCAAGTTACATTCCCTGGAAAAGAACTGATGCACAAACAAAAATCAAGAAGGACTTTATCTAACTAAAACTAACAAGACACAAAAAGTGTTGTTTTTATTGGACCTTAATCCTTCGAGAAAGTTGTCCATAAATTTCATCATCGGGAGAAGTCCAAAAAAAAGTTTCTTATTTTTTTTCTTTTTCATTTTTTATTTTTTTTCCCACAAAATTACATTACGGAAGAGTACTATAAATAAGCTAAGATAGCACAGAAAATCAAACAGGCAATCTCCTCAGCCCATACTTAGAATTGTGAAATGTCCTCAATGCACACTATAAATAAGACAAAGGTAAAAGAGACTCCCTGGTAGGCCAAAAGCTAAAGCATTAGCAGCTCACGGGGTACTCAGACTTCTTACAAGTATGATCCTTTGTGCGGGCACCCCACACTTAGTTTCTACCACTTGCTTGCTTTTGCACACGCCTACTGGCTTTGATTCTATGCTCCTACTCCTACAAACACAAAAACAACGCTACAACGATAATACAATTAAAAAAAATAGAATTAGGTTACGTCCCAACAATCGCCTTATTTATAGTCGTGACAAAACTTATACCAGCTTCACCACTTTCGTCTCCACTTCAAAGATATAAATTTTATCCCCAAATTTAAGTCAAGCTTTCGGTTATGGTCCTGGATGGTGGTACAAATCCAACATAATCATTTAACCAATATCACATTTTGCACTTCTTGTCCTTTAAGTGAGGGATGTCATTCTATCTCCTTGGCATGCCAAATCAAAGAATATATGCACTTTTTCCCTCATCCCTAGACTCCTCCATAGGCTCGGATAGATCAATTCTTGTGTCACCAAGTGATTAGAATGAGGTCCAATATACTCCAACTCTAAAATTGCTTCACTTTTGAAATCCTCACTTTTGCACACTTCGGCAACCTTGGAATCATCAACAATAACATGGTCTAATGGTTGGAACTCCTCTTTCTGCTCCACAAGCTGGCTAGTATCCACAAGAATTGGTTGTTGGGCATCTGTCGCCTCAACCTTTTTATTTAATTGAGTCTGCAGGTCATGGATATTTTATCCATTGGTCTATCGCTTACCTGAGCTCAGTTATTCCTTCTATCATTTGTATCACCGCGTTCATAAGACTATCACGGAGACCCTCATATTCTTCTATTAATTTTCTATAATGATCCATACTAATAAAGCACAAGCATTATTAGAATTATCATAATAAGGGCTCGGGATAGGATAACAACACTTAGGACAACTTTTCCAATTGCCCTCGCAAACATCATAAAATTGAGATGGTGTACACAACTTGTCCTTGAGAATATATTGACAATGTTACCAAAAATGAGGTCCTTTGCAATGCGGACATGGATCAACAAAACATGAATACTTATCATACCATAATTTTTTATTCAAAGATACCAAGTCAAGGAGAATACAAAAAAAATAAATAGAACTTGAATAGGAAAGAAGAAAGTTTAATGTATATAAACAGTTAATTTCTAAGTCCCCGGCAACGGCACCAAAAATTTATTGCCCCAAAACGGACATGCAAGTATACGTGGTCGACAAATAATAAAGAGTGAATAGAGTATCTTTCCCACGAGGACTTGTGATTAACTATGAACAAAATTAAACTAAAACAATTAATCTATTCAAGTGATTTTCTAAAGCATGAATATTTAACTAAAACTAATCTAGAGTAGCAAACTAAGAGATTACAGAATATAAGTTGGCAAGCTTAGACAAATTCAATGGGAGAAAATATTCTAGAGCTATAGGTTAGCTAGCAATCCCGTTGAGTTTTCTACTTAAATTGTCTAATTAATTTATCTGGTTTAGTGATTGACAGGGTTAATATTACTCGTAGCATTCTCCTGAAGAACTACTCGCCTATTCAAGCCAACTTAACGCCTATTCCTATGGAATTAGAGTTAATAAGAACGCATTAATAATTCCCATATAGTAACCAAGCAAGGCGATTAAGTATATCCATATCCTAACCGCAAATCCGTTACCTGTAATTCATTTTCACGATCTTGCTCTACTCAATCCTATATGCCATCTAAAATTCCCTCTCCCGAGTTTTTTTTTTTTTTTTTTTTTTTTTTTTTTTTTTAAATTTAGAATCCACTAGGCAGGTTACCCAGGGTTGATTTTCATAAATACAACATAAAGTACTCTAATGGAGGGGGACATAAACTTTACCTCCCAGAAGAGAATGTGTACACTCCTGGTCATCAAAGCATGACGACCAAGTATGCTTGAACAATTATGATAAGTTAGACCTATGATGATGCAATGATTGTCTATCTTATAGCATCGATAGACAATCATATGTACAAAAATAGTATGAAGTGAATCTAGGTCAACTATACAAAAAGTACATATGTTCCTAAATCTACTAAGTAAGTGGGTTGAAATAGTATCCTCCATGTGCAATAGGATCTATTTCTAACAAAAGATGGGAATCTTCTAAGTAGTGTGTCAGATAACAATTAGTAGCAATCTTCAACTTTGCTTTGGCATTGATAGCAAAGAAAGCAGATTGAAGATGGCTAGCAAAAAGGTGCCATGTGGCTGGACAGTAGTACTGGCATTGTCTGGTGCATATGATAGAGAGTTGAATTGCCTTCATCTTCCAATGAGTGCTGTTAGTAGTATGCTGAGAAGTGTTCTGCTGATAGAGTCTAGTGGACAGCCATTGCAGGTAAGGTAGGTTTGTGCCCCTAAGTTCTTCCTGCACTGGAGGCTGCTGCTGATATCTGCTGCTGCAATGGTGGTTGCTTCTAAGGTTGTTGTATTCCCTAGAGTCCTCATGTGTATGTGTGTGTTGCTTGTGCTGAGTTCCTGCTTTTTGTGTTGCTGTAGCTTGTAGCTTCTGTTGTGCTTCTATGACTTGTAGTTGTTGCTGAGGTGATGTATGTCTGTCTATCTTGCTGCTGCTGTTGCTGCTGCTGCTGCTGTTGTGAGGCTGTGTGTTACCTGTCTGGTGCTTGTAGAGGTGCTTCATCTTCCAGTGAGTGCTGTGGATAGTATGATGATGAGTGTTCTGCTGATGAGGTCTGATGAACAAGCAATGCAGGTAAGGTAAGTTTGTTTCCCTAAGGTCTTCCTGCACTGGTGACTGCTGCTGATGTCTGCTGTTGCAATGGTGAATGCTGTTGAGGTGGTGACTGAGATTTTGGCTTGCTATTTCTATGTGGTTGTGTGTAATCCTATTGTAGGTGTAATGGTTGATGGGGTAATCTTGTGTACTACATGTGATGTCTAATGGATGTAGCTCCTTCTCCCGAGTTCAATCCTAGATTCGTAGATATTATTTAATACGCGATCAGACAATTAAATAATTGAGAACAAAAATGAATAAATAAATCAATATGATAAAATAATAAGAATAATTCAAACTTCAAACTACAACGTTCATGTAGCACCCACTACTCTAGAACTAATAAACTATGAGATTAAAAGAAAAGAAGAGAAGAAATACTAGTTAGAAGCTTCCTCCAAGTGTGGTCTGCGTTCTCTGCCTCCAAAATGACATGTTCTCCTCTCAAAAGTATACTAGATATCCTTCAAATTAGGTTTAGAATTCCTTTCATACGAGTTGGAATTCGTGTAAGGCCAAAATAACCTTGTTCCGAACGAAATAAGAAAAATTCCGCAACGCAAGGTCCAGGCCAGCACGAAGCTCTATCCTATGTTTAGAACCAGTGAGTCTGCCGCCTCATGCAACTTGGAATCTTTCCACCCAATTTCCACACCTTCCATCCTTTACTTAACAATAATCACTGTCAAAGTCACGTCAAGCATAGAACTTTAACCAAAGTTTTCTCCCATTTTGATCCAGAATTTTCCTAATTCACCAAAATTCACGTAATTAGTAAGTTCTTTATAATTGAAGAATATTGGACATATTCAATATGAAATACAACAAAAAAATGAAAAAAATATGAAAAAAGTAATATTAAAATACACACAAATATGCTCAACATCAACCGTAGAGAGAATATGAAAGATAGGACAACGAAACATGATTCGAGACAATCAGGCGAATATTTTAGTTATACCATCCATTTTCTCAAGCATTTGTCCAAATGGACGCTAAATGCGAGTTTATAATTCTAAGTTATACAGCTTAATTAATTGACATTCGTATGATGAGGGCCTACTTTTTGTGCATGTGTGGAAGGGCAAAAGTGTGTCTATAAATCACGCAGGATTATCAACTCTTTCGTTCTCAAATTTTAGTGGGAGCTCCCTTCGCAGAGTTAATTTGACTGATTCTGTGTTTTAAATTGGATATATTGATCCAGTTTTGAAAACAAGATTTAGATGTGTAAATACATTATTATAAGCTGCAATTGTTTCTTATAATCTAAGATAGTACAAGAGGAATATAAAAAACACAATGTCCTGTTGAAAGTAAAGAATAAAAAATTTAAAGACAACGCATTATGTGAAGAATGAGAAATGATTCCATGATCAATAATTAAAGGATTATTTAAACTTTTGCGCAATTTGCTCGTGCTGCAGGATGCCAATTATATTGTATATCTGGTACTTTAATTATAGCCATGTGATTAAAACTCTTTTATTTTGTCTTTGTATATAAGTTCTGGAGGAGATGGTTATACTTCTTCCATTGCGAAAATAAACCACTACATACCGTTTGTACATACCAAAGAAGAGATTCAAGTAAGGCTGCAAAGGATGTGAAGAAGTTTTATTTAGCAGCTAGATTATGGATGAAAGAACATAAGGTCGGTTTTCATAAAACTTTAGCTTCTTGCACTTCATTTTAATATGATTTGTTTTTTTATTTATCTTTTTGTTTACCCTTAAATCCGAGTAACAATTGAATTTGTTCGTAGTGCTAAGGATGTACGAATTGATTTGATACAATGTAAGATATAATGTAAAGCAATCGAATTTTAATAAGCAAAAGAACGATCAAACCGTTGTATTTGAATGGATTGCTGATAATGAAATGAAACACAATAAAGGATGATTGATATTGATAAATGACAGCTGAAATATTTAGTGTTTTTCTCGTAATCGTTGTGTGTTACAATGAAGGTAGATACCCTTCTTATAGGTCAAAGAAGACTCCTCAATATGGTAAAACCCTAAGTACAAGATAAAATTCCTTCAATTACGGGGTGGAATCTCTAAAATAATGGTTTTAATGTCTATGACGGTTGAGATCTTCATTCCCGCCGAGATATTAGGAATCCACGAGATACCCGGTTGAAACTGATTTTTCGTTACGAGGTGTGCCTGCGCCGACCGATGCCGATTGCCTTATCTCGGTTGCTCCAGTTTCGTACCCGCCTTGCTGATCCTGGATTGAAGCAACCCGGTTTTGCATTCTGCTCGGGCCCGGTCCTCCTTATGTAGTCGATTATATCCGACCCAATACACTTTTCAAATTGTCACAGCTTTTATTGTGAGTGTTATTTTGTATATCTTTTCTTTCTTCTTTTTTATTTATTTATTGAAAACGACGATGTACATAAGATGGTAAAGGCAAGCCTTACTCATGCACTTTTTTACTAATGCTTAACACAAGTAGCAAATCTATAGCTATAGAAAGATTTGCAAAAACCTAATATCATAATTACTACCATATCATTTGTTAGATTTAAACTTAGCATCATAAGTCTTGTGGCACCTTAATCTGGACATTTGAGTTTCAGCTTATGAGAAATTATTAGAAGTGTATAATCACCCATTCTTGAGTTTTAGTAGATTAAAAAAATGAAAAGAATTGCGAGTTGTTAAGAGAGTACAAAATGCAAAAGTAAAATGAAGGTGTAAGGTTGACTTATGTATAATGCTTATGTGCTTTTGAACATATGCTTAAACCTTTTGTCCTCAATGGATGAGTCACTAAGTACCAAAATGCTGTACTATTGGTTGACCTCCAGAACTCAGACATATGAAAATAAACCCATACGAACATTAACTCAATACTAAAGATTGCAAAAAATCTTTATAAAACATATACAACCTCCATCAAATCCCACAAAATTAGGGATTTTTGTAATGATATTCCTTTTTCTCTTTCTTCTTTTATCTTCTCCTACCACAAACCGCCATTGTCCCTATCCCATCCCTGTTCGCTGTCAACGGAGTTTTGCCTGTTTAAAGCTGTCTGCTAGAGTTCGCCGCCACTTCGTCAAAAGTTTGTCAAAGTTCTCTCCTATGGCTCCCAACTTCCGTGCACACATGTCATTTGATACGCGTCGTGTTCCTGAGTTTTTTTGGAAGGGCAACGTAAGGCTAAGCAATCGATGTCAGTACGATTGTTGTCCGCCAACTGAGGTTCCCTCCGTACGTTAGACTAGATTGTCAGTGCCGTACGAAAAATTCAATGTCGTGAGCAACTGAGAATAGAAAAGAGAATTGAGAATGAAAGAAAGCTTGATTGCATAAATGAAAGCTATTACAGAAAAGCTACGCGGTGTCGAGGGGGAGAGACACCAGTACATAGAATTGTTTGCTTGCTAGAAAATTTTGAATGCTTGATCCCCCCTAATAATGCTTAAAAAATATAAACAAAGTTACATGACTTTACTTAAGGAAGCTGTAGGCTAAAAGAAAATGAAGTAAATCTACTCTATATTTCAATGAAAAGGACTTAGTCTTCTACAAGGTACAAAACAAGTCCGTTTGCAGCAATTTTGTCTTTAGCATCAGGGTCCGCACGCGGCGCTGTGGGCATCTGCCTGTGGCTGGGCGTTGACGCTGATTATCAGTGGGGCGACAGAGGCACCTGTGCGCTTGTCACTTGGAGCTGCCAAGACCACGGGGCCGACCGTGGCGCTGGGCGTTGGGAGGCTTGCCAGGATGCCATGAGGCGCGTCCAAAAGGTCATGGGGCATGGTTGGAAAGCCGCCCATGACACATTGTATGTCGTATGCATGTCATTGTATATATAAGACGTAGTTGACATACAATGATATATAGGTGACATGCATATATAGTATAAATCACTTGTATGTCACTGCATGTTGCTTGTATGTCTTATGTATATCACGTGATGGATGTGACTTACATACAACATACACGTGATATACATACGATATAAAGTTATTCCACCCATACCCTACCAGAAATCACCATAATCACTAGTAAAAACAACAATAACTACTCCTTATCACACCATAACAATGAAAAGAACATTTCCATTAAAAAAAGAAAGAAGACTCCGGACATATCTCTCCTATAATGTATTTCAAATATGGAACCTATTAAAACTAGCCCTAGAACCGCCATTAGAGAGTTTTGAGCTGTAGGACAGAAGCTCTGGTGAGTAACAATGAAGATGGTTCTAGAGAGAGAAATGAAAATTCTCATTCATTGTAATAATAGAATCTATAAGAAATGAGTATATGTAGACTAATATATCGCACTATCTAACAATTGCATATACATACGTGCTAACTAACCACGTGGACTATCTAGAAGAGTACGCCTTAAATAGCTAACTGTACAACAGCATTAACTTCGTATCTCTATACTCCCCCTCAAGTTGAGAATGAAAAACGTTTTTCATTCCCAACTTGGACACTAGAACTGCATGTTGGCGATGCCCCAATGCCTTTGTCAAAATATCAGCTGCTTGCTCTTGAGTGGCTATATGTGCAGTCCTTATCAACCCTTCTTGCATCTTCTCTCTGATGAAATAACAATCAATGTCAATATGTTTTGTTCTCTCATGGTATATGGGATTTACAGCAATCTGCAGAGCGGCTTTGTTGTCACAATACAAATCCATGGGCAGCTTGACATTCACCTCCTAGCTCTTTCATCAACCCATTCAGCCATGTTAGCTCTGCTACAGTGTGTGCTATGCTTCTATATTCTGCTTCAGCTGAACTCCTGGATATGGTGCTTTGTTTCTTGGCTTTCCATGAGATTAGTGAGGTTCCCAGCTTACACAAAAACCTGTAATTCATTTCCTGGACATAGGGCAAGAGGCCCAATAAGAGTCACAGAATGCCTCTATCTTTTCTTGACCTCTGCTTGACATTAACAACCCAAGACCTGGTGGTTTCTTTATATACTTCACTATATGCAAAGCTGCTTCATAGTGAGATGTCTTTGGTGCATGCATGAATTGACTCAGGCATTGCACTGCATATGCAATATCTGGCCTAGTGATGGTCAAGTATAATAACTTGCCAATGAGTATCTAAAAGTTGTTTCTTTCCTTCAACGGCTTATCAGCAACAGTTCTCTGCACATACTCATCATATTATGTACTTGTTAACTTCAGGTTATGTTCCATAGGGGTGTCCTTAGGCTTTGAACCTGATAGTCCTTCTTCTGATATCATCTCTAAAGCATACTTCCTTTGAGACATTAGGATGCCTTCTTCAGACCTGGGAAACTCCATTTCCAGAAAGTACCTAAGCTCTCCAAGATCTTTCACTTTGAAGCTTTTATGTAGGGCACATTTAGCTTGATGTATTTCTTCCAAGTCATTACCTGTGACAAGTAAGTCATCTACATAGACAAGAATAAGAGCAAACTTGTTGTTAGTAGTCTTAGTAAATAAGGAATAATCATGTCTGCTCTGCTGAAAACCAGAGGATAGCAACGCTTGTGTCAGCTTCACATTCCATTGTTTGGAAGCATGTTTCAAACAATATAAAGATTTGAGTAGTCTGCACACCTTATGCTCCCCCTAACTACCAAATCCTTAAAGAAGAGTCATGTAAACCTCCTCAGCAAGATCACCATTTAGAAAAAGGGTTATGGACATCCATTTGATACACAAGCCAGTGCCTAAGGGCAACAATGGCTATAACAGTCCTTATTGTGGTCATCTTGGCCATAGGGGAAAAAGTATCATGGAAATCAATGCCTTTTTGTTGTGTATATCCCTTAGCAACTATTCTAGCTTTGAACCTTTGCATAGAGCCATCAGCATTATACTTAATTTTGTAGACCCATTTGCAACCTATGGGGGCCTTCCTAGGTGGTAAATCAACCACATCCCAAGTATGATTTTGTTATAAGGCTTCAATCTCAAGGTTCATAGCCTTAATCCACCTATCATCTTTAATGGCTTGAGAGTAAGAAGTAAGTTCAATATCAGCTAAGAAAGAAGTAAGAAAGGATTAAAAATGAGAAAGAAGATCGGAGTAGGAAGCAAAGTGATGAATAGGGTAAAGGCAGGAAGTAGAAGCTGAAGGTAAAGGAGGGTGGATGTAATCAGTCAGCCAAATGGAAGGCTTAAGTGTTCTACCAGATTTTCTGGACAGTAAAGAATTAGGAGGTAGATCAGATGGACTAGGTGTAATAGCAGAATAAGAAGAGGAGATAAGATTAGGAGGTGGAACAGGTGAACTAATAGATGCAGACTGAGTGATAGGATTAGTAGGTGGGGAGAGAATGTCATTGGAAATGAAATTATGACCAGGTGTAGGAGATGGCAGAGGACCAGAAATGGGAAAAAAAGGAGAAGAAGTAGAAGATGAATCAGGAGCAGCAAGGAATTTACTCCTGGTATGTTTGAAGGGATAGACATTCTCTTTAAAGATAACATCCCTGCTAATTATGAATTTGTTAGCTCCAATGTCATAAATTCTATACCCCTTTTGAGTAGTAGCATAACCCATAAAGACTCCAGGGACAGATTTAGGAGTGAATTTGTCATGAAAATCTAGTTTTGTGGCATAGCAAAGGCATCCTAGAGTTCTGTGTGAGAAAAAATAGGGGGCTTACCATGAAAGATCTCATAAGGTGATTTTCCATGTAAGACAATACATGGTAGTTTATTAATTATATAGGTGGCAGCAAGAATGCAATCCCCCCAGAACCTCAAGGGTATGTTAGCCTGAAATCTTAAGGCTCTTCCTACCTCTAGGATATGTCTGTGTTTCCTTTCCACAATGCCATTTTGTTATGGAGTGTAGACACAACTACTCTGATGAATGATCCCCTTAGCTTTGAAAAGATTAGAACAGAGGGTATTAAAAAATTCATGACCATTATCTGATCTAAAAGTCTTAACAGTGGTTGAGAATTGATTCTCAACAAGGTGCATGAATTGAGTTAAGACAACATACACATCACTTTTTAACCTCAGAAAAAAAAGTCCAAGTCATTCTTGAATAGTCATCAACAAGAGTAAGAAAGTATGTAAGTACATACTCTATATGGACCCTACAAGTTTGTTTCCCTAGTGGACATACAGAACAATGACAAGTAGAAATATAGGCCAATTGTTTATTTCGAGCAGGAATCTTTTGCAAGACTGAAAGAGGTGCATGACCCAGCCTTTTGATGCCATAATGCACTTGAATTTGATTGAACTGAAGTAAACACACAATTAGAAGTAGAAGTAGTAACAGGTGTTGAGGGACTGAGGATGTAAAGACCACCCTTGAGCTTATCAATCTCCTTCACCATGCCACTGAAGAGGTCCCAAAGGACACAAAAATCAGGATAGAAATGAGCTGAGCTATTTAACTCTTTTGTATATCTAGAGACAAAGAGTAGATTAAACTGGAATTCAGGGATATAAAGAACATCATAAAGAACTTCTAAGTTAGGCAAAGTACATGGTCCAATATGAGTAACTTTAGTACTATTTCCATTAGGTAAATGCACAGAAGATGATTTGAGTTCAGGTACTGTATATACTGATGATAGTAGATGCAAGGCTGAAACAATGTGATTGGAAGCCCCAGTTGTTAATAATCCAAGGACTTTGGTTCGTGGTAGAGTTACCTGCCATGTTGACTAAGGCATCAGGACCCTTCTCCTTGTTCAGCAGCTTGAGAATATGTTGGTATTCTTCAGTAGTGAAAGGCTGAACAGTTGCAGCTTCCCTATGTATACCGGGATGAACTTCCTCCCCAACAGTCACATTATGTGCCACAGCTGCTGGTTGTTCATATGCTCCTCTTCTCTTGTTGGTGAACTTGAATCCAGGTGGATATCCAATCAATTTATACCATCCTTCCCTCGTATGACCCTTCATTTTGTATTAGTCATAGTACAACCCATCATTTCTCTTAGGCCTTACGTTGAAGACATTGGCAGAGGCTAGTGCAGTATGATCAATATCCACAGGAGCGCTTCCTAAAATACCACTCTATGTTGCCAAACCACTATTCTTCCTCTGGCTTTCTTCCTGAATAATCATAGAGTAGGCTTGATCAAGTGAGGGTGTTGGATGCATCATGAGAATCTGACTTCTTTGTGGTGCATAAGTGTCATTTAATCCCATCAGAAATTTCATAAGTTTCTATTGGTATAAAAATTCAACAAATGGTCCTGACCTCTCACAATAACAAGGTTCCAGAATTAGTGACTCAAATTCATCCCACAAAATCATTCAGGTTTGAGAAGTATATTGATGCACTAGAAACTCCCTGTACCAATGAGCTAATCTCCATATTCATGTGATAAATTTTGGTTGCATTTACCTTATCAAATCTAGTTTTCAACACAATCCAGACCTTTTATGTGTTTGAGGAGAAGACAATTCCCTTTCTGAGCTCCTTCACTACCGACCGTATGATCCACGATTGAACAATCGCATTGCACCTGTCCCACTGACGTAATTGGAAAGCATCATTTTTGTACAAATCTCTAGTGCATGTTCCATCAATAAACACTAATTTATTCTTCCCAAGGAGTGATATTTTCATAGATCGAGTCCATTCCGAATAATTTTCAGTTCCGATGAGCAATTGTGGGACAGTCTGCAAACTAGGTGTGTCGGAAGGATGTAGACACAGAGGATCGTTGCAATCGATGTGCTGACTGTTCACATGTGAGGATCTTGATGTGGTTTTGATAGTATTTTTTGCCATTATAGACACTTTCTAAAGATTTGAGATCGAAAAATGAACTTGAGAGAAGGTGAAGAATTGAGAAAAAATTCAACATAAAACTGAGGGAAATCGAATGAAAGAAGAAGGATATTAGAAGATCGAAACTCTCCAGAAGCTCGTCACTCAGAATCGCGGAGCACCGTGGCTCTGATACCATGTTAAAACCAGCCCTAGAACCACCATTAGATAGTTTTGAGATATAGGAGAGAAGCTCTGGTGAGTAACAGTGAAGAAGGTTCTAGAGAGAGAATTGAAAATTCTCAATAATAGAATCTGTACAGAAATGGGTATATGTAGACTAATATATCGCACTATCTAACAACTGCATATACACACGTGCTAACTAACCGCGTGGACTATCTAGAAGAATACGCCTTAAATAGCTAACTATACAACAGCATTAACTACTTATCTCTACAGAATCAAACCCGAAAACTTTGAAAGTCAACAATGGATTTCAGTTTTCAAGTGTTAATTCGAATTCTACTCGGGGTTTCAAGTCTTGGATCTTACAAATAATCTTGCCTCAACATAGATTCAACCATAATCTCAATTATGAAATACAAAAAATTGAACTCCATATGAATGACGATGAAAATTTAAGAATTATAAGGTAGAGAGTTTAGCATATTAATTATTAATATACATGAGAAAGAGAGAAAAAGAAAACGGGCAAGATTGGGAGCGATAAAGCCAGTCAAAATTGGAGCCTAAAATGAAGGTATACTTATTCCCTTAAGTTGCAATATTTTGAAACCTATTGTTATATCGTACAATTATTGAAAGTGTGTATAAAAACGATAATGAGTAATTCTGTTTCGTCATGTGGTGTAAAATTCCCTTCATTTTAACGTACATCAAACTAAAATATAATTCAAATAAATTTGAAATTAAAATTAGAAAAACCGTGGCTCAAGTTGATATACTATGAGAGATTGTGCTAGGAACAAGGGAATGGATTGTCAATTTTCTTTTCTAGATATTCTGCCAATTTTTTGTTTTTTCCAAAAAAATATTCAAATAGTGTTTGTCATTTGTATTGGAAATACACATCTTGGTTTTTTTTTTTTTTTTTTTTTTTTTTT